>OW388304.1:55451335-55653835 GCA_936450465.1 Gibbula magus | reverse complement strand
CCATTAAAGGGGCAGTAGCACGTTTTTTCGCTCAAATAAGTTGATGAAATGTATTTGAAAAATAATGTCATTAATAGTAAAATACCCTTCTCTCTTAAGAAAATCAAGTTAAAAAAATGAGTGTCCATGGTTCCGTAAAGCCATGGGAATCGTTTATGTCCTTTGAAATAATAAAATGTGTTAAGTATAAAATGGCCGCCCTGCAATTTTTGCATTATACGCAACACCGTTATTACCAATACGGATAATTGGTTTGGGTAATAAGATGTTTTACCCTCTAAAGTCTATATAAATGACATTAACTATCATTACAAATGGGAAATTTGAGAAAAATAAATTTTTAAAAAACGTGCTGCTGCCCTTTTAAAATCTGTTATCATATAACATAAAGTGTGTCATACATATTAATATCACAGTGCAGTGGTGCAAATATCATTTCACTTGTCATAACAGTTAGTTCCAATATCAAACAAACTTTTGCAATATGTTTTATATTGCAAACTTGATAAACTGATGTACAAAAGAAAGTTTACACCTCAGTTGCTTTCCATTAATTCAACATTTTAAAAGAAATGAGATGCATTTGATTATGGCACGATATAATAATACTTTTCAGTAGTAATTTGAATGAATTACATTCCTGACTGGTTAATTACTTATTGGAACATCTTTGTTTAATGAAGACAGGGGCAATTGCAAGAAATGAATTTACACCAGCATAACCCCCACTATGTTTATAATGTTGTAAATGTTGCAGAATGAGACACATTTGTTTATTTTGTGAAAAGTTGTGTTTTATCCAAAATCATTTTGAAAGAATTTATAAATTAAAATTGTTTTTTTTTCCAAAACAATTAGAAACCACATAGTCTGTGATGGTTAAACGCCTGCATATTTCAGTCCGACAGAGCCATCAAGGATGGCAGTGTTTCAAATAAAATAAAACTTGTGGAAAATATGGTTATAGAAATCTTTTATCTACAACATGACATGTGATAAATAATTTTCATATCTCGACAATGTAATGCAATTTGTTTTCAGAAACATAATCCCCTTCATTGTATAAAACGTACTACATGTACACAACAGCCGGCGTTTCCGAAGCGTGAAGGCTCTTATCAAACGCAAGTCGCAATAACAACCCATGTGCTGCAGGTGTTGCACATGCTTCTCCTGCACGTTACCATTGTCATAGATTACTAAATGTGACGATTGCTTTATAAACAAGGTTTCTAAATGTCCTGAGAATAAACAAAATATTGCCTGTTTAATGTACTTTTTATTGAGATAAGACCAGCAAATTATGACAAATTTTTATTCTTAAATTAAAGCAAAATACCTTGTTGGGTAAAATAATTATTTTAATATCTGTAGCAAATACACAATTAAATGAAATGGTAAATAAATAACCGCCAAAAATTATATATTTCAATTTTTGTCATTGATCATAAACTTTGTTATTCTTTCGGGTCTTTGTATACAGCGTGTGAGTTAGACCACAATGCTTTGCGCTTGAACATAATAGACTGGATCTATATTTAGACTGGAAAACACCTTTACTAATTTGTGCAATTTCTCGGCTTATTTTGGGTCGAAAAAATTGTGAAAAATTAAGTGAATATATTTCACGGAGATAGATTTTTGGCAATTTTCCGATCTGTTCATCAACATCCTTGATGGCTTTTTAAGACATATTGCAAATTAAGCATATAATAAAACCAAGTGTCGTGTGAACTTTTTTTGTACTTCAGTTTATTAAGTCTGTAACTTTCTAAAATGTTTGTGATTTCACACGTTACACGGAATTGCGTTCAGTCTACCCTATAACAAATTAACGTATTGTTACATCCAAAAAGGTTTGTGACTTCACGGGTTACATTTGCAATTTGAAAATCAAACAAATTATAAAACCAAGTGATGTGTGAACGTTCTTTTGTACTTCAGTTTATTTAGTCTGTAACATTCTAAAAGGTTTGTGATTTCAGGCATTACATGGCAATAGCTTTCACTCTACTCTATCAGAAATTAACGTATTGTTCCATCCAAAGAGGTTTGTGACTTGAGTTATATACGCATTTTCGTTCAGTCTACTAATAACAAATGTATTGTTACATTACAAACGGTTTTTGATTTCACGAGTTGCATGTGCAATTTCTATAATAATACAAATATTTCCTCACATATTTCAAGTATATTATTACAGTGAGAATCGAATTAAAGGGACACCGCGTCGAGGATAAATATGAGATCAGATTTATTTACCTGTGCCGATTATAGCGTGTCTGCTAACGAGTTACGCTTAGCTTCACAGTTAACATGAAGTTGATTTTATCACCAATTACTTCAATTGCCTGAATTGAAGGTCTGTCTTAGCAGACACGCTAATCAGCATAGGTAGATTAATCTTACATCATATCATAAAAAAGATGTTGTTCTAAATTTGATCCTCATTGCATCGAACTAATTTATTTATGTGAAGAAATGTACAAACTCACTTCAAAACTTTGTTGGATTGAACAATTACCCACATACCGTATATGAAGTTGAGAGATTCGCTGCTTTTTCGCACTGTAACTTCAGCAAATTCTTCAAATTTGTCTTTGATCCTCGTGCCACAACCTCTTCACAAAACTATTTGTACAATGTATATAAAACAGTTTCTACCATCTGTCCATAATGTGTGTGTATATATGTATACAGATGACTCATGAATCAAATGCCAAATATATCGATGTGCCATTGAAAAAGAAAGAAAGTGATAAAATGTTTTAAAAAAATCATCGACTGCCTCACTCACGGATGAGGGGTTTCGACTGTGCGGGGAAGGTTCAATGAACTGTATGACAAAAGAAAGAACAATCGTAAGCGTACCATAGGTTTTTGGATTTATGAACCCCATGCTGAACCCCGTAGTATTGGTGTGAGGGACCACCGAATTCATATCATCATCAAAATTATATTAAACACACATTATTTAGGTGATAGTTAACTTTTGCTGAATATTTATAATACATTGTATCGATCAATACATTTAAATCTCTTTCGTAAAAGTCAAATTACTAATTTATATTAATAATAAAATTATTATGACAATGTCTGTTTTGTGAATTTAAATAGCTGTTACTACAGGGGGAAGTTCGAACGTGCGAACAAAACATGACTCGAGTTTCGAACAATATCAGCGACTCTCAGCCGGTTCCTACTTTCGCTTTCTAACTGAACGGTGTCGGTTTTATAGGAAGTTTTCACTAAGCTCTGTTTGCTCATGATAGGTAAGATTAGTATATCATGTAATTGTTCTTACTTTCGATCTTGGTATTTCAAATTATCTGATAAATATCTTATAAAGCTAAAACACAAAACCCGGTTGGGAACAGCCTCGAAATAAAGACGTGTACAAATTGTCTCCTGTTTTGTTTTCTACACACCTGTTTGTCAAAGACAACAAAAGAGGACTGTCATTGTTTGATCATGATCTCTCAGACAAATATTTGAAATTTGCACAAACATTTTCTGGATGCTTCCGGCAAAAACAGTGTTTGCCTATTGTTCAAGCAATTCTTATCCCGGCCTGCTCTTCTTTTCGTCGTTCGATGTCTTATCATATTTTCTCCATTAAACACCGGTCACCAATGAAAATATCGTTTTTTAGTATTTGATATTACAATCATCTCAATTTTCTAAATTTCAATCAAAAATTTTCTCAATGAATCTATTCAGACAAAGCTTCCTGGTTCGAATTTTTCTTTATAGTAAATCCTGTTCCAATACACTACTGTTTATTAAACGTTTCAGATTCTGGGGCTCGTTTTCTTCGTGGTTGGCTGTGTCATGAGATTTCAGTCCAATGTTTTCTCTACGTATCTGTCCGGACTGATAGCCACTGTCCAGGCAGGGGAGACCAATCTTAGCTTGACCGCTTACCTGGACGGCATCGCCTTTACCTTAATAGTTATCGGCATCTTCATCTTTGTCATCGGCGCAGTCGGCTTCCTCGGGTCATGCTGTAAACTGAAGACATGTCTTGTTATGGTAAGATAAGAAAATGAAATATATTCATCGGCTCATGCTGTGACTAGAAGATATGTCTTGTCATAGTAAGATTAGAAAAAAAAATTATTACCCATATGGTTGAAAATAACCGAGGTAATATTATTGATATGAGCACATGTGCACATATCACGTTTGCCTAGCAACCATTGTTTCAACGCGACTTCCCGTATTTGGTCGTCTGTGACGTCATAAAACGAGTGTTCGTGACGTCACTGTAGCTTGCCGTCGCAATAGAATTCCTTTTCCTGGCTTTTTTACACGATTCAAATGGAAAAGATTGATTAATTTAATTTAATGATTGGTAAATTTTGAAAATTATTACACTCGAAAATGTGCCGTATGACTTTACGAAACTCCTGCAAATTTATGTATAACCCTCGCTCTCGCTCGGGCAATACATACATTCACACTCGTTTCGTAAAAGTCATATGACACACTTCCTCGGGTAATCTCTATATATTCCTTGGCTCATGCTGTATACTAAACTAATGTCTTGTCATGGTAAGATTAGAATGAGAATATATTCCTCGGCTCATGATGTGAATAAAAGACACATCTTGTCATGGTAAGATTAGAAAAAGAGAATATATTCCTCGGCTCATAAAATTTTCGTTCATATGTTGCTATTTATGCTGTTTAAGCACTTTTTAGAGGTTCTTAAGTCACATTTTCTTTATTTCATTTGTTTTTTTAAAGTATGTAGATGATGTACAATATCATGAATTAAACAAAAAGGACAACAAATCTTAGTTAATCATATTTCATTTTTGAAGTTCAACAAGAAGGAGCGAACAAAAAGTTTTTATTTTTTAATGCTGTTTTTTCAATCATATAATTTGATCTTTAAAAACACTCTTTAGAAAAAAGTTTAAAACTTTCAATTTGAGGAGCGAACATCATTAATTATTATATGATTAATAAACTTTTATTGTATGTTTCAGTACGCCGTGGTTGTTCTACTTGTTCTGATTCTGCAGATTACTGGAGTGACTCTTCTGTTTACCTTGAAACCTCAGGTAAATATACAATGTATATATTACCTTATAATATACACACACAGGTGTCAGGACTGGAGTCATATATCCTTATATGTATGTCACCACATTTGACATTTTGTACATGACACATTTAATTGAACTTACTTAAAATCTCATCGTTATCCGTATTTTTTTCCGCAGGAGCGTGCATCGTTTAGAGATAGTGTCAGAACGACATTTATGCTTTTGACCCTTCACTACTACAATGTAGGTTTTGTAATAAAATAGGGTAGGGTCAATAGGCACACCGTTCTCTTCCCACAGAGGTTACTCCCTTCAGATTTCCGATCCTAACCTTAGTTAGTTTACGCTTGAAATCGAGGGCAGAAAGGGAGTGTCCTGATTAGTTGCAATTGAATCTAGTTGTAAAAGTGTAAAAGTGACATTTGCCAATGACCCGTCATAATGATAAAATAAACGTAAGATAAACGTTTTCTCGTTTAATGTGGGTCCTTCGAAATATGCTATATAATTTTGTGAAAACTTTTGATCATAAACATGCTTATATATAAAGAAGACCAAATCAGAGACAAATACCCAAAATAGTTCATTTATGTTATTTACATCAGACATATTCGAAGGACATATGCAAATGAGCAAGACCCTTAAGAGTCAAATGCCTAGATCTTTGAAGTCACTCAGTCGACATGGCGGTTGTAAGATGAGTTGTCATTGGT
The DNA here is from genome assembly GCA_936450465.1 of Gibbula magus. NCBI lineage: Eukaryota > Metazoa > Mollusca > Gastropoda > Trochida > Trochidae > Gibbula > Gibbula magus. Next base: position 55,648,068 of record OW388304.1, on the reverse strand, counting down.
TAAAAAGCAGGGACACAGTATGAAGTTCCCATTTCTCCCACTGGTGAAGTTTGCTGGAGTCCTCGATATCAAGCGATAAGGAACAGAGGTTAGGATCGGAGATATGAAGGGAATGTAGGCACACATGCATTTCTGACAATACTTCTACGCGATCAAGCCCCTGTCCTTTTTCATGCTTTCAGTACCAAAAATGCTTGCATGATTATCTTTCGTTCAAATATTATCATAATAACATAGTTCATGGGCAGCCTAGTTAACACCAAGGTTACTGCCTAAGTAAGCTCTGGCTTCCTTAACGATTTGTGATACCTTTGTACCGCCAAGATCCAGGGCCATGTTCAAGAGAGGTTTAAAAGTTATCGCTCAATGAGCGATTCTTTTAAACCTCTCTTGAACGCGATTGCTCAATGTAGCGCTACGTAGAAAAGCGAGCAAACCTCGAGGAATCGCACCGTGTCGTTCAGGAGAGAATGCGCTAAATTGAGCGCTATATTGAGCGATTATAAGCGCTCGCTGTTATGGAACGGAGCCCTGGTTTGTGATTTGCGCTAGCAAGGTTTTAGTTATAGAATATAGTCCTTTCAGCTCTTCGGTACTTTCGTGAGTTGGACAATGGACAAATATCTGAAAATAATGCTGAAAAATGCAATAGGTTTACTGTTTGTTTGTTTGGTGCAAATTATCTATGAACGCAGTCTTAATAAAAATTGGTGGTTTTGAAAAAAGGCTGTGATGATTTACTACTTTTTCGAATGGACAACCATCTTAAAATAATACTGAAAATATACAATAGGTTTTACGGTTTGCTTTAGCAAGGCTGAAGTTATATTTCAATGTCGCCTTACTACCGATTGGCGATTTTTAAAAACAGGCAGTAACGATTTACTATTTTATCGTCATTGTTTATCATCATTGAAAAAAAAAGATAAAATAATGTAACAATTCACTTTTTTATCAGATGGACACCCATCTGAAAACACTTCTTAAGAAGACGCTATCAACTGGATATGGTGGTGATACGGGGACAGATGCTGTCTCCATTGGTTGGAACTTTGCCTTTGTACAGGTAATGAATGACCTACACTACTGTACATATTTTCTTCCAATAGTCTAGATCGCGAGGAGAGCGAACCTTCTGTTTATCATTCCAGTAAAGTGTTTAAAGATGAGCCCCATTCGTATCTTCTTTGAACCACTGCGAAAAGTAATAAATAAATGAAGAAAAAAAGTTAGTTTAAACATATTTCACCAGTCTGATTAAAACCGACCTTGTTACGAGGAATACAATTTGCAAATTATTCATCTACCGGGATACGAACAGGTTCTGTAGATTCCTCTCCACAAGGTTTGGCGTGGAACCTACGACTGATATGAGTTCGTATCCCGGTAGATGAACTATTTTGCAATTTTTATTCCACGGAAAACCGTCGATGTTAATCAGACTGCATATTTTAATAGCTCATAAGGCCTTTAATGTCATGTCATGGCATAGGTACATCCGTGCTTCCGTCCGTCCGTAAACATTTCGCTTTTTCGACTTCTTCTATAAAACCGCTGGCTCTAGAGAACTGAAATTTTGTTTACAGAATGGGGATCTTAAATTGTAGATGTGGTGACCCTGTTACATGAGGTCACGACCCAACAAAACTACATCCATCTTCTCAAGTATGAAAAGCTCTAAAAGCTGAAATGTTGACTCCTTGGTCAATGATAATTCTAAATTGTGGACATGGTGATCCCGTGTCCCCAAACAGTGCCTTTAATTCATGTAGGTGTTAAAAAAACGAAACAAAAATCAAACTGAAGTTTCCCCCTTTATTTATCATGTTAGTAATAAACTCATCGGCAAAAGAAACTTATCACCTCAGTTGGTTTTGATTAATGCAATATTTAAAAGAAATCAGATGCATTTGACTGTGACAAGATACAAAAATACTTATCTACAGCAGTTTGGATGAATTAATTGGTGACTGTGGTTACATTTTAGTTAACATTTCTTTGTTTAGTGAAGGCAGGGGTAAGAAATGAAATTTCCACCAACATGACCCCTACCATGTTTATAATGTTGTAAATATGTGCAGAATTAGGCACATTGATTAATTTTCACATAGAATATGTCTTATATGTCAATGGACAATTGCGTATCATCACAAATAATTTTTGAAGAAGTTTAAAATTTAAAATTTAATTTTTAAAAATTGATCATCAACAAGGTGACAAGTTTCTTTTGTCGATGAGTTTAATTTACATATTGCTCAATATTACTTATGTCTATTTCATAGCTGGACTGCTGCGGGGTAGACAACTACACGGATGTACTGGATGCAGTCATGTGGAACCGGTCTGTTGGTTACAATGAATTCACAGCTACCCTCCAGACTCCTTTCACGTGTTGCAAACTCGAGGGGGATTTCCCTGACTTTGAATGGCCCAACGACCCCTATTGCGCTATTGAACCCAAGCCGGAGACGTCAAATTATAGACAGGTAAGGCTTGTATTTATTTAACATATTTGGTATTTTGCCAAAAATTCATTTAAATGACTTTACTTGAGGGTTTTCGTTTAAGGTACACTCCCAGACTAAATAAACGCCCACAATATATATTATCAGATTTCGTTAAATTATGAAGAATATTATATTTTAGCATAATGAGGTTGCATCATTTTTGCTCAACATTTCGAAGTTTTAAAAGTTGTCACAAGAATGGCGATTGTTTAATATGAGACAAAGGTAATTGTTCAGTATTCGATCAGTGTTTTTGATAATGTAAATAATGTTTGTTTTTTTGACAACATGTTACGCTGTTAACTAATAATAAGCAACGGTGTGCGAAACAATGACATCGATCAAAAGCTTTTTCCACCATTACGCTCAACTTTTAAACTTAAAGGGGCTGTAGCACGTTTTTTTGCAAATTAAAATTTTTAATTTCCCATTTATAATGATAGTTTATGTCATTTATATTTACACAAAGCATTTATCCGTAGTGATAATAACGGTGTTGTGTATAAAGCAAAAAATGTAATTGTAAATATCTTATGGCGTTGACAGCGTCGGGATTAGCATACAACGTTATCTTAACATTGGTCGTTAAAAGGGGCTGTGCCACGTTTTTTGCAAAAAACGTTTTTCAATCTCCCATTTATAATTATACTTTATGTCATTTAAATTTACTATAAAGCATAAAACATCTTATTAATTACACAAACGAAGTATCCGTAGTGATAATAACGATGTTGCGTATAAAGCAAAAAATGCAGAGCGGCCATTTTGATGTGAACACATTTGATTATTACGAATTATAAAAACGATTCCCATGGCTTTACCGAACCATGTACACTCATTTTTTTAACTTGATTTTTCGAAGAGAGAAGGGTGTTTTACTATAAGTGACATTATTTTTCAAAAACATTTTATCAACTTATTTGAGCGAAAAATATTGCTACTACCCCTTCAATCTTCGCAGTATTTCCGGTTATGTGTTTATTTACATAAAAATGTTTATTCGACTTATTTTTTTAATTCCAGGGTTGTTATGATGCGGTGGAAAATATGTTGCTCCACTACAGTCCAGGATTAATAGCGATCATTGTGATTCTTGCATTCATAGAGGTAATTATACAGATTATTATACAGATTATTATACAGATGGTCACATGGTCACATGGTTACACATATACTTACGTGCAAAAGAAACGACCCCACATTTGTAGGAGAAAGTATTTTTTTAATTGTATTTGATAGACACACGTTAGGTAAAGTATGATGCCTTTATTTTTATGTCAGTTCAAATACACTTGGTTTGCTGAAAACGCTTTTTCAAAGTAGTTTGTGGTCAGAATATTTTGGATTTAAGTTCAAAATTTATACAATATAGACTTGAAATGTAATTAACAAAAGATGTTGTCGGCATAAATAACCTGCTTGAACTTAAATTTGTTGATGAATCTTTATTGTGGGTCGTCATAAAACAAACAACAAAAAAAAAGCTTTGACTCTCCTACTTCGTCTAGATAAGGAGATTCGAAAACGACGATTTCTTAAAACGTCTGTTTTTCAGAAATATGAACAAGATAATATTTTGAAAAATCAAATTTAGTTTAGTTGGTTTTCAAAGTGTACACGTAAGTCTGTTTCAGTCTCATATATCACTTATGGATTGAAATAAACTCACGTGCAAAAGAAACGTCCCCACATTTTGAAAACAGTATACAATTAAATATTGACGTCGGAGAAAATAGATTTTGTATGTATTTGGTAGCCACATGTTTTCTTAAGAAATATTCACAATTTCATACATCAGAGTATGCAATTTTTATTTTTACATCTGTTCAAATTGACATGGGGTGCTAAAATCGTTTTTTAAAGATGTTTTTGGCCCACAATATTTAGTATTTAAGTTTAAAACATTGAAAAAGTAGAAATTTGATTAACTTAAGATATCCTCGACATAAATAACCTTCTTTGATTTAAATTTGTTGACGCGTCTTTACTGTAGGATGTCTCAAAACAAGCCAAAACTGGCTTTTTGAGGCTTCTATCTCGTCTAGTTAAGGAGATTCCAAAACGACCATTTCTTAAAACTTGTGTTTCTCAGAGTTATGAATAGATAATGTTTTGAAAATTCATATTTAGTATTGTTTGGTTCTGAAGACATGGTGTAACGCTGTTTCAGTCGCATTTATCGCCCGATGATTGAAATATCTTGTATTTTGTATGGGGACGTTTCTTTTGCACGTGGGTTCATATAAAATCATCTTTACTCGAAACAGATGAGAGGTACTACCGCTAAGAGTTTCAAACAATTCTTATGTCGAATTCAACCTTGCTGTAGTTCGTCAACTTTTCTTGTCAAGCGTAGCAACGCGCTTCGCCTGAACTTAACACGAAAAATTAACAAACTGCAGCAATACTTAAATAATGACTATGAGTTATTATCTAGACTGTTCTATTCTATTTCTGGGGATTTGTCTTTTGCGTGTAAGATTTTCTATATCCTGGTATTAATAATTACATTTTCCTTTCAGATCGCAAACGCGGTGGCGGCATTTTTGATCTTCCGAGATTTGAACGCTGAAGTTGAGGAAACAAAAGAATAGGTCGATATATGTACATTACGGGACGTCCAAAGTACTTTTTAAATACCATACATCCACCAAAGTCCATTCAAGCAAATAGTTTGGTATGAGAGACTTATAATCATTTTCATGTGTGTCGTCGTCCTCGAAAGACAAATTAAATTTTAAGGTACACTATCTGACAAACGAAAATTTATCAGATATATTATCAAATTTTGTAAAAACTGTTAACCAGGTTAGCAATGTTTAGCATTATGAAGTAGCCCTAGGGGCGCGTATCGCTTAGAAATAACGTTAGAAAGACAAATACCTATATTGACCCTACCCTGTTACTAAACTGAGGTGCAAAAGAAAGTATATCACTCAGTTGTATTCATCATATGTATAATTTTCAAAGTCACATATCTCGAGTTTTCGACGTCGTATTAAAAAACTGACTAGTTTGGCAAATTAGTCCAAAACATTAAATCAATCAAATAATACCTATACGCATTTGTTTGTTTTTTAATTAAAATTAAAAAAATTTAATTTTGAAATTCCCCCAAATTAATTTTGACAAAACACAACTGTTCATCGACATATAAGACATACTCTGTGTGAAAATCAATAAATGTGCCTCGTCCTGCACACATTTACAAAGTTTTTAACATGGTAGGGGTCTTGTTGGTGTAAATTTCATTTCTTATCCCCGTCTACTTTAAATAATGATATTTAAGTTAAAAAATAAAACAGTCACTAATTAAGTCATTCAAACTACTGCCGAAAGGTGTTATTGTATCGTGCCATAATCAAATGCATCTAATTTCTTTAAAATATTGAATTAATGGAAAACAACTGAGTGATATACTTTCTTTTGCACCTCAGTTTATATAAAAGGAAAGAGATGTAACGACGAAACCACCCCGCGCTCATACAAACTATGCTATGCTAAGCTATGCTACAAAACAGTCTCGCTACCTCCACATTTTCAAGCCAATTTGCGAAAACTCACCTTTTGAAATCGTTTATTAATTCCAGTGGCCCTGTGACCCTATTACCATATAAAAGGAGTAACTAGGGTCAATAATGTATATGTCTTTCAAACGCTGTTTCTAAGCGATGTACACCCCTGTGGAAGTAGCACCATTTCTGCACAAGCTTACAAAATTTCGGGACTTGTTACAAAAGAATGGCGATTGTTTTAATGGGACAAATGTAACTGTTCAGTTTTCGATCAGTGCTTTGAGAAATGGCATTTGAAAAATGGCACTTGAAACAGATTTACAAACAACCACATGCAACTACAGTGTATAGAGATATGCATTAGTATTGAAGTGGTGATGACGCTGCAGATGTTTACGCATCCTCGATAATCCAGCGCTATTGTTCCGATAAATCTACAGACTGTAGATTTATCGGAACAATAGCGCTGGATAATCGAGGATGATGTTTACGGTGCCCAAGTGAATCAACCGGAAAAAGCGGTCTTCATTGGGCGTGGTTTTCTTTGAAATTATTGACTCGAATCACAATTTTCCCAGGATTACAAGTGATTTTCATATTGATTATTGTTTGTTTAACTTCGAACCATCCATTTATTTATTTTAGAAATGATTTCACTTAACATCTAAAAAATCATGTACGCTTACTTTTTCAGGTTGTTCATTTATCGTGTTATGTATATATTATAGTAACATGTTGTTATTTTTTGTTTTCTGACAATATATTAATATTGTTTTCAACCAACAAACTGCCAAATATTAATTTGTATATAAGTTCATATTTTAAATCAAATGTCATTTGTCGATATATATTCATTATTGATAAGTGATATGATATTATATAGAATCAAGGTCAATCAAAACTTTCATCGTCATTTATCATCATTATCAAATTATCATCTATTCCACAATATTCCATATTTCCACAAGATATGCCAAACAACATGTAACAAAAATGTTCAAAGAATCAATCAACTTGTAGCCAATCGCATGGAAACCGAATTTAAAAAATTCAGTTCACCAGACTGATTTGGGGCACAGCCAATTACAGTAGTATACATTGTCGATTTCGTTGATTGGTTGCTGTACCTTCATCCAGTGGTCACATGGTCTATTGTGGTCACGTGCTTGAGGTTGTGTCAGAACATTACAGACCATGCCATGTGTTGTCTATTGTTACTGAGAGTATTCTATGTTTAAGATTTATATTATAAGTTATAACATTCAGTGGAGGGTGACATCGTAATTTATCAGACCCGCGTTAGTGTTTATCCAACGAGCCGTAGGGTCTGATAATTTACCGAACAAACTGAATGTTATAACGTATTTATCTTACCGCATGTCTCAAAATATCATTAAAAAAACAAAGAATAATTTGACAGAAAACAGCTGATCCATCGACAAACTATGACCTTTAACTTGTGATGATTGATGTGGATGCATGCTTTATTCATATTGCGGGATATAAAACATTTATCACCCTCGGGAAGATTTATCAACCCGTATGACGATGTTTATTGATATTTGTTAATGGTCACATGGACCAATCAGGGAGCAACATTCTTGTATGAGGTAGGATAATTCCTTCTGTTTGTTCGTTAAAAACTTCACCCTCGAGTTATGCTCAAAGTTCGTTCGTTTGGTGAAAATGGTTTGGCTCGCTGCTGAAAATAACATGTCTTTAGCAATATAAAACAAGACATATACAGTGTTCTTATTGGTGAATGAAGGCTAAATAGTGCTTTCTTTAATTTTATTGAGATTCAGTTAATCGAGTGAACAAACATGTAATTACAGGGCGAAGTTTTTGTCGTAGCGAACACAACATGTGGTCTGCTGTACAGAATAAAAATTAATCTTAATATCATTTTTCAAATTTGTTTGTACATAGGTTCATGATTTTAATATATATTTGTACCATTTTAACGATTTCGTGTTGTTATTTCATTGTCTTAGAGCTACTACAATCCTGGGCATTCTCTTCCCATAGAGGTTACCCCATCCGATTATCTATCCACTTCTCTACTATCTATTTATCTACGATAAAACAATCTGAAGGGAGAAACCTCTGTGAGAACAGTATGCTGGAGACCAAGGCCAACTTCCCAGTCTGATTGAAATAGACATTTTTGCGAGGAATAAAAATTGTAAAATAATACGTTTTTTAGGGATACGAACTCATATCGTTCGGAGGTTTCCTCGCAAAGCCGTCTGATAACAGCCCGTTTGCTCGCATATTCTGGCGTAATTCATTAAACCAATCACAATTTAAAGGCGCTGTAGCACGTTTTTGGCAAATTTTGTTTTTTCAAATTTTCAATTTATTATTACAACTTATACAATATATTGTTACGTTTGGTGGTAAAACATCTCATTATACGATCAGATACGCCGTATCCATAGAAAATGGTTATCAGTAATGGAAATAAATTTGCGACGTATAAAGCGACAGTGGTGTGGAACTCTTCCGTGTTAGAGGTAGATCTGTAGGTCTGATGCGAATGTGAGAGTTCAGAGAGCCAGATGGTTGACCATTATATCATGGTGCCTTAATTAAAATTTTATTCTGAGTGTTGAGGTATTGCTTCATCAGTCAGATCACTTGAGCGGCCATTTTCATGTGAACACATTAAAATGGCCACTCGAAGGGAAATGGACTCGCATGGCCTAACCGAACCATGTACATTCGTTTTAAAACTCTCTTTATTGATTAAGGAGTATTTTCTAGCCAAAAGTAACACTTATTTACCTTTTCGCGAGAGACCTTTTTTCAGTAGGCAGACCGTGCTACAGCGCCTTTAAGACATCCAACAAAAGCTTTCGGGCCGTGTGGCGAGAAACCTATAGAACAAGATCGTGTCCCTATATGAATATTTTGCAGATTTAATTCCTCGGAACAGGGTCTAATTTAATCAGACTGGCCAACATCCCTACGCATACATGTTATTCGCGCGAGTCTCCTTAACTGACTGATTTATGCCTTGCAGCATTTCCTTCACTTTTCCGTGCTGAAATAGTTGGGCGCTTCACCTGAAATACTCTATGCTCTGATTCGCTAAACGGCGCTGAAAAAAAAAGCTCTTAGGAAAAGGAAAACTAGTATTACCAAGGGCTTAATATTACTCATGAATCGATAAGAGAGTTCAAGAGTTCTAAACGAGGTACATGATTCGGTTAAGCCATACGAGTCCATTTCCATTCAAATGGCCATTCCAGTTCTGAGGCGTGTTCAGGACGGCGAGTACTCGCCTGGCGTGTACGCGTGTACCCGCGAACGGCTCCTGAACAGAAACCTGAGGTCTCGAGTACTTCCCAAGATAATTTCATAATATCAACACCATTTTGGAAAATATAGGTGTCTTGCACATAGCAATGGACCAAATTTCAATTGAGGGGGTAATACAAGAAAGAACAATGAGGTAATACAAATTTTGGACACGCGACTCCATTTTTTATTGTAAATACTCGCTTGGCGAGACTGCTCCAAAGTGGTCACGCGTGTATTCGCGAGTAAGCGTGAACTCGTTGACGTTCAGAAGCGGGTACTCGCGAGTACTCGCGGTTCTGAACACGCCTTAGATGATCTGATGTAGCGATGCCTTTTTTGATCGTGTCTCCTCTAAACATTCTAATATCATGCAGTGCGACAATCTATCTAATTCCGTAGCTGCACTCATTACCAACATGTTTAAATGTAGACTTTTCACTCCCGCCTCTAGTGATATTTTAGTATAATATTTTATCACTTATTTTTAGAAATTGTATATACCAGTCTTTTATAAATATATAGTGTAGCACTTCTAGTGCTTTTAACATTGTATGACATTTGGTGTCTAATAGGCCCAAGATGGCCGGGCGATTGAGCCATGTGTGATGTTTGTGTGAATATGTACATGTATCGCTAGACACCTGAATAAATTATTTTTCTTTTTCTTATTCTTCTTCTTCTTCTCTTTCTTCTTCCTAAACACTCGGAGTAAAGTTTTAAATATGACATCAGGTTGGAATGGGTAGCCGGACAACCGTTTTCTATTGATACGGCTTATCGGGTCGTGTACTATTTTTTACTCCTTAACGTAACCATATAGTATAAACTTTATTAATAAACGGCACATTTAAGAAAAAATAAAATGCCAAAAAAGTGCTACATCGCCTTTAAGGAAATGCGGCAAGGTTTAAATTTATGAAATTAGCCAGTAAATATAATCGAGACTAGCGCGAGTTATGCCTTACGCATGGAAGTTGTATGGCTGGAGTAGTGCACCCTGTCTGTCACACCTGACAACAAACAAACGTTTAAAGGCAACACGAAGCATACGTGTAAAACTCTGAATTCGCCTCTGTACGCAAACCCCCTGACTGCATGGATATCGCTTTTGGTCAATGTCAACCAACAGAGTGACGAAATAGGTCATCGCTTACGTATTATAGCCTAGGGTTTATTTCGCTGATAGAAAATAGAAGCTCACTTTCAATTGTCTATCAAATTACACTTGTGACGGCAACCTATTGTTCACTCACTCGTTATTTTGCAGTAATGTAGAGTGTTTAGCTAGAAATTTAATTGTTAAAAATTATGTTAAAAAGCATGATTTTGAGAGTAAGTTAACTCGTAACTTTCAATTCCTTAAGAACAGGAACATTTTCTGGATAACAACTTCTTTAATGCGAAAATACACGACGATTCGGAGTATATACTCACTCCTTCATCAGGTGCAATGTAAGGAAATAACAAAATGTGATACATTATATAGCAAACAAAACAGTGGTGAGGAAACTCAATCAGGGAGATTAACATGCATTCCTTAACTCTCGTAACTTTCAAATCCTTAATCATAATGGGCCTCGGTTTTATCCTGCTTAAATTACACTCATAGTGTTCCCTATTTAACAACTTAACTTTTAAAAAATAAAAAAAATAAATCTCGAACTTAAGAATTGATATAGTGTGCAACTCTCCATTGCTGAAAAATAATGGAGCGAGAGAATAATAGTATGACGTCACAAGTATGATTCAATAGATTTTTGAGAATGATATTCTCTTTTCTATCAGCGAAATAAACTCCCAGATTACCGCGATAATAACCTATTTCGTCACTCTGTTGGTTGACATTGACCAAACACGATATGCATGCAGCCAGGGGGTTAACTGTAATTTGACCTCTTCAGCAGTAATGTGACACTCAATATTGAACAAGCTTGCTTGCTCATTATGTATTGGAGAATGTATTCTCAATCTTAATCCATGTATGACTTCACGAAACATGCATATGTGATTATAAACAATACATTTAACTTATGGAATACCAAAATAAATTATTTTGCAAATTTCTGTGCTCATTCATCGGATATGGTACAAGTAGCTGCGGCCCTCATGAAATGGATTCTTCCACGCACGTGCAGCGCAAAACTTCCACGCGAAGCGAAGTGATTGAGAGCTGAAACTCTGCCTTTCCATGCCTTCCGTGCCTTGAAAAGAACGTTGGATTCTTACTGACAAACATTCCTAAGGTTTCTAACAGCGTCTTGTGGCCTCATGGTTAGAAGCGCTGACTACCAAGCAAAGGGTTGCATGTTCGAATCCAGGTTCATGCATTACAAACATTAACTTGTGTAGTTGAGAGATATTTTAAGATCCTATTCATGTACACTAAGACAAAATACATCATACTCGAAAAATGTACTCGATTAGCCATTACGGAAAATATGTAAACCTAACACCCCTCCCTCCTGACTGGGACAGTCAATGAACAGTTGATTCATAAATAATAATCAACTGAAAACACAATAGAGTGACGTCATGACCATGGATTGACGATGGATATCTGGCAGTTTTCGCAAACCTTTCAATGATGCAAGGCAATGGGAGTTATACAATGACTGCAACAACTAGTGGCTTCTACGGCTCGGATTCAGACTACTGAATTCAAATGGTTAAACATATTTTATTCAATGACAAAAGGAAGATAAGGAACAAGTTCTCTAACTTCTACTTCTCCTGTACATAGTGAAGTTATGTTATTATTTTACAGAAGAGACATAATTGACAGAAGTGAGAGAAGAGAAGAGACATATCACAGAAAGAGTCACATCTGGGCCGTGTTCAAGAGAGGTTTCAAAGTAATCGCTCAATTAGCGATTAATTTTAAACCTCTCTTGAACGCGATTGCTCAATGTAGCGCTACGTAGCAAAGCGAGCGAACTTTGAGGTTTTGCACCGTATCGTTCAGGAGAGAATGAGCGCTACTTGAGCGCTACATTGAGCAATCAGTGAGCGATTATAAGCGTTCGCTGTTATGGAACGGGGCACATGGTTTTATTTTTTAACCAGAAGGAGATGCCTGCACTTTAAAAGGGCTGTAGCACATTTTTTTGCAAAATTTATTTTTTTCAAGTTTCCCATTTTAATGATAGTTGATGATGTCATTTAAAATCACTTTAGGGGTTAAAACAACTTATAAACCTCTGGTGACGTCATCCCTTTGTTTAGCACCGTTCCGTAACCTGGAGGTAGGACCTTGGCTACATCAAGTCATAGAGAATACTAAACTCTGTCCTGTTTAATAACATATTTATGAAACGAGTATGTGTTTGGTATTTAACGAGCGAAAGCGAGTTACATACCAATACCATCTCACGAGTTTCATAAATATGTTATTAAACAGGACAGAGTTTAGTATGTTATTTATTAATCACCAAACATTAACAAAATAATGCGCAAACGAAAAGCCGGTTCGAGTGCATTATGCCAGCATAACTAGGTCAGGCGTATGAATACATTGTAATGAGGCTGCTGTCATTCCGTTTTACGTTAACACTGAACAACGATCTAAAACAATTAAAGATCAACACGATTTTAAGAACCAAACATCATATTTAATGAAAAAACAACAACTTGACATAACTTTTTGAATCACAAATTTCAATTCTCGGGATTATCTTTTAAGTGCGTGGTATCATAGCTTTCAAGCTGTGCTCCGCCTCAAAGAAGCGTGGCTGTTCGTGTGGCACGAACGTTTGAAACAGTTTGAAAAGTTTTAAGAAGTATGAAAGTTAAAATGGATCACTGAGTTGTTTATTAGTCCTGCAAAGATAGGACCAAGGGATTGCATTTGAGAACGGCTAACATTTAGAGTGTTTGTGTTTGAACTTTGCTGTAAATTTGAAACACTTGCTCGATTTGGACCAATGTCAACAACAGTGCACTCCCGTGACCCCGCATCAGCTGGACGGTTGATCAAGTCGCTGATTTGACGATGTTGATTGTCAGAGATGTGAGAATAATTGTTTATACTCTGCAAGTTCTTGTGACCACTAATTTGTATAATTATTTATTATTTAGATATCAATGCTGCGATAGTCATTTAAAAGGATATTGTTAAAGTAAAAATGTCTGAAATAATGCTACTTCGAGATGTTGTGATTGACAGCTGACATTGTTTTGGTCACGTTACTTTGGTCATGTGACCAAGTGCAAGTAGTTCCGGCAGCACGCGATGTTATTACACTAAGTGTAATAACACGGTAGATTTATTACACTGCGATATCTTCAACGGTTGATTAATAAAGTTAACTTACGGACCTCGTTTGAGGTCTATCTGTGATTTAGAAACTTCATATGAGGTCTATCTAGGATTTAAACACCTCGTATGAGGCCTATCTGTGATTCAAAGACCTCAACATTAGATTTTAAACTAATTTCTTTTCAAATCTCAAACATTTCCCATTATAAAATTCATATAATTTCAAACACAAGAGTTTTCCAAATATATCACTCAAAAGTCGGGGATCGAACCACTGGCCTTTCGTTTTGTAACCAAACGTGCATACCATTAGGCTACTGAGCCAGTTGAAGTTAGAATGATTTTTTCATGACCAATTGATTACACTATTTCATTGCCTCTTGTAAAATTGCCAGTTTCTGCATTACATATTTTAATTATTATTAATGTAGCAATATGTTTGTGCAAAAGGTCTTGTAACTATTGAAATTGTGTTGTGTTTGGGATAACTTTGATCATGTTGTCATTGGTCGAGCAGTTTAGTGTTCTAGCGTGTACATTTCAGCATTAAGCACAAGTGTCACGAAATGCACGGGCACAATGTCACGTGATCGGCTGCGTCGCCTGATGATGACACTAATTTTTACTGTCAACTTTTTGTTTGTAATGTTAAAGGAATTTTTTTTTCAGCTTTTGATAACTTAACACATAACTAAAATTCTTTTTTTAAAACGATTGTTATTAATAGTTTCCAAATCCTGCCACAAACCTATGAAGTCATTTGGACCAGTTCATTTTCATAGAGGGGTGTGAGTATGTTTTAACTGCTATATTTTTGTTTTATTTTTTAAATGCAATCTTCCCTCAGTTCATAAGCCGGTTAAGGTACTCAGACTCGGTCTTGGTGCCTGTAGATAGACCGCAGGGGGAGTCGGGTATTCGGTCGCGGTCTATCTGTCCTACCAGACTCCCCCTGCGGTCTATCTACAGGCACCAAGACCTCGTCTTCGTATCTAACCTTTACTTATTACACAAACCACTTTTCCTTAGTGATAATCAGCGTATAAAGCAATGTTTTTAATGTGAACGCATTTTATTATTTCTATTTACAAAAACGATTCCCATGGTTTTACCAAACCATGTACACTTAGTTTTAACTTGATTTTCCAAAGAGAGAATGGTGTTTTACTATTGGTAACATTATTTTTCTTACATTTCATCGACTTATTTGAGCGAACAAAAACGTACTACTGCCCCTTTAAGTGGTGGTCTGAATTCAAACAGGCTCCCAAAATAATCGCGATTGGAGAGAATCATGTTTGTGAATATTATATTATATTTATATACACTTATACATGTTTCGCTTTTCCTAGCCACACTACATTGTCCTTTAATAAGCTCTCTTATTTGGTTGTCGTGAGTTCTTTTACTTTGATGTCTGTGACGTCATAAAATGATCGACTGTCATTACACTGAAGCCGGTTTTTGAGGACTATATGTTATTTTACTTTATTACAAGAATTAGATGTAATAAGACGGGGAATAAATAAATTACATGAAGTTTGCCATAGGACGTTTATGAACCGTGTGCAAATTTGTGCATAAGCCTCACTCTCTCTCGGGTAATAACAAATATCAACTTTACACCAAATTCCCTGCGCCAGGCATACCTCGCGCCAGTCTCAAATCACTTGCTTTATTAAGCCTTGCAGCATCTGAGCATCCTTCACTTTTCATTGAGGAGGCAGCGCTGCACCTGACAAGCAGAATATGCTCTAATTCCCTAGCACGGCACAGTTAAGAAAATGCTGCAAGGTTACAGTTGTACCTTGCGTAGGGAAGTTGACTTTTTCTATTACACTCAATGAAAAAAACTTGGTGATTGACGTACTCAATACATTGATAGGCCTACAGGTAAATTTGTGAACTGTCGTGATTTCAGAAAAGTTGAAGTGGTGTGTTTGTAAGGAGGCGATGTAATGATTTTATGAGAGCTTCACGTTAATGTTGCCCACGTACATATACAGACCTTTCGAGGATTTGCCCTTGATATATTAATCTGTTTTTCTCTGGATGGATATATAATAAGTTATTCAGAAATTATTTAATAATGGAATAACAATGGATTTCACAGACTGAAACAGATGTAAATTGCAACCAAGTATTAAAGCATGTTAGGCCTATATCCCGAATATAACAATGTTAAACATTCAATACTGTATTTATTACGAACAAACGTGAACTGTGATAACATTATGACATAAGCAAGCCAGATTGGATGATTGACTAAATTGTGCAATGTAAACATTTCGATGACACAAGAAATGAAGTTTTCACAAACAAGTAACACTTGTTTTATGCAGATCAAGTTGGGTACACATATATTTAAAAAAAACCCACAAAGCAGTTAATTAAACGTTTTAAAATTGTAAAATAGGAACATTATCATTCGATGAATTGCCTAAATTGATCTTGTCGTATATTTTATTTTATTCATTTTGATTGAACGGTAGTGTACAAAAGTTGTTTGTCTGTTTATGGTCATAACATAACGTACGTTATCATGAATTAATTAGACTAATCATATCTTCGAAAATAGTAATTGCTTTCACTAATTTCAGAAAGAAAATATTTATCAAACATTATCTGTGTTTCACAACACTAAAAATGAATCATAACTTTTACAATGTACGACGATAGATTACAATAATGCGTAAAGCGAAGATCAAAGTTCAAAGGTGAAGTACACACAAGAGGTTATCATGACCTAACAGTTGCCGATTCAGTCGAATCAGCCATTCGCAGCTTCAGTGCGAAAGCTATAAATATCTACAGCATTCCAGATCTTTCCTCGGAAAACCCTTGCTGCCCGTGGATTGCATGCAATTTGTGGTAAATTTCATTGTCAATCAGTCTCTCACGTCATGTTCTGCACGCGCCATGCGTGCTAACTGTCGCCTACTGGACGGTATCGCATTGCTGTTGATGTATATCGACAACACTGCACGTGATTTGTGTGTGTAACTTGATAAATTGTCTCTGTGCACGAACTACTCGTGCTATGTTTACAATAATGTCGATCTCATATGCGTGTCAGGCACGGTGGCTTTCATTTCATTGACAAACTTATATTTAAAGCTGTAGTTTCGCGTGCCGATGTGTGTTATCGTAAAATTGCGTTATTATTCAATTGTGAATCAATATAATGTTTATAAATAGCTTAATGTAAACACAGGAGATATCACCTTATCAACGGCATATCAATATCAGTGTGTACATGATTGACAGGTGTACGTATAACAATGCGAATAACACCAGGTTTCACAATGACGTTTCGGCGGATCGGACTACCTTTCCAACGTTTTGTTTACGTTATAATATTTATCCTTTGTGTTGAGACACTCCAAACTTCAAAAACAAAAGAGGTGAACTTTGACCCCAGGTGTTGTGGCCCAGACCAGTTTGAGGCGAAAAGTTTCGAGACGGAAGGATTTATAGATAATGAACTGGAATATGTGAGTTTCTCGGAAGTGGAAAACTATGTTCATTATGATTACATAAACAAAAGACTTGCTTTAGAACAGAGTATTTGGAACGCAACAATCAACGAAACATACACACAACGCATCGTTATAAAATTTAACAGGGTATGTATTGCAATAATACAATTTTTCCCTTCGATTTTTTATTTAATGAAGAATGTTCGCCCTTTAAAGACCATAATGTATTCATTGAAATATTTGCTTTTGCAATCCAACATAAAATCACTATGCTACAATAAAGCTAAAAATGAAAATTGAACAAGGTCAATTACGAAATTAATCTGGGCTCCATTCCATAACAGCGAGCGCTTATAATCGCTCATTAATCGCTCAATGTAGCGCTCAATTAGCGCTTAATGTACCACATTCTCTCCTGAACGACACGGTGCGATTCCTCGAGGTTTGCTCGCTTTGCTACGTAGCGCTGAATTGAGCAATCGCATTCAAAAGAGGTTTAATGTAGCGCTCAACGATCGATTATAGGCGATCGCTGTTATGGATGTTATGGAACAGAGCCCTGGTGTAATTCAATGTAGAAAAAATAGATATATGCTGTAGAATTAATTAGGATATGGTTATTATAGTGAAATGGAACACGATACTTTAAAACCTAATTGTTTTTGTAATGCAAATGATTATTGATAACTTCAACTGGTTTAGATATATTTATTTCACAAAGAAGTGGATTGGTAAACAAGCTGCAATAGCTTATCTGAATACCGCTCAAGATAACTTCAACTAACAATAGCATCTAATTTTAATATATTTTGAAAATTTAAAAATGTACACACACAATTGCTGTAAACACAACTGTTGTGTCTTTAATTATCTACCTTTCTTTTTTTCTCCAAGAAATTGAAATGGACAATCACTGACAAACAATGCCAACAAGAGGTGTACACTATACCTATGACGTCACCGTGTATTCCTGGTAAGAACATGCAAAACTTTCGCACGTGCATTATCGCGCTATGCTTACACCTTGATTTCCGAAGGATTTTGTCAACTTATACTCGAGGTCAAGATATTACGACAACTGTTTCAAATATAAACAAACGATTATCACTTAACTCAGGGATTGTCAATTCCTGCCCTTTCCGTGTGTTTTTAAAATAGAAAAATTCTTCGCAAAATTCCAAAAAATATCTATACAGAATCAAAAAAGATAAATACTTTTTAATTAGATCGTTGTACAATTACATTGTTATGTATGTTTTACTTTCAAAGGTGAAGCCAAATTCGTACGCAGTGAAAGAATCGGTGACATTCTTGCCGACGTTTACAAGTGGAACGATACTATAGGGGGTAATATTTGGTCTTACACCGTTTCGGCAAAGTCCTGCACGCATCTCGCTATAACACGACTAAGCCAACAAGCAGGTAAGAATAGCATTGTTTTGTCCGTTATTGAAGTATTTTTAGGCTTCATTCAGTTATTCCCTTGAGATCACTTTCGAGAGAGAGAGAGAGAGAGAGAGAGAGAGAGAGAGAGAGAGAGAGAGAGAGAGAGAGAGAGAGAGAGAGAGAGAGAGAGAGAGAGAGAGAGAGAGAGAGAGAGAGAGAGAGAGAGAGAGAGAGAGAGAGATCGAGAGAGAGATCGAGAGAGATCGAGAGAGAGAGAGAGAGAGAGAGAGAGAGAGAGAGAGAGAGAGAGAGAGAGAGAGAGAGAGAGAGAGAGAGAGAGAGAGAGAGAGAGAGAGAGAGTTATAAAGGGGTACATTGGGATATCTAAACTGTATAAAGACTGTATAAAGACGGAGTCTGTTTTTCAAACTTTCACCGCCAGGGGGTTTGGTGAGAATCGTGAAATATGGCCTATATGCAACAGAGGTTAGAATGGAAGAACTGAGTGGAGTAACATCCTTGTGGAGATACAACCTCCCTACGCAAGGCATAACTCGCGACAGTTTCCATCACTGGCTAATTATATATAATCCTTACAGCATTTTCTTAACTTTTTCGTGCAAACGGCGGAGCGCTGAACCTGCATTATATTAAGGAAATGCGGCAATGCTTAAATTAGTCAATGATGGAGAAAGACGCGATTTATGCCTTGCGTGGGAAAGTTTGGAAGGGAATGCTAAATATCTTAGATGATTTAGCCATCGGAAACATACATAATTAACCACGTTCTTTACTGTCATAATTGTGTTCTGCGTGAATCATGCAATCTCATTGAAAGAAATTAACAATCACAACATAACAAACTTATATTCATTCTCTTAATTTTTTATAGAAAGATATACAAATTCGATTGTTATTATATCTAACCACCTAACCATGTTTGAATGTAACTAATATCTGGTTTAACAAAAACAATTAGAATTTTTTTTCTGTTGAAAACATCAATAGATGGTTAATATATTTCTCAGGATCAAATACAGTCAGACCCCGTTTATCCGCACAATTTGGTTAAGTTGAAAACCGTCCGGATAGCAAGGCGTTAATCGCATAGACATGTATAGGGGAGATACTATAGTGCGGATAGCCGGAGTCCGGTTAAACGAGGTCTCACTGTACATAAAATTATGATAAATATACACTATTTATGCATGTATCTATCATTAAGGTCCACACTCCCAGTATATTGTCATGTAGATAAATTAAAATTAAAATGCAAATATAGTTTTGTTCATATTAGACATTTTAATTGCTATTAATATGTTTATATTTTTCAGTTTTCACCTTCAGTCTGACACAATACGACAACATTACAAGCGGTCTGGATGATCAAAATGCATTTAGGTTGCCTCCGCATTGCCTTTTAAGTCTCGATGTTAGGCTCAAATAATAAATTATTTATAATTGTCGTGTGTTATCATTGGTTACGATATAAAGGAAATTGTTTATGAATTATGAAATGTATCGGCCCTGTATATAAAAACAAACAGACAACCATTTGACATCATTTGCAACTTCCCGGCATAATTTAAGACTTGTCGCATTTCCTAAACTTTTCTGTGTTACCGTAGCATAAAACACTAAGATGTTTAGGTGCAGCGCCCCGCTACACTAGCGAAAATTTAGGTAAATGCGGCAAGGATTAAATGTACAGAGAACACAGTTTAATTAAATCAATGGTCCTAGAATAAAGTCATACATTAACTCAAGTGCAAAAGAAACGTCCCCATACAAAATACAAGATATTTCAATCGACGGGCGATAAATGCGACTGAAACAGCGTTACATCATGTCTTCAGAACCCAACAATGCTAAATATGAATTTTCAAAACATTATCTATTCATAACACTGCGAAACACAAGTTTTAAGAAATGGTCGTTTTGGAATCTCCTTAACTAGACGAGATAGAAGCCTCAAAAAGCCAGTTTTGGCTTGTTTTGAGACGTCCTACATTAATGACGCGTCAACAAATTTAAATCAAAGAAGGTTATTTATGTCGAGGGTATGTTTAATTAATTAAATTTCTACTTTTTCAATGTTTTAAACTTAAATACCAAATATTGTGGGCCGAAAACATCTTTAAAAGCGATTTTAGCACCCCATGTGTATTTGAACAGATGTAAAAATCAAAGAAGCATACTCTGATGTATGAATTTGTGAATACTTCTTTCCAAAACATGTGGCTACCAAATACATTCAAAATCTACTTTCTCCGACATCAATATTTCATTTTATACTGTTCTCAAAATGTGGGGACGTTTCTTTTGCACTTGAGTATATATGTACACAGTACATTTGTGTAATTATCCCTTGTTTTCGGCTCCGTCAGTCCGAATTGTTCGACATGTTAATGTACATGTAATATAAAGCTTGTCAGCGGGATATCTGAAAAACCATTCACTGGAATTTCATCATATCTTACACAAAGCACCTTCCAGCGAAGTCCAAGGGCTGATTAAATATTTTTAACATAATATCAATATATTTTTGACATTATTCTCAAGGTCACAGCAGTGTGTCGACATGTTAAGCTTGTCAGGGGAATTGATATCACAAGAACTGTTCATTGGATTCTCATCATTATCTTACACCAGTGGTTCTTTTAGGGAACATTCAGGACCAGTCGATTTGCTGATCTTGCCATTTTTTTCAATTTTGAAGTATCAATTTGCGGCGGGGGATCATGTCACCTCAGTGACAACTACTTGTTTAACCAAAGGTAGTAGAATTGTGACGTCATCACCGTACCGTTTTGATGTCATACATATGATGTGCATAGTACACGTGTGTAATCTTGCTCAAGGTCCTAGAATTGTGACGTCATAAGTGTACTTTAATGACCACTTTTACATAAATTGATATGTGTTGTGGAATACGCATATTTTATTCTCTTAAAGAGTCATCAAGGATGTTGATGAACATATCGAAAATTTTCCGAAAAGCTATCTCCGTGAAATAAATACACTTAATTTTTCAAAACATTATTCAACCTAAAATAAGCCGAGAAATTGCATTAATTAGTAAAGGAGTTTTCCAGTCTAAATATAGATCCAGTTTATTATTTTCAAGCGCAAAGCATTATGGTCAAGCTCTCAATAAAAAGTACCATAAACAGGCAATAATTTGTATATTCTCAGGACATTTAGAAACATTGTTTGTAAAGCAATCGTCACATTCAATAATGTGTGACAAGGGTAACTTGCAAGAGACACGTGCAGCACGTGCAGCACATGGGTTGCGCTATAGAAGCGCTAACTGTTTGTCTAGTACGTTTTACGCAAAAAAGGGGATTCTGTTTATATGACGTCAGATACCCTTAGTGCGCGCTACTCGAAGTTGTACTTCTCTTTGAAACCAAATTTCATTATTTTGTCGTGATATGAAAATTATTTAACATATGCCATGTTGTAGATAACAGATTTCTCTGGCGATTGACGTTATAAGTATATTTTCCAAAAAAATATTTTTAATTTGAAACACTAACATCCTTGATGGCTCTTTAACTTCACTTCAAAGTAATTTCAAAGGACCGATGTGTCAACACTAATTATACAAACACATGTTTCAAACGTATGTTTTATAATATTTCTTTATTTACAATGCAAAATGAAGTTATCATTGAGACACACATAAACATAAGATATGTAAATAAATCTATATCTAAAGTTTTACGTACATGTATGTTTGAAGTTAACATTTTGATGTTGCTACAATAAGCAATAACAACCCCTTTAATTGATGTTATAATGTCAACGAAAAACAAGGAAGGTTATATTCAACAAGTTAGATATAGTATGTAAAACATAATGTGCAGGTGTAAGGTATCGATACACACAATTTGCATACAAAAACAGTAAAAAATTCGATTATTAAACAAAGCAAGGTTCGACAATGTGTGTGAAATCTATTTTGGTTGTGTGGTAAGTAAACGAGCAAGGTCACTACTTCAAAATACATAAAAACACATCAAATACGTTAATTCATGTGATATAACATAAACATGAATTGATTGAATTTCTTCATAATATTTCATACAGACTCATTCTCACAGCACGATAACTTCACTACCGGCCAAAGGAACTTTACCATACAACATGTCATTGATTTTAATCAACGAGTGATAGATGCAACCTAAATATAGTTGCATCATTTCATCAGAAGTCCACTAAAAACAATTAATGCTGGAAAGAGTATTTGTTCATGTTTCTCATAAGCAGGTCTCTATAATATCATGGAATCTACTTAACTAGACGAGATAGCAGAACAAAATGTAACAATTTGACTTCATGATGCTAAGGTTACGTCACTGATGCGTCACTAGCGAGTTTGTGTTTCGATTGAATATTTGATATATATTGGACAAAAAATAGATGTTTATGATTAATATTTCATTAATATTTCAAGAAATAAATGCATCAGATTATTATTTCAAAATTTTACAATATCCCAAATTATTGTTGGCCAGTATAGTTTCTTTTACCCGGTTGTGTAGAAATATCAACTTTCAGTATCCACGTAAAATTTAATGTCCTTTGTGAAGATGAGTCAATTTCACTAGATTGTCCTCACAGTAAAAATAGAGTTCAATACTATGTGTCCTTACTTCAAATCGTACCTTGAAAATCGGCCTGAAAAAGTTTTTATGATGTAAACTTGGAACATCATAAGGCCTGTTCACACGTTGCGATTTGCAGTATGCCCATGAGAAAACGTTCTGTTAGAATGTTTCAGCATCGTCATCGGTAATCCTTTATGGCAAAAACCAGAATTCATTTTGTTAATTACTGCAGGGATTAGAAATAAGCGCATGTAGTTCCAGGGTCTGTTTTCAGACCGTCGCACGATTTATAACATGTAAACTTGTAAGAATTGACGAGAAATCTCAACCATTTAATGAGAAATTAGTATTGAAGGAAGCGCCCATAAAATAACCAAACTAAATATAATCTTTCTGGAAATATGTTGACGTCATTCTGCTTTAAACGTTGCAGATGATATAATGTAACATCTACTTACACAACTGATGATATTGTGACGTCATCTTCGCTTAAATAAATTTTGGGATAATGATTGCGTCGAAGCCAGGCCAACTCATACAACGATAGAATGTTTGCATATAAGTTTGTTGATATTACAAACAACTCAATTAAACGTTTGTGGATACAGTGATGGCCATCTGTGAATTTTGTGAATGTTGTGACGTCATCTCTGCTTAAAATTTTGTTGATGCTGTGGCGTCACTTCCGTTAGATGCGTGTGACACAGCGCGCTGGTACACCTGATTGTTCTGCCGTCTTCCCATCGCCTGAGCCTCAGGACTATCGTAGATGATGTCGTCATCGTCACGTGACACCATACCCTTTTTCAGACCTTTAGAAAAACATATTGTATTAATGCACATACATTTCATAAAGATATTATATAGATGGTGTTTGATGTTTCTCGTCGAATATCATATCTCATCGAGTGAAGTAGAAAAGTAGGCCTTTATTTTCGCGAGTGTAAATATATTATTTCTACTTCTATATATTGGATTGAACAAATTATGCAGTTCGTAAATGACGTTAATTTTATGAATGGAGCATCCATGATCGCCTTGCTTTACCACGGTCTTTTTATGATCTCACCATATGATGACGTCATATGATTGAACGTGTTATTTCACTGAGTAGAATAAGATGTTATTCCACTCAATGAAAATACGAAATTTATTTTTACCGATAAATGTGGTATTTCACCACTAAACATATAATGCATTGTTATTAATAATCTTAAATAGTGACATGATAAACATGTAAAAGTAAAATTAATTGTAGAATAAAAATAATATAGTTTACTATTTAATATGTAGGTGGGTACGTGTTACTGTTAACGCCAGGGCTTTCGCTCAGGAAATCGCTTGAGATTTTCAATACCTCCAGCTTAGTAACTAAAGGGAGAGAACTCAAAGTTATCTCCCTTTAGCTGTGAAGGGCTGGTACAAAAAATACTTTCGTTTTACTTTAGGTTTAAAGGGGCAGTAGCACGTTTTTTGCTGAAATAAGTCGATGAAATGTATTTGAAAAATAATGTCACTAATATTAAAACACCCTTCTCTCTTCGGAAAATCAAGTTGCAAATGAGTGTACATGGTTCCGTAAAGCTATGGGAATTGTTTTTGTCATTCGAATATAATAAAATGTGTTCACAATAAAATGGCCGCCATGCAATTTTGGCTTTATACGTAACACCGTTATTACCACTACGGAACATTGGTTTGTGTAATAAGATGTTTTACCCTCTAAAGTAAATATAAATGACATAAACAATCATTATAAATGAGAAATTTGAAAAAATAAAATTTGCAAAAAACGTGCTACAGCGCCTTTAAACTGATATGAATGTAGAGATAACCACTAGACAAATATAAACACTAAACGCACGTACACGTTTCTATTATGGTTAATAACCACGACACTGATTTTCTGTATTTTACGGGAATTTCAATCGGAAAATAGATTGTATAAGAACCGAAACTTCAAAGAACCAAATTGAAACCGCGCAGTTAATCTTGAAATCACGAACAAGTCATGCTGCACGTGCTCCGATATGAAATATACACGCTTAAGTGACATAAACTGTAAACATGTCCGTGTGTCACGTGAGAATCATGCTGGGAAAAGAATTTTCACCAGCCACGTGCACGTTTTTTGCTATTGTAGATTTACAAAAATTTTCTTCACGTATTACGCATATTTTTCTGAAACAACTAACAAAACGATGGATATGTCATTTATTATATTGAAAGGTCTCTTACTGAAATTATATTACGTTATTAATTACTTAGAAGTTATTTTTAATGAGTAAATATCTTAACAAATAAAGTATAATGTTTTGTATACGTACCGGCTATTCCTCTCACCATTCCTAAAACAACGAAAACATGTGTATGAAAAATATTCTAAACGTTAAAATTGCAAAAGAGTCGTATTCTAGAATATATATCGCAAAAATCAACCTCGAATTTCATTGCAGATTTAAATGTTCTAAAAATATTAGAACTCTTTCACAACTTTTGTTCAACAGATGTAAATACTGAATAGCTTTCAACTTACCTGTAATACCCTTTGCCATTTCTGAAAAAATAATTATAAACCAAAACGTCAGTTAAACATGCAGATAATGTTTGTTACAATAGAAAAGCTTATTATTCAGCCCCACATTCTTCAAATATTATCAATGCCTTCAGATACATATTCAAATGTATACACAATTACACTAGACAAACAATTAAAAACAACATTAAGCACGATTGGAAAAAAAATCGAAATCAGTGACGAATACTATCAGTGACAATTACACACAGCCTGTTTCCGTTACTTTGTACGAAATATGAAAATGTAGTGTGGTATACATGATTGCAAAATATATTAAAACTGTTTTGATACATTGGAATCTGCGTATGATGCTATAGTTAGAAAATATTGAAAATATAATAATATAGAAAATTATGTCACATTCATGGTACCAATTTTTTTAATACTTTTATGTCGATTAACAACGTATATTACATCACTTGACATAACTACATGTAAATGTTTAATTATTTTATTTAATTATTTTATTTAATTATTTACAACTGATAACGGTAATGATAACAGCATGCTCCTAATCGTCCCAAAAACCATTATCTAAAAATATATATATAATTACATAAACAAATTTCGATTTTCTTTTGGTCATTTGCTTTTTCCTAGTAAGTGTTTTTCAAAAAATTAAGCGATATATTCCATTTATATTCCACCATGTTTACAGTAAGCATTGATGCATTAATGAACACGGAATTGTGTTTTAAAAAACCCCTGATTTTCTTTCCCTTCAGCTTTTCATTACAGCCTCTCGTTGGGATAAATAAAAAAAAACCAAAGTCATAGAGATATTTAGCCTTAAGAGTCCAATTACAGTTTTAAAACGTTTTCAAACTGTCATCGAGACATCACCCAGGTCGTTATGACAAAGCTTTGATCATAAAAATTCCTTTCTTTGTCACACAATCTTTACTAGCATTCGCTATTTCACAAGGTTATTTAAAAAAACGTAACTGATACCACGGAACCAAGACTCGGTGTTTTAAAACATTTCAGGTCATTATTAAGGTTAAATCAGACCCCGCACGAGTGTAACGTATATATTTCTTACCAATGAACCTGGTTATACTGACAAAATTTAATCATAAAAATTCCTTTTTTGTCACATAACCTTCACAATTTGAGATGGTAAGGTCAATGGACGTAACTGATATCCGAGTAATAGCGAGGATAGATATTCTAATATATTTCAGGTCATCATTCGGGTTATGTCAAGAAACGTTTATATCACATATCTATGAATGGCATGATAGTTATCATACCATGTTGCATCTTCGTGACTTTGCCTTTATTCAGAATATGCATTATGTCTGCTCCCCAGCCGTGTCCATAGGCTTCCACTGGGTATGCGGGTTCGCCATGCTTGGGTATATCAAGACCTTATGGAAACAAAAGAATAACAACGGTGAAAGAATATCTCCTTGTCGATAGCCTAGTAGAAGAAGCGGATATATGTGTGAGATAATATACTTTTAGCATAAGAAATAGACAGACATATTACTGTTGATGTACTTTTAGAAAGAGCAGATTTTATGCGTGAAATATACACTTGGAAAAAAGTATTGCAACACCTTGATTTAGAGACTAAGATGAGGTGCTTGGAAAAATAGCTTTAAATAACTAAATGCATCAAAAGTAATTTGAATAATGTTTATGTAGTGACTATTTTGTAAGTTAAAAATCAATTCTTGAAACAATTTAGGGTTGTTTTGATAAAATTGCAATGGTACTGAATTTCCATAAAAAATAACTATTGTTCTTGAATTCAAACAACACGATTAAATGTACATGTAAGTTTCAGTTCTGAAAATCAACATTCTTAGTGTGAAGTTTACATTCATCCATAAAACATTTTGTTATCACGATGAATAAGGAACTTATCGATGGTTGAAGTTTTACCTAAATTTTCAAGTTTTGAGAGTGTAAAATAACAAGGATTTGCAATTAATTTGAATTGTTTTGATTGTAACAAGTTGAAAGACAATCCATCTTCCAATGGAGAGGAATTCCATACAGTCATACATTCCATACTGGCCAGATCATTTGTTTAACCTTTATTGAATTTCAAAATATTGTATCTTTGAACGTTCATACTGCTTTAACTATTGACTTATCCAAAAAGCCACTTACTAAAAATGTCATCTATGCATTAAAAGGAATTGAATTAAAAACCTTATAACGGAAACTATCAACTTTCATATTCCATGATAACAGTACTTGACTTGTTGAAGAGCCATACCAGTTTATTTAAAGGGGCAGTAGCACGTTTTTTGCAAATTTTATTTTTTCAAATTTCCCATTTATAATGATAGTTTATGTCATTCATATTTACTTTAGAGGGTAAAGCATCTTATTACACAAACCAATTATCCGTAGTGGTAATAAAGATGTTGCGTATAAAGCAAAAATTGCATGGCGGTTATTTTATTGTGAACACAATTTATTATTTTGAATGACAAAAATGATTCTCATGGCTTTACGGAAACATGTACACTCATTTTTAACTTGAATTTCCGAAGAGAGAATGGTGTTTTACTATTAGTGACTTTATTTTTCAAATACATTTCATCAATGTATTTCAGCGAAAAAACGTGCTACTGTCCCTTTAAAAACAAAAAATAAGAAATGAGTGAAATATAGTTTAAATTTCAGTCTCACGTTATATCTGCTGAAACTATCGACTAACTCTTGTGTACAACATTGTATTATGCTTTTATGTAACTTTGATGTCGGCGTTGCAATACTTTTAAACAACAAGCAGGAAATGGAAGTTTCAGAAAAGCAAATGACAAAGTTTATGCACCACCTGTTTCATAATGCACTAGTAACTTTGATGAAGTTAACTTCAACCAGTTCAATCTTTGTTCCTGAAAGCTAACCTTAGTAGAAAGAACACATAAGTGTCTGAGACGCTATGAATAAAAACGGTAGAAAATAACCTCTCTGTACTACTCCAATAGAGGAAGAAATTAAGAACTTTGCGTGACAACTATTTCTCAGTGACAGCTTTGCATGTAACCTGAGATATGCTTTTTGCTTATTCATGCTGTACGATATCTTATATCTGTTGAAAGGTTATTAACCCGTGTCTGTCTTTCACCTTTACAGTTCAGCTATTTTTCTTGAACTTTACTTCTTTCGTATTCTCTGTCTCTTCCTTATTCCTCTGCGACCAGGGTATTTTCATGGAGACGTAAATTGATGAGATATATTGTATATGAATATTGATATATGATTAACTGCCTCTTAATTTGTAACTAATTGGTAACAATGCAATTTTGTAAACAAGTAATAGCATTGATGTAAAAACGGTACCAACCCACGAAATTCATTTAGTTTGCTCTTTGTAAAATAAACAAGTCAAAAGAAATTAATTTGCCAATTAAGAGTTATCTAGGTGCCACACATGGTTCCACTTGTTGAACAGATGCGCTGTTCTTACTGTGTTCAAGGCTAAATTAGATTGAGGACACAGTTTTCAACAGTTTAAGTAAACCTAGCCTCAATAATATTCACTACATCAATATGGGAGCGTAGCAAGTATTATTGACGCTAAGTTTACTAAGATTTTTATAAAAAACAACAACAACAAAACATTAACAAATGGTTAATGGTCACATTCGGATTCATTAAAATGGGAATTGACAATTACTCGATTTTAATTTCTGAAATCGGCCTATAAATTACTTACATACGTTTTTTTAAAAGAAAAACGCCTAATTTAGCCCCGGCGAGCAGAATGACACCAGGAGCTGTATTCCCTGCAAAAATTCCTGCGATGACGTCACTGGAGGAATCTCATAATCGGCGATAGTCATAATTCAACGTTATTTCGCAAAATATTTTGATTGTTAATTTATAAAGAAAATCTTCAATAAAACTGTCTAGCGGGTCCCGTTTGTGGCTAATCAAAGTTACGCCTCAAGGCTTGTCTTTTTGACATACAAATTAAAATCATAAAATAATCAATTACAAACGTATATTGTCTGGTTTTATGTTCAAGTGATTCCGATAAATAATACACGTATAGGTAATAATCTGTCATTCTTGAGAAAATTCATTACATGTGAATTTTAAGCTGTTGCCATAAGGTCTTACCCTTTAATTCCATTTCTTCATTAACTCTTAAGATGCCAGCAAGCTTTATCGCTCCGAACATAAGAAAGCTCCACACGGCAGTCCAAGTTATGATGGCCAGAAGACCGCCAATCTGCCAGCCTAGCCCCTGCAATGGAACATTGAGTTTACACACTCGTACCTTACAAATTACTTATACCTTACCTTACAGTTGGTCAGTGAAGAGTGGCATTTGTTTATCCACTGTGATAAAAGAAAAAATGGAATTACAAACAAAGCATTTCAGTTCTTATTTCCGGTAACCTATAAATATTGGTTGCTCGTTTTTCATACCAACTGTGCCCTGAAGTCACGAGTCAATTCACCAGAGAAAAACCCGTGAAATGTACATTTATAACTGTTCATTAGTCACACGTTGGTAATATTGGTTTCGTTGTGTAACAACATCGCTTGATTCCCCAGGATGTTACGTCATATATTTTAGCCATAAAACCACTTCAGCGCCGCGGCCAATATTCTTTTTGCTAAACTTGATTTCTAGGAGTACCTAAATTGCTACACTCAGTTCTGTGTAACATCCTCTTTATGAAACTTCATTGATATACAATATGCTTCGAGATAAAATTATAATTGTACTACTACTACTTGGGTGTAGTATATCTTTTTCACTACATTTAAGTCATACTTACTAATGCCGACTTGACGTCCCACACAAAGAAAATCCCTGTATCTCGCTTCAGAAAGGCAACGCCGATGACTCCGATGACACCGCCCCCGAAGTGTACTGGAAAATTGTGTTGATAAAATAAAATAAATAAAATAATTTACAAAATGTGACGAATTCAAAACGTAAATATACCAACGTGTAGCATCATTTCAATCCGCTGTTATAGCATTTTGCCAATGTCGTTGCGTTTAATCTAAGGATATATGTGTTTGAGTGACAGCATATGGCACTACAAAGCGTACAAACATATGTCCTACATCCTATTCATCCAAATCCAAATCCAAATCAATATTCATCAGTTCAAGGATTGATGAATAATTGTATGTCTCACATAACGTAAATCCTTAAATAAGCGCTCGGCGTTTATTAATATCAAAACCCGATAATTCAAGGCAAGCGACAAGGTAAGTGATTATTCAAGGCAGGTGATTATTCAAGACAGGTGATTATTCAAGGCAGGCGATTATTCAAGGCAGGTGATTATTCAAGGCAGGTGTTTATTCAAGGCAGGTGATTATTGTAGGCAGGTGATTACTCAAGGTAGGTGATTATTGTAGGCAGTTGATTATTCAAGGCAGGTGATTATTGTAGGCAGGTGATTATTCAAGGCAGTTTCTAATCAAAGCAGGTGATTGTTCAAGGCAGGTGAATATTCAAGGCAGTTGATTATTCAAGGCAGTTGATAATCAAGGCAGGTGATTATTCAAGGCAGGTGATTATTGTAGGCAGGTGAATATTCAAGGCAGGTGATTATTCAAGGCACTTGATAATCAAGGCAGGTGATTATTCAAGATAGGTGATGCCCAAGGCAGGTGATTGTTCAAGGCAGGTGAAAATTCAAGGATCAAGGAAGTACAAGAAAGTAGATGTTTACAGTTTTACACAATTCTCCTTAGTGAAAGACATATGTTAGGAAAGCCACTCTGCGCTCATGCTTTGTTTTTCACTATATCCTTCCTGCTAAGGCCATCATACGAATGTCAAAATACACCTACCAGCTACGGCATCCAACGGATCGTCAACCTTGAATTTCAGCATGAGGTTGGAGACGAGTTTGTACGCCCAGGCAGCCACGAACCCCATCACTGCCGCACCCCAGGGGTAAATCACGTTACATCCGGCGCACACAGACACCTGAACATTGAATTGTAATCAATGTCCCCTCATGAACTTTTAAGGACTGATTCCAAGGTGTATTGAACGACGCGTGAGTCAGTGGTACCTTGAGCTTTTCTTAATTCGCTTCACCCAAATGAACCCTTTATTATCTTCAGTAATTTTGAGAGTGGGCCCTCTGTTATGTGTCAGGAATTTTTGGAATGGACCCTCTGTTATGTGTCATGAATTTTGGGAATGAACCCTTTGTTATCTTCAGTAATTTTCGGAATGAACCCTCTGTTATGTGTCAGTAGTTTTGAGAATGAACCTTAGTTATCTGTCAGTAATTTTGAGAATGAACCCTCTGTTATCTGTCAGGAATTTTCAGAATGAACCCTCTGTTATCTGTCAGGAATTTTCAGAATGAACCCTCGGCTCTGTTATCTGTCAGGAATTTTCAGAATGAACCCTTAGTTATCTGTCAGGAATTTTCAGAATGAACCCTCTGTTATCTGTCAGGAATTTTCAGAATGAACCCTCTGTTATGTGTCAGGAAATTAGAGAATGGACCCTCTGTCATGTGTCAGGAATTTGCAGAATGAACCCTCTGTTATCTGTCATTTTGGAAATGAACCCTCTGTTTTGGGTCAATAACTTTGTGTTATAATTGTGTCAGGAGTTTTAGGAATCCGCACTCACGTGTGCCAGGATTCTTTGAAATGATCAAAGAGGAGCAACTGGAACGACAACTTCAAATGCTCTGTATCTATTGCACCACTGATCTCTTGAAATTAGGGCGTGATACCACCCTGTCCCTACGTTTTGGCCAAAATGATCGTCATTCAATAATTGTGGGCGAAGGGCACTCCTAGCACTTAGAAAACACCGAGGGGCAAAGGAAACGGTACCTATTTTCAACAGAGTCAACCTCCAAAATATTTCTGCCACATAAAGACTTTTAGTTGATTTTGAATGTCGGCGATGAAGATATATCTCGTTAAGAGATATACACATTTTCATTAATGAGAATGACATATAACATTTAATATCTGTTCAAACACACATGGGATGCCAAAATTGCTATTTCAAAGTTTTATGGGATATACTGTTTAGGTAATTAAGGTAAAACAAATTAAAAAATGAAAATTATCTCAGTACAAGATGTCGTCGGTATGCATGTACTTTCTTAGACTTAAATTTGTTGACGCATAATTACTGCCCTTTTTGACTCTCCTACCTCGTCTATTCTATTCAAAAATCACATTTTTTAAAAATATGTGTTTCCCAGAAATATGAACAGATGTTTTGAAATTTCAAATTTAGTTAAGTTAGCTTCTGGAGACATAATGTAACTCTATGCATTGTTTTCTAATCTTATGCATCGCTCGTGGATTGAAATATTTTGTATTTTTATTGTATCGTTTCTTTTGCCCCTGGGTGTAGTTTGAATCGATACCTACCATCCCAGTTAGGGCGCCATTCAGTGAACTCAGGAGACTCCATCGATTGCTACCAAGGGTACCAGTTTTGCTGATACCAAGGGACACGAAGGCTGAGACGGATCCAGCGATGATCGTGTTGACTATTGAGAGACTCATAGTGGCTCCGCCCCCTGTGGCTACAAGCGTCACCGTGGAGCCACCATTGAAAGCGAAGAACCCAAAAATTAGGATGAACCCGCCAAGAGCAGCAAACTGAAGAAAATCGGGAAATTGTGTATCAAGGGTTTATGAGAATCAGGGTTCTGTTAATGTGTTTGGTCATAGCTCGATAGTTAAACTTAGTTTAACAGTAAATATTAGTTCAACATCAATCTTAGTTCAACGTCAATCTTATTTCCATAGTCAATCTTTGTTCATCATCAATCTTAGTTCAACATCAATCTTAGTTTCAACAGTCAATCCTTGTTCAACATTAATCTTAGTTGAACATCTATCTTAGTTCAACATTAATCTTAGTTTCACAGTCAATCTTAGTTCAACATCAATCTCAGTTCAACATTAATCTTAGTTCAACATCAATCTCAGTTCAACATTAATCTTAGTTTCACAGTCAATCTTAGTTCAACATAAATCTCAGTTCAACAACATTCTTAGTTGACCATCTATCTTAGTTCAACACCAAGATAAGATGTTTACCTTCTAATGTAAAAATAAATGACATACACTATCATTGTAAATGGGAAATTTGAAAAAATAAAATTTGCAAAAGACGTGCTACTGTCCCTTTAAGATATGGTAGCGATGTAACATATGACTTTTCAATTCTGAAAACTGACCGGAACTGAGTGACCTCTGATGTCCACTGGCCCCTTATGGTCAGGATGGAAGCGTCCGATTCTTGGACCTAGCATCCAGGCACCCATAAAAGCAGCAACCCCTGACAGAGTGTGGAGTGCGCCACTACCAGCAAAATCCTGTATGAAAAGATGAAGAATCACTTTACGGTAAAACAAAAGGAAATCGACCAAAGCCCAAACTATGTATATGTAAAGCGTGCAGTGTAATCTGGCTTTAAGACGGTAGATTATAATATTTTAAACTTAAAGTCCCCCGAAAAACAGTCTGATTAAAACCGACGGTATTCCGCGGGGAAAATGTGCAAAATAGTGCATCTACCGCGAAATGAACTCATATCGTTATATCGGAGTTTTCTTGTGGCGAGGAACTTGTTCGTATCCCGGTAGATACATTAATTTGCAAATTTTATTCCTCGGAACAAGGTCGATTTTAATCAGACTGCCCGAAATGTGACCCACCCTTGAAAAGCAAGTTTTCAGCTGGGTCCCATTGGTCCCTGAATAACATTTAATTTTGGGTTTATAATTTGCTTTCCAAGAGAATATCTCAAGTTGTTCAATTACACAGGTGCTAAGTGACATTTACAAAAAGGCACTTACAATGTTTATGTTCATCAATCATACATGTTTTACCTATCGCTGGTATTGATTAGATACAAATCGATTCTTAAATATATGAATGACGTTTTATAAGTGATTGGTATATCCAAATTGTATTGATCCGTGGCTGTCAGCATGTGAACTCATCGGTATTGTTAGATGACGTCGACGATGACGTAATGTAATTTTAAACGTTATTTTAAGAAATGGAATAATTCCATAACTCCTTAATGCCAAATAAACCGCTAAAATACACCAATGAATAAATAAATCACTATTCATAATTTAAGAATTCACATACATCCATTAAAATTTTAAAAAATGTCCAGTATTTACAATAAACAGCTTACCAATTATTTCTTTGGAGGGCAATTAGAAGTGACATACATAGAACAGGAATATTTCCTGGATAACAACCTACCAATTACCGAGTGAGTTATCCAGGACACGCCTTTAAATTTAACACTATGCTTGTGATATCCTTTGTAAGTAAAACGTCTCCACTTACCTGATAAACTACATTGTAGGTGTTATTGCCTTCACCATACATGGCCCCAACAGCAAGCCAGCCTTCAGCGGTCCACGCCCAGTGAGTGACCACAGGGTAGATGAATGCTGGGGAAATAAAATATCAAATCATTTTAGTTAATTTACATAAACCGTTATCAAGCATTGATAACGGTATAAGGATCTATACCGAAACGTCGCTATTGTTAATAAAGAAGTTTATCATCCATAAAATATTTTGTCATCCTCATCACACCAACTTCTAGAATGCCTCTCAAACAGTTTATTTACATACACTCTTTGATTACAATTAAGAGTGTTAGAGCATGAACGGATATCTCTAATCGGACAATAACTGTAATCAATGTTATGTAGTTTCGGATGTCACTCCCACTCCATTTCATTTTAAAAAGAAATTGAGGCGGGAGGAGTGTATTCAGTATTTGAAGAAATAAAGTTACGATATAAATATAGAAGTAAAACTTTACACAATCATCTTATCTTTTATAATCATACATACTCTTCATTAAAATAGAGGCAAATTTAAATGGATATGTATAGTAATAAAACAACAGCGCCATTTCCAACATAATATACGCCAACGCCAAAAGAGTGTACCGCAATGTCATTGCGTACGCCTACTGAAGTGTGCAAAAGTAAGTACACCATTTCACGATATTTTCACAAACACGTTATACTCTTTTCCACAGCAGTGTTTGTCAATTTGCCAGTGACAAAGACGTGTATGCCAATTTACCAGTGATACAGCAATGTTTGTCAACTTACCAGTGATAAAGCAATGTTTGTCAACTTACCAGTGATAAAGAAGTGTATGCCAACTTACCAGTGATAAAGCAATGTTTGTCAACATACCAGTGATAAAGAAGCTGTAGATGAAATAAGCGATAAAATCACATCTCTCAGCCATAGCCCCTGACACAATAGTCGCAGCGGTGGCCGCGAACACATACTGGAAGAAGAAGTAACCAAAACTGGTGTCGGGGAGGTCCTTGGAAGCCCAAAAGCCGTAACCGATGAAGCTGTTTCCTTCTCCGTAAGCCAAGGCGTAGCCGATAGTCCAATACGCGGCTCCGGCTACAACTGAAACAGGTCCTATTAAAATATATACCTGACCTTTGGTGAGATCTTGGCTGTCTGGTAGTATATCTATGTGGAGGGTTCTATCGGTGTATTTTTGGGGTGAACAAAAAGAACACGCACAAATTACTACCCTTGTGGAAGGAACAACATTGATGTTTTAAATTTGCATTCCTAAGTCATGAGACTTAGACTCGTACCCAAAACGAACTCGTACCCACAAAAATCAGAGAACTCGTACCCAAATCCGCCGGAGAACTCGTACCAACTTTTAATTTTTGGTATTAGATGTATTAATAATATAAATACAACTAATGTATTATATTATTATCAATCAAGAATAATGTATTTGTCTATAACTACAATTAAAAACAATAACGTTATAAATAATAAGTAATAAACTACTATGCAGTTTTCCTGACGGAATAAAAATATTCCCGCTATTGTGTCTTTATATCAATAGCGGGGATATTTATCTCAAATCTTTATTTCTTAACCGATTTTGCTCAAATTTGGAACATGAGCTCACAATATCGTACATTAACATCACATGAATGCAGCAATCTAGATTTTGAAATTTGAAAATATTGTCAAAACAGCGATTCGAACCCCTGTGAATTGGGGGCCATGTATGGGGTGACAGTATTGACTCTATTAGAGAATATCCACTTAACTAAAACAACACCGTCAGGGTATAAGTTACCAGTATTTTCTACTAGAAATTACACTTGTCAACATGGCAGAGTGTGTAGTATGCAACAAAGAAGTTAGAAAGAGACAACACATGTTTCATCAAATGTTTTAAATAAAGGATTACGATGCATGTAAAATACGAAATACGAAAGTAATTTATATTACGAAAGTATGTATCTATCTGTAGTATGAAACTATGGTTTTATATTGTGTTATTATGTTATGTTACGAAACTATGAAATAAACATCATACAAAAACAATATTATTGTCTTGCCTCTCCTATATATAAAAATAAGTTGGTGCGAGTTCTCCGATTTTTTTGGGTACGAGTTATCCGTGGGTACGAATTCCCGGTGGGTACGAGTTCGTTTTGGGTACGAGTTTTCTGCATCCCCATGAGACTATGGAACTTCGACAGCCATGCCATTTGTCATACTTATTTTGTACTTTTGTATTTGCATTTTTATGTATTTACAGAACATGCATTTGTGTGTGGATAACTTGCGCAGTATAACTGATATATGAGATATTTTAAACCAGAAGAAACTATTCGGTTTGCTGATGCCGACAGAAAAGATTAAACATATAAATATAAAACATGCAAATATACATAGCCGTACCGTTACTACACAAATTATTTGTAAAGAAATTAGGAATATTTATTTTCGTCACAAATTGTCATTTTTCTTAACCGACCTGAGAGTTGGAGGTTGTTTAGAACTGTTTTATATATATGAATATACGGGTCGTGAATCATTGTCATTATGACTATCACTTTAAAAACACCAGGTGTTCGGAAATGTCAATCACATTCTATCAAAAGCCTCATCGCTAACCATAAATGAATAATAGCTTTGGGGTGAACAGTTTGTTGACTCAAATGCTTGTTGACTATAAAAAGAAACGCTGTCAATATGTGACCTTGGTGTTTTCTTAAGGTCATTGCAAGCGATATAAACATTTTGAAATTCAAATTCTTGTTCCTTTGTTAGTAAATAACCTGTTTTATAAGTGTGACAGATTTACACCAAATAGAAGCAGCCTCAACATCTAACCTTGACGTATCCCAATTATCTCCACTATCAATAAAACACTTGAAACTTTTGGGTATTCAAAGTCATACCCTGTAACGATAAACAAGTTCAACCAGTCAATGTTTTATAAGGCGTGCAGACCTGTGATCTCATGATAAAGAGTCAAGGGTTCAATACACGACCTTGGCGTAACCAAGGTGAATGATCTAGCGATAAAAAATCTGACAACTCCCACCGTCCAAGTTTTGTTTCTTTAGCACATTTGTATGAGGGGTAATACTCTCCCGAAGAGAACACTCATCTGAAAACAATTGTAAAGGTGAGGTGATTCATATCACAGGAAATCTGTTTATCTGATATCTGCTTTAGTTACCATAGCAACCACTATGCTCGCCACTAAATTCGGATTGAACCCCCACTGATCAGATTGCTTTTCAAAATTCGACCAAATCTCACTCTAGTCAAGTCAAGCCATATTGCATTTGATAGATAGTTGTTTTTATTTTATTTCATATAATACGGATAAAACAAGTATAAATGAGTTTGAGTTTTTTGTTACATTATAATTGAGTTTTGCAAAATGGAATCCATAATGAATCAACTGGTCGAATTAGTTTCCAGATGTTGTATTTAAATATAAACGTTTTTCATCTTTTATATATGAAACACTTTTTATGTACCTAGACAAGAATATCGATAACGTAAGTCACGACAATATCAAATACAAAAGCATGTACTATGTCAGCATAGGTAGATAAATCTGATCTCATTTTTATCCTCGACGCGGTGTATCTTCAAAGGGGTAGTAGCACGTTTTTTCGCTCAAATAATGTATTCGAAAAATAATGTCAACAATAGTAAAACACTCTTCTCTCTTCGGAAATCAAATTAAAAATGAGTGTACATGGTTCGGTGAAGCAATGGGAATAGCTTTTGTAATTCAAAATAATAAAATGTGTTCACAATAAAA
Organism: Gibbula magus; assembly: GCA_936450465.1. Lineage (NCBI taxonomy): Eukaryota > Metazoa > Mollusca > Gastropoda > Trochida > Trochidae > Gibbula > Gibbula magus. Next base: position 55,609,331 of record OW388304.1, on the reverse strand, counting down.
TGGCTGCCGTGCGATTTTGCTTTATACGCAACATCGTTATTACCACTACGGATAATTGGTTTGTGTAATAAGATTTTTTACCTTCTAAATTAAATTTAGATGACACAAACTATCATTTTAAATGGGAAATTTAAAAAAATAAATTTTGCAAAAACGTGCTACTGCCCCTTTAATTTACTGTATTTTATGCGGCTAAATGCGTTTCTGAGAAAATAATTATCATACTTTTACTGTTAAAATCCACCAAGCCTATATCCAAGGTCATGTCACCTTAGTGTAATGTCATCTTGACCTGGGTCATGCATCAAGGACGTTACCTAATACGTATTGTAAGTAGGCGTTCAGCACTTTGAAAGGCCTAAACTAGAAGGTTAAGTCCACTTAACAACACGGCAACCTGATTAAGTGTAGTTCGCACAATGCTAATTCAAGGCCTAACAAATAGAATATATGAAGCGAAGGCATGCACAATAATTTCGATTATGTACGTCCCCAATAAGAATTTCTTTAACAGAGAAGGTGACAGTTAAGTATAATAGGTATAAAAGGTAAGTATTAAAACGCGGTCAGTCGGAAAGGTCAATGCCAACTCTGGACGGTATCCTGCCAAAACGCAGAACTGCAAAACGCAGAACTGCTAAAACAACAACATTTATGGTTGGTTGCACACAGGTAACCCTCTGGACAATATGTATTGACCAGATTGCGGTGGAGCGAAACTACTTGAAAACCTTTTCGGACATAACCGTCATATTGACAATAACACGCAGAGGTTAAAGAAAAGGCATTGTGATTTGACCTCATGGCATTTTGGGAATTCTTTTATTGTCAGGGCTCTGTTTCATAACAGCGAGCGCTTATAATCGCTCATTGAGCGCTACATTGATCATGAGCGCTACATTGAGCGCCTATTCCTCCTGAACGACACGGTGCGATTGCTCAAGGTTTGCTCGCTTTGCTACGTAGCGCTACATTGAGCAATCAGGTTCAAGAGAGGTTTAATGTAGCGCTCAATGAGCGATTATAAGCGCTCGCTGTTATGGAACTGAGCCCTGAATTAATTATCTGTTAATGATCTGCCTGCCATTTTCGAAAATTCTTTTTAGGGGTTGTCGGTAATTTTGAACGACTAAACTGCCAGGCAAAGGAAAATACTCACCTCAGTTGGTTTCGATTAATTCAATATTTAAAAGAAATCAGATGCATTTGACTATGGCACGATACAATAATACTTATCTGCAGTATTGAATGAATTAATTGGTGACTGTGGTTAAATTTAAGTTAAAATATCTTTGTTTAATGAAGACAGGGGTAACATGACATGACCCCTACCATGTTTAAAACGTGTAAATATGTGCAGAATCAGGCACATTTATTAATTTTCACATATAATATGTCCTATATATCGATGAAAAGTTGTGAATCATCAAATATAATTTTTCAAGAAATTTAAAATTAAAAATTTAGAACGTAGAAGAATTCCTAGACTGCTGACTAAACACCTGTACTTTTCAGTTTTAGTTTATGACATCGAAAACTTGATGCATGATGTATTGATTCATGTACGTATGATAAACTATACTAAGGTGAGTACTTTCTTTTGCCTGGCAGTGTACATGTACAATGTAAGCTCACATAAACTCAAATACAACCACCAAAAAGCATGAGTGACATTTGGCTTGTTTTATGACATCCTACAGCAACGATACGTCATCCAATTAAAGTCAAAGAATGTACATTATATTTATGGCATCAATAGCGTTTATTAACACATTTTTCATATTGTAAAACTATTTAACTTAAATGAAAGACAGTGTGTCCAAAACCTGTTTCGAAATAACGAGCACAGCACCCCATGTGTATTTGAACCGATATAAAATAATAGTATGATACCCTGATGAATAAAATGTAATTGTGAGTTCTTCTTTGCGACACAAATGCTCATCACAGGCGTTCAACGTGAACTTTCTCCACAGCAATTTAAATTAGGTTAATATGTATTGTTGACATAATTTACTTTCTTGAACTTAAATTCGCTGACGCATAGCTGACGCCTAAGTTACATGTAGGGAGATTCCAAAATGTCAGTATTTTTAAGGCGTATTGTAAACAGGTAAATTGAGAATAAGTTTAAATGGCTTCTGGAAACATGATGTAACTGTATTTTAGCCATATTTGTCTGTGGGTTAAAAGACACTGACGGGCAAAAGAAAATATATCAGTCAGTTGTATTTATCATAATTGCATAATTTTCAAAGTCAAATATCTCGAGTTTTCAAGTTTTCGAAATTAGTCCAAAACATTAAATCAGTCAAAGAATACCTCAACGCAGTTTTAAATTAAATGTAAAATTTAAATTTAAAAATTCCCTCAAAATAATTTTGATAAAACACAACTGTTCCTCGACATATAACACATACTATATGTGAAAATCAATAAATGTGCCTAGTCCTGCACGCTTTTACAACATTTTAAACATGGTAGAGGTCATGTTGATGTAAATTTCATTTCATACCCCTGTCTACTTTGAATACTGATATTTTAGTTAAATAATACAAGTGATCGTTATACTTTCTTTTGTCCGTCAGTTTATTAGAATTTTGTTAATAAAGTTGCCTTTGTCCATTGCGTCATTCTGCAACTATTGCTTAGAGGAAATACCCTCAAATGCAATTGTCTGACTATTGGAGTGTTTTGGGACCAAGTTTGTGGGGGTAAACCTATGCAAAGGTAAATTTGTATATACTCACACGAGTCCATAAGATTCTTGATTAGGATATTCGTGGAATTCTTGCTCCGTACAGCCCCGGCTTCCAGGAATGCGAAGCCACCTTGCATTACTAGAATAAATGAATGAGAGATAAAAGAGAGATAAAGAAGAGAGATAAATGAATGATACAGTGAATGCATAACGTATATGAAATAAAATCATATTATTTGATGTAAAAACTTATTAGACTCTCAATGATACAAATGATACAAAGACACATAGAAGATATCTGTCTTTTCTTGACTTATACCATGCTTATCTATTAAACATGGTATTTGTCAAGAATTGACAGATATTTTATTTATAATATTATTTTTTCCCTCGAAATTACGCCCAAACAGGGTTGTTTTCATATTTCGCGGCCCTTATATTTAGGATTAGCCGGTCACCACAGTAATACTATGACGTCATAAGATAATTCGTTACGTCAGACCAGGATTTGTGATGTTTAACTCATGAACTTAAACCTTTGAGTAGTGATATATTATATCAGATCATATTGAAAATATCATATATCTTCACTTAGCTTGATATACAGTTTATTTCACTTATAAATCCACGTTTATCATTGATTTTCATATAATAAAAGACGTTGTTCAATGTTCTTTTATATGCCGCTATAGTTATCAACTTTCCAAAGGACAAAAAGCAACAACACTAACATACTCGTTGTAACCATATTACATGTGTTTATGAATTGGAATACAAAATCATAAATCATTGTCATGTAAGCCTTTTTCATAACGTGATGAAGCGATATTTTGCCCTGTGATATTGAATGATAAATATGAACACCAATTTGTTGCCGTCATATGAAATAATGTGTCATCGTGGAACGATATCAACATCACGAACAAGAAATGATTTGATTTAGAATTGCAATTGATTACAATTACAATGAACATATGCTTCACACACATCAATGACGAATAGCCGAATTTCATGTCATGGGGATTAATAGAACTTCGTTTAATTAGTTTGCAAGCATAAATAAACAAACGCATTATGGAAACACGAAATACTATGTTGACGAAAACCACAGAAAAGGTCACTGATCGGGTTGATAGAAAAAAAAAATAAAACCATCAACACATACATTCTAAACATAAACAACAAATAAAAGTACATGTATTAAAACACACAATCAAAATCAAGTCAACAATAAACAAACTTGGTTCAATATGAATATAGAAAATGTTAATACTATCATTAACAACAGAAACGAAACCAACGAAAACAAACGAATGCAACAACAAATCAACCTGACAACTTTCATAGGAGAAAGACAGACATCGAAGATATACAATGCAGAACAAAACATCATGATTAGATCAATTTCGATAAACAAGTAAACACATGAACACAAGAAACACCACATCTTTAGCCACACAGGTATTGAGGTCAACGAATACTCACGATAACAAATCATCCCCATCGTAATCAAGAAAAATTGGTCCACATTTGTTTTCAGGTTTTCCAAATTTTCTTCAGATGATTTCTTGAGAGCCATGTACTCCCCCCAAGTTACGTTAGGGGTCCCCATTTTCTTCCGAATTCCCCAAAACTGTTCTCCAAGGCAAAGATACAGTCAGTCTACGCTTGGTTGAGTACAGCACTTGGATAGTGTTCAGTACCTAACACACAGTGCGTCGGGCTTGACCTAATTCGATTTGTAGGGGGTAGAGATGGAGAGCAAAGCCATGAGGGGGGGGGGTATGTTATGGATATTGTAACTGAAACGTGTTTGAGACGACTCATTGAGTAAACAGGTTCTGTGCAGGTGTTCATATTTGAGTGAAAGAATAAATTGAGAAAAGAGAAAAGAGAGACAGAGACAGAGACAGAGACAGAGACAGAGAGACAGAGAGAGAGAGAGAGAGACACACACAGTATACAGTGTTCAACAGAAACCTTTATTTACCATTTACCTAATTACTTTGTGCACTAATGCTTCATTACTTTGTGCACTTATGCCTCATTACTTTGTGCACTAATGCCTCGTTACTTTGTGCACTAATTAATGCCTCTACACCTTGTGCACTAACGCCCCATTACTTTGTGCACTAATACCTCATTACTTTGTGCACTAATGCCTCATTACTTGGTGCACTATCTCTTCATAAATTAGTGCTCTTATGCCTCATTATTTTTTTAACTAAACTGTCCAACTAAACTTATGTAGATTGGAGCCAAAATGTAATTTGCATAAGAGACACACAACAGGAAGACATAAAAACACGTTGTAAGCATGGTAAACTAAGGCACAATAATCGATAGACTCACACTGAAATATTGACATACACTAAACGCCATAAGAAACGTTACCACACTTCTTTTTTTAATAACGTTTTAAGTATCAAAGATATTTGAGAAATGAATGGTGCAAAAGAAAGCTGAATAACGTAGCTTTATGCTAATAACACGTTTAGATTTCCTGATGGATTCATATTGTGACAAAATGCAGCTTGCTTAAGAAGTTTAAAATTGTCCGGTTTTCGACCAGGCTGGTAGTAACCACAAAATGTGATTTAGATGTCTAGAAGAAGTTGAAAGTAAACTTTTACTTTTGTGACTAGACAAAAAGGTTTTATGCCTTACATCATAGCCCCATAACGATGATAAATACTGTTATTGAGTTAGTTTAAGTGTTCAACATCGTTGTTGGTCCGCAGAGAGAAGGGTGTTTTACTATTGGTGACATTATTTTTCAAATACATTTCATTGACTTATTTCAGCGATAAAACGTGCCACTGCCCCTTTTAAGTTCTATCAGTAGTCCTAGTGGTCAAATGACATATCCAAACGATATCTCTGTACGACATTTAACAGTTTGAGTCAATTCATGTCATGCCGAAGCCTTAAAACCACGCTCTAGAAGATTTAAATATATTTCAATAATTATTTGTTGTTGCAAGATGACGTCAAACTGTTTGAACGTACTCTGTGTTATTGTAAGTAATGCATACAATAATCTACAGACACGAAGTTATTTTGCAGCTGAAGTAACTATAATCTTGTTTTGGCTCTATCAGACCGAATCGAGGTTTCCATTGTTAATGTAATTGTTAAAATGCACAATCTCAACAACGTAAAATGTTCTTCAAAGACATTTATGTAAAGCTGCTTCCAATCAGTTTGTTCATATTCATCACTTGCAATACATTAAGGAGAAAACATGACTCCGAGATCTTCTGCTCTAACAGGGGTGAAAATCCCGTCGAGTTATCCCGATATTGATGTTGTTCTTAGAGAGGAAGATCTAGAGGGGTGTTTTCTCCGACTTATAAACCGTGACTGTCAAAATTGACATTATTAAGTTTTGATTCCCAAATACTGCGTTAAAAAGAGTATGTCTCGTTATATTGAGGCACTATGTAAGTCGCGTTACATTGAGGCTGAGACGGTATGACTATGAATAGAGTAATTGAAACCGCATATATCTCCGTGGCTTAGAGGTAGAGCGTCCGCGTTAGGAGCAAAAGGATTCAAGAACGATCCTCACCACCACACTGAATAAATTATGTTTGTTTGCGTTTCGATAGTAATTGTTGAGAATATAGTTGTGGTAAAAATTGTTTTTCTTTGTTCTAAGTCTCTTTGAAGGTCATACTTTCAAAAGTGAAACCCCCTTATTGGTTTTACGGTCGCACGTAAAACCTCGTAACAGGTTATTCTCGAAACAAACTCATAAGAGGTTATTCCAAGAAGTGACCTACAAAACAAGATATTTTCATCCACGTGTGATAAACAAAATAATAATTGTGATAATATGTGACATCTGGTAATATTACAGAGCTGCTAAAATCTAAGCGTTAACTGTATGGTATATAAATAGATTATGTTATTAAACTGACGGGCAAAAGAAAGTATAACACTCAGTTGTTTTCGATTAATTCAATATTTTAAAGAAATAAGATGCATTTGATGATGGCACGATACAATAACAACTTTCGGCAGTAGTTTGAATGACTTAATTGGTGACTGTTGTATTTCTTAACTAAAATATCATTATTTAAAGTAGACAGGGGTAAGAAATCAAATTTACAACAACATAACCCCTACCATGTTCAAAATGTTGTAAATATGTGCAGGAAGGGGCACATTGATTTTCACACAGATATGTGTTATATGTCGATGAACAGATGTGTTTTATCAACATTTATTTAGGAAAATTTCAAAATTTAAATTTTGAATTTTAATATTTTAAAGAAAAAACGCGTAGAGGTATTCTTTGACTGATTTAATGTTTTGGACTAATTTCCAAAACTAGTCAGTTTTTGAATACGACGTCGACAACTCGAGATATTTGATAATTATACATAAATTTATGATGAATACAACTGAGTGATATACTTTCTTTTGCCCGTCACTGTCGTTTATTAACATGTCACCTCTAAATACGAATACGATGCATCGACGTAATTCAAATTTTCACATGTAGATGAACAAACTTCTGGGCTGCAATTAAGTCACCCAAGGGTTGACAATGACGAAGTTTTTTTTTTTTTTATAAATATACCATAACAAATAGTAATAAATCCATTTACGAGCTACATAAATTTTGATCATTATCTAAAAGATCGTTTATGGGACATCTGATATAATAAGTGTGATGTATGAGGTCAAGGATAATGTAAGCATTTTGTAAAGGAATTGAGAATAAATGGACCACAGCCTTTTCACTCCAAAACCTTACTCAAATCATATATTCCCCCGTAATCCTTGTTACTATTGGTTCATACAAAGAGGGTATTAGATGAATGTTTATGTCATACCATGTTTACGATACGAGTGTCAAAACATAAGTATTTCCCGAGCGAGAGCGAGGGTGTACGATATTCAGGCACGAGTGTCGTAAACACAGTATAGTATAGCATAGTAGTAGACACGAATATGATATTCTGTTTATAACCGAAATCGTGAAATTAAATAAATTCGCTAAATTCAACTATTATAATTAACCATAGGCTGGTAACCCGCCGCCGCATTTAGAACGCAACGTCATAGACGAAACGTGACGTCATAGCATTGTTTATGACGTCACCTCAACGTGATATTTTGCCCTAAGGCAACTTATGAAAAATATGAAAACGTTATGATTGCCCTCGAAGGTAATAATTAGAGGTTATAACATTTTTTCATACCATACCCCATATCAGCCAGAGACCCCCATCTCAGCCCGAGGGCCGCAGGGGTCAAGGGCTGATATGGGGTATGGTATGAAAAATGACAATCTATCGACTCGTTTAGCCGTATCCATACGAAACGGTTATCCGTATTCGAAGAAATGATCTCAATATGAAAAGCAGGGTCTCTGGCGATTTTAAAATTTCAGACAACAAAATGGTTTACCATTCCATCATAGTGCCATATTTAAAACTCTAATCTGAGTGTTTAGGTTTCTCTACATCAGCCAGATGACTTGAACTACCTTCGAGCTGTCATGTTAACGTGAACATAGTTTGAAGGGAAAAGGACTCGCATGGTTTAACTAAACCACGTACATTTGTTTCAGAACTCTTTTCATTGTGAGGAGTGTTATTTAGCCATTGCTGAAGATGACTTTCCTTTCTGTGAGAGCACTTTATTTCATTACAATCGGCGTACTACAGCGCCTTTAATACACAATTAAATAAAGGGCGATAGCTAGTGTTATACACAGAGAGTTTGCAAGAAACTTTACAATGGTTTTGTGAAAGGATATGGTCAGTTAGTTTACTATGGAGATCAAACTTGAATTGACCACAGAAGTGGCTAAACTGGATAAACCCGTTTTGGCCGGGCTGTATAGTGACCTGCATCGGTCAAGGGTGACCATTATCAACTTGTTAAAGACGGTAGTAATATTTCAAAAACAACGTGGTGAGCTTATATTCAAAATTTTGACTTTATAACAATAACGGGAATATTTATCTAAAATCATTACTTTTTTCACTGATTTTGCTCAAATTTGTATTATCAACTAATCACATCGTATATAAACAGTATATGATTACACAAATCTAGATTTTGTATTTTTAAAATATTGTCCAAACAAAGATTCGAACTTGTGACATCTATTTCGAAACACGACCCACCTTTGAACAGCAAGTCTTCAGTTCTAAACTAAACCGAAATTTTCCTCGGAAGATCTTGTGAAATATGTATAATAATAAAATTATAATTTTTAAGAATGCCTATTTTTGATAGATTAAATGTCATACTAGATATCAGCCCTCAAGCTAAAGCTTTAAGGTTGATAGTGATGCATCGAGGTTTTCCAGGCTGTACGTGCATGACATAGGCATGCATCCTGAAAACAGCTAGATATATAAACTCACTTGCAAAAGAAACAGAACAGACAAAAATATATATTGATATTTAAATCCACGGGTAATACAAATGACTGAAACAGTGCGACGTCATTCTCAAGTCAACTGAATTAAATTTATGATCTTGAAACATTATCTGTTCATGTTTCTGAAGACACGTTTTCTAAACATGTCGTTTTGGAATCTCTTTAACTACACTGTAGGAGAGAAAGGAGAGGGAAAAGTTTTATGATGGTTCGTCATAGACTTAAAGGCACAAGTGCATGCTTTTCGCGCTCAAACAAGCTATACTGAAGTACAAAAGAAAGTACACACCCACAGATTTTCATATTATTTCATATTCATTTACAAAGTAGCATTTCTTTATGCTCTTTCCTAATGTTTCGAACGGAAACAATGAAATCATATCGTCAAAACGCATCCGAGGCATGTCAGTTCAGGTAAAAGTGATTTTTTCGAAAATCACGTTTTTTTCAATTTCTACATGACTTAGGCGCGCTAAGGGTATGAAAACCACAGAATTCTACCATTCACTACTAGTGTTCCGAAAAAAGCACGAGAAAATGCCACGTTTAACAGCAGCAGAGCGAGAAAGAGTCCTTGGAATGTCTGAAGTTGGAGTTTCAAACAGCCAAATTGCCAATAGGTTTGGCTGCACCAGACAAACGGTCATTCGACATCTTCAACGTCATAACCAGACTGGTCAGACATCGGACCGTCCTAGAAATGGAAGACCGAGGGTGACGACCCCCGCTGAAGACCGTTATCTGCGCACACTGCATCTGCGGGACAGATTCGTCACCATGACGTCAACGGCATCGACGGCGTTAGGACACCACATCAGCAGAAACACTGTCATGAGACGTCTTCGAGCTGCCGGTATTCGGGCTTACCGACCGTTCCGCGGAATGACCCTGACTCGCGAACATCGCCTGGACCGTCTACGCTGGGCAAGGAGAGTGAGACGCTGGCAACGTCGTGATTGGGCAAGAGTGATCTTCAGCGACGAAAGTCGATTCAACCTCTTCACAGCAGACGGCAGAGTTAGGGTTTACAGGCGTAGAGGCGAGAGACAGGCTGCAGCGTGTGACCAAGAAGTGGTACCCTATGGTGGTGGCAGCGTCATGGTCTGGGGCGGGATCTGTAGCAACCAGAAGACCGATTTGGTGACAATTCGCCAGACCCTTACAGCCAAGAGATACAGGGATCAAGTGTTGCAGCCTGTGGTGGTCGCCTTCATACAGAGGCAGCAGCAAGGGATGATTTACCAACACGATAACACCATACCACATACTGCCAGGATCACCAATCCATGGACTTCTTCAACCAACAAAACATCCAGTTTTTGCCTTGGCCATCACGCTCCCCTGATTTATCCCCGGCCCAATCGAGCATCTTTGGGACCATATATATGGGAAGACAACTTATACGTCGCCCACAGCAACCAGTCAACCTTCAACAGCTGGAACAGGCACTACATGAACAGTGGCAACGTATCCCTGATGACGTCATCCGACGTCTTACTTTCTCAATGAGGAGACGTGTCTTTGTTTTCATTAACGTTAAGGGGGGTCACACCTGATACTAACTCCTCATTTATGGACATCAGACCACGGAATGTTGCAGAAACAATGAGTGTGAATTTTAAAATATACCCCTAGTGGACACTAAGAGAAGTAGAGAAGTGATGTGTGAAGTGAGAAGTAAATACCTGTCCTTGCCATGTTTGAAAATGGTTCACTATTAATATTAAACCTTTGAAATGCTGGAAATTTTGTCCTATTGTATTTTATTAACAAATTACTTGGGTGTGTACTTTCTTTTGTACTTCAGTTTATTTTAGGTCATACGAGGGCATATGAACTCACTTTAGCTTCCTTTCGGTGCAATGAAATACTTATTATTCTTTACAATTGACCTGCAGTCAATAATTAAAAAGTTGAAACGGCCGAAGTCACTCAGGGATATCACAAATAGTAAGAGTCGCTGATGTGCAAAATGGGAAATATAGAATGTAGAAAACGGCTGAGCTAGGATTTCATTCAACTCTTGCATATTCTTTGATCTCTTAACTGGCAACAAAGATTGGGTCGTCTTCATTAAGGAGTATCTGTAACTTCACCGATTTGTAATACGCAGTGTAAGCATTGTTGTTACCTTAATCATAGCGCCTGTCGTGTTTGGTCTTCGGGTTGTGTGCAATTTTTTAATACTGCTGATATTTTAGTTCATGCGGATTCAATACAACGTTGCATTAATTACTTCCGGTCTTTTAAAGTTAACTTTAAAACCTGAATACGTACACACTTTCCAGATATCTAATATAATACATTACCTGAGGACAGATCGTTTGTATTATCGAGAGATGTGCATTATCTGTGCATTATTTATATTTTAAAGCAATTGGCGTGCGACAGTGCCTTTAAAATCCAAAGAGGTGAATTAGATCGCTAACATCTCTTATTAATCACAATGTATATTTCATAAACATAAATGGCAAGCATTTTGGCCAAAATCCACGTTAATAAATCCTATTTAGCATCCCATGTTTGAGGAGACGTGAAAATAAATTTAAAGCATAATGCCCTGATGAAAGAAAGTATGAGTATTTCTTTACAAAACCATTACTTTCAAGGACATTTTAAATCGACTTCATCCGACAGCAATATTTCAGTTTAGAAAATGTGGGGGCGTTTTTTTTTAAAGTCAGTTTCTATATAAAAGTCGGGTGTAATGATATACATGTATGTTTCTAGCAATTTTCTAAGCCCCTTTGAGGTGAAAACAGGCATAACCACCTGTAAACACTTATACACGATTTGGTAACAGAGGTTACCGCTCAAGGGTTACCGAGGACACTTCCAAAAGGCAATCACTGAAATAGGGTCATCTGACATTAAATATGCCTAGATGGCGAACGCGTATGTTTTCGAAACGGTACGATGGTTTTGAAAGAAAAAGCATATAAAAATAGTGCCGATATATCATAACGACATTTTTATATCAATGTTAACAGCTTTCAAAATAGTGTCCGTTTTATAGAGCAGTACGGTGGCAGATACAAAGGAGGGGGGACCTATATGTCTGAGTTGTCACGAGAGCTGGGATATTTAATGGCTCCACATCAAATGTTTCCAAGTACACTCAGCTGCAAAAGAAACGTCACGTTCTCTCAATTTTAAACATGACAATATGATACTTTTATGTTTCTGATAGTTCAAAATACAAATGTTGGTGTTTGGCCAGAAACTTTATAATTTCATTATAAATTACATAAGTAACCACCTTGAATTAACGTTATTTACCTTGTTTACAATTTCGTCTAGATAAGGAGATTCAAATTAAATTTCTTATTACTTCATCAACGCATACCAAATAGGAAATAGGAAATATTAATAGCTAATGTTCAGGAAAAAAATAAAAGTTAGTTACGTTGCCTTCTGAAGACATGGACCATGACCGATTACTTTCAAACCTCTCTTGAACGCGATTGCCCAAAGTAGCGCTACCGAGCAAACCTCGAGGAATCGCATCGTGTCGTTCAGGGGAGAATGCGCTACATTGAGCGCTACATTGAGTGATCAATGAGCGATTATAAGCGCTCGCTATTATGGAACGGGGCCATGGTGTAATTCCGTTTCAGTTTGCTTTATAGCTTGTGGAATGATATATCTTGTATTGTGTATTGTGACATTTCTTTTGCGGTTGAGTGTATACGTTGAGGACAAATGACAAATTATGTATACTCCAGCAGTTCTTATTGAAAGTTACAGGTTAAAAGAGGTTATATTAGTTCAGATATTATTTGTATTTCCGTACATGTATTAGTGTTATGGTTCGTTGGTTTTGTACCGAGACAAAGCCATTTTGAAAGTCACCCGATGTTTAAGGGTAAATGACCTCATGACAATATATCAATGTCAAGGACACTTTATTCACCAGTGCAAAACTTTATTCCCTTTGCAAGATGTTACATTTCGTTCAGTTAAATCATTCGGGAAAAATACGACATATTTTTTCCACAAACGTAAAAAAATAATTATAGGTAGTGTTGAGCAGGATAGCAAAGTTAAGTGTACAAGTTTTATTTACAAAATCATATTTACAAATGTATATACAATCTAATTTGTTCAAGTGTACATATAACTTTTTTATTACCAACCTTGTCTAATTTTTTGTACTAATGTAACTTTTCTTAAATTCTAATTCAACCTAAACCATTTTTCTGAAGCTCTAACACTAACATCTTTTCACAATGACGGGCCTAATCTAAGGGACAAGCATGCATACAAAATGGCGATTATAAATTCAAAATGGAGGCATGATAATTTTGCGAAGCAGGGTACGTTTTGGCGCCAATTTCATGATCCGGAAACATGTTCTAAACAACAAGAATAATAACACTCATTTCAATGTCATCTCACCACCAGGTAGTATAAAGATGCATTAAAAGTTTTCGATGTTGGCTCTTTTATTTACATGTTTATGTGCAGATATCCTTTGGTTATCAGCTGATGTACACCCTCTTTTTATATATTCAAGTAGAGGAATATTGCCTCTAAAGATTTGGAGATTTCGTTTCTGAGAAGTGGGTACCAATAATTCAAAATGACGTCATTGAACACGTGTTTCCTTGATTAGTGGCAGATTCAGAAATAAAAGTCGTTTTGTTCGCTTTCAGATTTCATTTTTGAATAACAATATTAATTTGGTTCGATTCATATCACAAAAATGGCCAATTTAAATAGAAGTTCATGCATGAACACATTTAATTTTTACACTCATGCTCTGAAAAAATATTTATTCTGAAAATAGCGCCATTTGATTAAATAATCTTTTTCTCATCATATATTCTCTGTAAACGGGGTCTCCTTTTCAATATTCATTTCAATATTTTTTAAATTATAAATGTTAGCAAACATTTAAAGGGCTCTAACATTCGAAATGTATTTCTACTTCAGGGGATAGGGACAACATGGTATTCGACAAGACATGAGAAATGTTTTATGTATCAGATTTAACAAATTATGCAGATACACTCGCGGGCAAAAGAAAATATAGGTACCACAACATAAGATTATAACGAGTGATGAACATGTTTGAAACATACACTGACGGGCATAAGAAAGTATATGGCTTAGTTGTATTTATCATATGTATAATTTTCAAATCGGACATCGGACTAGTTTGTTAAGTTACTCCAAAACATTAAATCAGTAAAAGGATACCTCTACGCGGTTTGAATTTTTAAAATTAAAAAGTAAAAATTTAAATTTTGAAATTCCTCAAAATTAGTTTTGATAAAACACAACTGTTCATCGACATATAACACATACTCTGTGTGAAAAATCAATAAATGTGCTTCGTCCTGCACACATTTACGACATTTTGAACATGGTAGGGTTCATGTTGGTGTAAATTAAAATAATGATATTTAGTTAAAAATAAAACAATCACCAATTAAGTCATTCAAACTACTGCCGAAAGCTGTTATTGCATTGTGTTATAATCAAATGCATCTCATTTCTTTAAAATATTGAATTAATCGAAAGCAATTGAGTGTTATACTTTCTTTTACCCGTCAGTTTAGTTACTCCATGTCTCTAAAACCCATCTGACTGAATGTGTAATTTTTGAAACATTGTATTCATGCATATCTGAAAATACGACTTTTAAGAAATTTCGTTATAGAATCTCCTTAACCAGGCGAGATAGGAGAGTAACATATGGCTTTCAGGCTTGTTTTACGACACCCTACAGCAATGATACGTCATCCATTTAAAGGGGCAGTAGCACGTTTTTTCGCTCAAATAAGTTGATGAAATGTATTTGAAAAATAGTTTCACCAATAGTAAAACATCCTTCTGTCTTCGGAAAATAAAGTTTAAAGTGAGTGTACATGTTTCGGTAAAGCCAGGGGAATAGTATTTGTAATACAAAATAATAAATTGTGTTCACAATAAAATGGCCGCCATGCAATTTTTGGTTTTTACGCAACATAGTTTTTACCACAGATAATTGGTTTGTGTAATAAGATGTTTTACCCTCTAAAGTTAATTTAAAAGACATAAACTAATAAATTTTGCAAAAAACGTGCTACTGCTCCTTTAAAGTCGACACCATCTTGTACTAACATATTTCCATATTTCATAAAATTGTACCTTAAAGGGACTGTAGCACGTTTTTTGTAGAGTTAATTTTTCAAATTTCTCATTTATAAGGAAAGTTTATGTCATTTATATTTACTTTAGAGGGTAAAACATCTTATAACGCAAACCAATTATCTATAGTAGTAATAACGATGTTGCGTATAAAGCGAAAATTGCATTTTAATGTGAACACATTTTATTATATCGAATTCCAAAAACGATTCCCATGTATGCTGATTTTTATCTTGATTTTCCAAAGGGAGAAGGGTGATTTACCATAAGTGACATTATTTTTCAAATACATTTCATCAACTTATTTGAGCAAAAAGACGTGCTTTAAATACCAATCATAATGTCAAAAAAACCATTTTGAAATAACAAATTCAGTACCACATGTGTGTTTGAACGGACATATTGACTATCATACTCTCATGAATGAAAAAGGGTATACATGTATCTCTTTACGAGATATATCCCCATCGCAGACATTTATCCGGCATAAATATCTTGTATTTGATTCTTTTAAAAATAAGGATTATTTTTTTTTGCCCGTTGATGTAGTTCGTAAATGACGTTCATTTCAGGAATGGAGTATATTGATTGTGATCATCACATGACGTCATCCTATTGTTACGATGACGTCATATGGTTAACAATGTTACTTAACTGAGTAGAATAAGAAATGAACTTAATTATTAATTATATTTATTTTATTATTGAATATCTCATACAATGGAATATTTCAACTGACAAGTGTTATGTTTCATTAATGAGAATATAACAAACACATTATATTCATGTCATATAATTTTTACGACACCCTACATCAGATACTTGCGTGTATCCGGTTATGTCCTAAAATATGACTATATATATATACATATATGTAGCCTTATGGTCAGCCTTTCGATAATAGCTTTATTCAAAATGTGCCTCTGTTCACCCCGCAGTACAAGTGGGTACCTGGTGAGGTTGTTATTAATCTGACCTAAATGGGCGCTGTAATTAGCTACTTCGGTAACACCAGGGCTCTGTTCCATAACATCCATAACAACGAGCGCTTATAATTGCTCATTGAGCGCTACATTAAACCTCTCTTGAACGCGATTGCTCAATGTAGCGCTACGCAGCAAAGAGAGCAACCTCGAGGAATAGCACAATGTCGTTCAGGAGAGAATGCGCTACATTGAACTCTTCATTGAGCGATCAATGAGCAATTATTAAGTGCTCGCTGTTATGGAACGAGGCCAAGGTTAACAATTCAGAGAACGGCGTATGTATTTTCAAAATATGCCGACGTTTAAAAGTAAGTTCCCATTCAATTTGAAGGCTTGTAAAAAATATACAAACTCTAATTCATGTTTTGTAATTAGTTGAATAATAATTCATGTTTTCGTTTCATCATACAAAGAGGTGATCAATTAACATAAGTAATTAATAATTGGAGTTTTGAAAATTGGTGGTGTCCAAAATGTTTTAAAATTAAAGTTCATGGCAAGATCCAGATTTTTTAAATTGGGGCGTTTCTTTTGAACATCAGTATAGATACCTGAAAGGCCATATGTAGCCAGTTGTACATGCTAGTTTCAATTATACAACGTTGTTATGAAGTGAAACGATGACAAATATATGTTATTCATCACAAATTTATTTCATTTGACAAACACAACACAATATGAGATGACAAAGGTAAACAAGTTTAGCTACTTTGTACATATACAACTGGCACATTGTCGCAATTAGTAACACATAAACAAAAAGGAACGCTTTAATACAAATTGACGATGTTAATCGCAAATTAATAATGTTGAAATATACACGCATTTATCTGAAGTACATAGATGTTACATCTTACCTCTTTATGGATATTGTGTACAATGAACATTATTATCTATAAAATAAAAAAACAACATATTATGCGTAGTATCCTTCATATATCACTGGGTAATTCATTGATGTTATTAAAAGTAAGTATTTGCATTAACTATGTATTATAATAGCATAGCTAGTTATATTGGAAGGTGATGTGAGGTGAAAACAGAAAACAAACAGAAAACAAACAACACTTTGCAGATGTAAATCAATGATTTTCAATGCAATATTTCACTCAAATCAAACAGTACAAATGTATGTTCACCCGTTCTCTATTACCGACGGGTCCCTGGATTTGAACCCCGTAACAGGATTCGAAATTGAAATCGTAAATCTACACCGTCGCATTAAAGAGCCATCAAGGGTGTTGATGAACATATCGGAAAATTGCCAAAAATCTATCTCCGTGAAATATATACACTTAATTTTTCACAATTTTTTTCGACCCAAAATAAGCCGAGACATTGCACTTATTAGTGAAGGTGTTTTCCAGTCTAAATATAGATCCAGTCTGTTATTTTCAAGCGCAAAGCATTGTGGTCTAACTCACACACTATATATACAAAGACACGGAAGAATAACAAAGTTTATGAGCAATATAATATATATAATGTTATTTATTTACCATTTAATTTAGTTATGTATTTGCTACATATATTGGAATAATTGTTTTACCCAACTAGTTATTTTGCTTGAATTTTATTATTAATGAGAGTAAAATTTTGTCATAATTTGCTGGTCTTATCTCAATGAAAAATATATTAAACAGGCAATAATTTGTATATTGTCAGGACATTTAGAAACATCGTTTATAAAGCAATCGTCATATTCAATAATGCGTGACAAGGGTAACTTGCAAGAGAAGCACATATTAACCCATGTGAAGCACGTGCAGCACATGGGTTGTTATGGCGACTTGCACAAGAGACGAGAGCCTTCACTCTTCGGAAACGCAATAAATAAATAAAGGGGATTATGTTTATATGACGTCAGGGGTACTCGAAGGGGTAGTTCTCTTTGAGGTGAGGTGAGTTGGGGTTTAACGCCGCTTTCAAGAGTATTTCACTTATATCACGGCTGCTAGTATTATGGCATGGAGAAAGCCCGCAACGCCATGTGGCTATGCATTGTGGTGAAACCTGCGAGCATCGGCTGGAACTACCGAACCATGGGCGGTACTACGCTGAAATTCATGTAGCATTGCACCCAAACCTTACTGCGTGTAGAACAGTTCTCTACTGCAGACAAAGCTGCCGTGCCCCTGGCGGGATTCGAACCCCGGACCTCTTGATCCGCTATCCCGCCCCCACTTCTCTTTGAAACCAAATTGCATAGCATTGCCGTGATATGAATTTTTTTTATCACCTGTCATGTTGTAGATAAAAGATTTCTCTGGCGATTGACGTTATAAGTATTTTTTCCACAAATTATTTTTAATTTGAAACACTAACATCCATGATGACACTTTAAAGGAGCTGTTGCCCGCCCTTCTTACTGAAATAAAGTGTAAGCAACTAATACCCCTGAATCGAGTGAGTGAGTGAGTGAGTTATTGTTAAACGCCGCTTCGTCAGTATTGCAGCCATTAGCGGCGACTCCTGAATCGACAAAAAAGAGTTCTGAAACGAATGTGCAATTGTTTTTTTTAATACAATATATAGGTAGAGTAGGGGGATTTCAAAGAATATCAATCATTCATTGTTTGTGTATCGTAAAACCTAAAATCGAATATTTTTAGAGTCGCAAGGTTACCTCCCCTGATATCTGACGTCAAACTCAACAATGCGTTTCACCTTCGTAATACCTTCGGCTGCGCCTCCGGAAATACGAACTATACGAACTATTCAAAACATCGTATTATGATAGTGTTTCTATATTCTATTAGCTCAAGCTATACATTAAAAGGATAGCGAAGAATGTGACTTTACTGCGTCCACTAATAGCATAATAACCCTACCTTATTGTCTAGTTAAAGGGGTTGTAGCACGTTTTTTTTGCAAATTTCATTATTTCAAATTTCCCATTTATAATGATAGTTTATATTATATATATCTACTGTAGAGGGTGAAACATCTTATCTACCAATTATCCGTAGTGGTAATAACGGTGTTGTGAATAAAGCAAAAATTGCATGGCGGCCATCTTAATGAGAACACATTTTATTATTTGGAATTACAAAAAAAAAAATCCCACTAATTTTAACTAGATTTTCCGAAGAGAAAAGGTTGTCATTTGTTAATTAGTGTCATTAATTTTTAAATTACTTTTCATCGATTTATTTGAGCGAAAAAACCTGCTCCCGCCCGTTTAATGTCATGATAGTTCGTATGGGACATTCATATTCATGGGGATGAATTCATTAAAGGAATAAAATGATGAAAGTTCATAAAAAAAATGTGATGTGCAGGTAATGGTTTTGAATAATGGTTATATTGAAGTTAATACACTTATATAACATATGGTTGTAAATGATATGTTTCAAACTGCAATGTTTCCACTGCATTGTAACACATGAATATTTCTTTTTCTCATTTGCATATATGATTCGTATCAGTAACACATATGTAAATATTTAACAAAATATGGTTTTATATGTACATGTATTATATTTTTTATGTAACGGAGGAGCTATTGAATTTTATAACCCATCTCTCTTGCACGTGCGCCATGACGTCTAGTCAAAACAATGTCTCAAAGTCATTTGAGGTAATACATTTCATCCTTGGTGCACGTGCAGCATGGTATTTACGATTAAGCAAGCTTGTATATTTCCCGTGTGCTGCACCATCGGCACGACATTCACGAAATAATCATGAGATTTACGTCACGTGAACTTGACAATGTATATTTCGCTCGTGCTGCACGTGCAGCATTGGGCTCCGTTATAAATCGTGTAGCGATCCACTATGAAAAGGCTACACATTTTGTTAAACAAAAAAAATCTCATTTCACATTATTTTTCGTCTTACTAAGGTATATTTACAATATATGATAAGTAAGTATATACATTGATATTTATTCTAAAAGCATATACAACATTTAAATTGGACAAACAAATCGTTCTAACATCGATCGGAGCGCCAGCAGTAAACGCTACTTGTGTATAAGGCTGGAAAGACTAAGACTAAAATCGAAGGGTGTAATTGGTTTTTTTCCAATATGACAGTTTAACCTTTTATTATACTAAACAGTGATGAGGTGCCTTCAAGTTCAATGTCAAGATTTTTTTTCAAAAATGGTTAAAACAAGCTTTTTGTCCAATCAATAAAACGTTCAATTATAAATATTTATAATTTTGTTTATGAAAAATAAATGTTACAATGATAAGGATGAGATTCATCGCATTAAAACTCCAGGCGACATTAAAATCAAAAAGCAAAACTACGAATCAAAATCAAATTCAAAATCTCTAACAAAAGTCATATCTCTCAATATAACCTCTGTTCTAATTCATTAAAATAGACCTAGCTGTGAAAATTTGCAACACAGATAACCATCATTATATCTATCAACAACTTCCTAACACGAGGCATAACTCTTGTCAGTCTCCATTACTGGCTGTTTTAACCCTTGTAGTATTTCTCTCGCTTTTCCGTGCTAAGATAGTCGAGCGCTGCACCTGGAATGCATAATGGGCTCTGATTTCCTAGCACGAAAGCTTAAGGAAATACTGCAAGGCGTAAATCAGCCAGTGTTATGCCTTGCATTGGGAAGCTGATCTATCCAATGAAATGTATACTTCGTGTTGTCATGTTACTCAGGAACAATGTTCCCACGTCCCCTCTGTTATAATTAACTGTCATCACTGGTGTCTCAAAAAGTCCCCTAGCGGTAAATTTTGGCAACATGGTTTGCCATCCTTATTCAAACAAAAGTTTGTCTTTCATTTGCGACTGATATTTCTCTGTTACACAGATAAATGCACTGATTGAACTCATCTTTCCTGCGCTTTGTCTCATTAAAATCGACTCTATTCCGAGGAATAAAATCTTCGAACTAATGCATCTAGGGTACCGGGATACGAACTCGTTCTAGAGATTCCTCGCCATCGAAGTTCGTATACATTTTCGTACTATTTTGTGAATTTGTTTTCCTTGGAATAAGTTCGATTTTAATCAGACTGCGACGCATACAGAAATAACCTGACAAATTTAAAATAATGTCGCTGATTGTAAAACTTTGATGACGATAAATCAAATTCGTGCTATAAAACAGCAATATTGTTACATAACTTATGTCAAAAGATAAACACTTCAGGGTATCTTTGTTTTTAACTATCAACTTAATGTATTATGTACAAGTCTGTCACACGACTACCAACACGTTGTTCACATCGCTGTCATCTGGGATGTCCCGTCTTGTCCCTTGTCGCTGAGATTTGTCGAACTTCCGCTTGGCGTTAAATTATTACGGTATTGTTTCGTGGCAGGGGTCAAGAAATGACCTTTGGCCATTGTATCGTTTTCCGGGGCATTTATCAGGGGTATATTTGAATGGAAATGCTCTTCTTTGGCCCTGATAACGCCGTTATTACTCATGACTTGAACTTCCATGCTATCGAATCCGATGTCGGGTTTGTACGCTCTGTTCACTACCCCAGGATTCACTGAAAGATATGACATATGACATATGACATATTAAAAGATGCCGACATAGTTTTAAAAAAATCGTAAATATGATTTGGGTTAAAAAACAGAAATATTGTCCTTAGGTATGTAAATCGAAATGTTCATCGAAATACGTAAATATAGTAAATATATATATATTATGTAATATATATATATATATATATATATATATATATATATATATATATATATATTGTTTTATAATAGTATTACTCAAAATAAATACAATTTCTTTAAACCATGAATATGTGTTTACAATTATTGTCGAAAACAAAAAAATAACGACTATTTTGTATCTAAACGACGCGGCAAAAGAAACGATGCCAATACGACTTCAAGAAAGTTTAATCCACCAGTGATAAAACCGACTGTTACAATGTTCATGTTTCCAGAAATTAACTAAACTACATTTTTAATTTTTAATCATTATCTTTGCAAGTGTCTGAAAAAACACGTATGAAAAAAGTCACTTCGGAATTTCTTCAAATAAAGGCAAGATATTCAAATGGACAGCTCACCTGTTCACATCTTTAATAACGATATGATGTTTCGATGAAAAAGTCGAAGAAGACACATTATGTCGACAACATCTTTTAACAACTTCCATATTTAACAAATCTTCGCTTCATTTAGTCATAGTCTGACATTTTGTAACAGCGGTTTTTAGCAGTTCATGAACAAATAAAGGTTATCGTATCATAACATGATGAATGAAACTGAATAATATTTTTTCAAAACGTATAATATTCAAGAACTTCAAGAACGACTTGAACAGGAATTTTATTTTTTATTCTGTTGAAAGATTGGTTACGTTTCCTTTGCCTGCTCATTTTAAATGTATTTGAACATTTCGTTGAAAAACGCACTAAGTTTGTTAATAACATTTGAAAGTTCATGTTTTTCTTTTAAGTTCATAAAAAAGTGCAGAGACGCTTGTTAAAACATAAATAAACATAGGAAGATAAATAAGGTATAATCAATAGATTATTAATAGCAGAAAACGATATTTACTGTAAAGAAAAACGTTATAGTTAGTCTCACTCAAAGTAATTAATTAATCTAATTTGTAAACTTAAAATTGGTAAAATTAAAATTGGTAAAATTAGAATTGGTAAAATTAAAATCTGTAAAACGCTAGAGCTGGTTTGTACAACTGAAAGTGTAAGTTGAAGAGTCATTAAGTATTCTTCATAATATTTTATTTGGCTTTCATACTTTCCGAAAGATCAAATGTGCTGATTTATGTTCAAATAAGTTCACTTGATTTGCATAGTTCTACCCTATCGCCAAATATATGATAATTACTTGTTCCAAAAAACAAACCAAGCAACAACATATAACAAGTACAGAAGCCGTAATTATACGTCCCATATATATGCACAGCAGTTAACCCCGTTAAACATTACCAACCCACATCTGAATTTTTGTCTGTAAGTTTCCAAAATTAATTTTGACAAATTTGCGAGTCCCATTGTCTGGTTTTCGATCATAAATCGTAACTCCCGTATTAATATCATGACAATAATGAATGAACTAGCATTAAATTGATAATTTTAAGCAAAAGTCAGTACTCGCGATAAAATAGCATAATTTAAAAGTATAACCTTGCGTGAAACCTACATTACATATGTATACTCAATGGCTCTTTAACCGGTCTCTACACAATACGTATCAATGTTAGATGGTTTTATTTGAAAATGGATAAATATATATATTCATGTTACAGGCATTCTTTAAAATAAATAAAAGATATTAGAGAACTGTTACATCTTACATTTAGAAACGATATTAGATGTAAGAAAGGTGCAAAAATAGGTAAAAAATCGTGAATAATTAAATGCTTTACATGAAAAGTTTTTCATATCCTCAATATTAAGATAGTGAAAATTACGATGAAAAAGACAAATGTTTAATAGGGTAAGTGATAGTTGAATATGTCATGTTATAAGAAAGCTTAAAACTTTCAGATGAACAAATCAATATGATTATTAGAAATGATTATATTTTTTTAAAAGTCTGGTTAAATGAAGGCATGCATATGTTATCTTACCTTTAGCCTGATTACCGTCAGCTTTTTGGAAAAAAACCAAGGTAAATAATAAACCCATTTTACCAAATTGCAAAACCTTTTCCAAAGCAAAACTAAACCTAAAATACCCCACAGGCTAGAAGCAGTTTATAGAAAGAACATAAAAAATAAAACCTGCAAAAGTATGTCAACATCTATGTCAATCGAATAATCAAAATCCCAACATTCAAAAAGCAATTTTAAAAAATAATTCACAGAAAACAAAAAAGCCCTTTATGATTAACAATGTATTCTGAATATAAATAATAAACAACGTTTATGAATCATTTTTTTCTTTTCATCAGACATCAAGTTCAGTGTCTGTGAAAAATGTACATGAATATGTAATCTAATATACTTTCCCCAGATGTTAAAATAGAAAGAACCAGAAATGAAAGAGTTTATTGATAATATAAATGCATATTCATAATAAATAAACACGTGTCTATGGCTTCCTTTCCCATAAATGAAAAAAATAAATTTTTCGAAGCATTGCAAAAGATTTCGTCGAAAAATGCAAAATTAAGCGATCTAGAACTAATCTCGATCAGGATGTATGATGTACTTACTATATGAAACTGAAATATATTTCAAAATTGATAAAATAATGTTCATAAAACTATTGAATTTTGTAACAATAACTAGTACTCTAATAAAGATGAATTTTTAACTATGTGTATATATTTCGAAGAAAAACCTATTTCTTCAGGAGAAATAAAGTAATTAATAATAATTATAGTAATTGGAATATGACATTAGATGAGGTATTATCTATAATTCAAAATAACGAATGTTATAAACATATTTTCTTAATGAAATTGAATAGGCACTTTTAGGACATATGACGATATCGAAGAACATAAATAGAAATAGACAATATGTTTCTTTTGAATTTGTGTTGAATTAGATATCCAAGGGATTTTAGCTCTTAGTTTAAAGACTCAAAAGATGTGATGTTATGGATAAGTGCACAGTGATACAAATGTTCCAAATACTTGTGGGATTCTATGTTCTTAAGTTAATGACCCAATATATGCATTATGTTTTAAGGATAATTGTACTGTAATAACGTACATATATTATAATGTATGTCTCAAAATTCCCGGGGATTCAATGTTATAAAGTTATAACCAATATATGCCTTTTTATTATTGATTACATACAGTATGTTCACCTATCCGAAATATTCAACGTTCCGAAGCTGATTACTAACTCAGGATATGCTATGGATAATGTACAGTGGAAACATATGTTTTAAATAGCCAAATGACTCAATGTTCTAAAAATAATGATCCAAGAGGTATGTTACTGTGGATAATGCTCAGCGATAACATGTTTTTCAAATACCCTTGAGGCTCAATGTTCCTTATCTAATAACCCAAGAGGCGTTTTTATAGATATAAGTACAGTAATAATATTGACTAAAATTGACACCCTTGCTCACACCCCAGATAAGCACAGAAACCTTGAACCATTCCAGAAGACTCCCAATATTCAGGAAAAGTGCTGACCAAAATAGCAACCTTGGCTCATACCTCAGATAAGCACAGAAACCATGAACCATTCAACAGTATCCCCAATATATAAGAGAAATGCTGAATTAAACCGGAACCTTGGCCCTTACCCTGATAAGGAAAGAAACTTATAGCTAAACCGAACCGATTTTTACGATACGTTAAACGCAAATCTCAACAAAAAGGATAATTGTCCATAAAATACACACCTTGCTGTACTTCTGTGAGCTGCCCGTCTTCCAGTACCTTCATAACATGTTCTACCCAACCGTGACCGTATGATTCCATTGGGTAGGCGGGCTCTCCGTGCTTTGGTATATCCAATCCTGGAACAAGTTTACATGTGAAACTTGAGTCCTTGCTTTTAAACAGAAATGTCTTGACCAACTAAATCCAATCGCAATTATACACAAAGGTTAAGCATCTGCTGACATACATGCCATAACTAAATGTCGAGTTATACAAGTCACCATTACATGGAACTTTACAGGACAAAAGATGTGGAATCCGCTTGCCGGATCCTTCTGGATTCTTCAGGATCCGTCACTTTTGGGAGGATCCGGCAAGCGGATTCCACATCTTTTTCTCCTGTGCTTGTTTGTATCACATTTATTATTTTCAGAGAAAAGGAGACACTAGAAACTATGGAAAATGTCATTTTCCCATATATATGTTCACATTATTTATCGCGACTATACATTTAAGAATTAAGAATTATGTTTTTTTATCCTAAAATTATTAATAATTTGTTATCCTAAATTATTCAAATATATACACTATGCCTCATGGCCCACCTTTTCGTTCCAGTTCCTCTGGTACCCTGAGCATTTTAATGGCTTTTAGAAAACCGAACATAATGAAACATAGGATAGCCGTCCAAGCTGCTATGGTAACCACTCCAACAATCTGCCAGGCCAAACTCTGTCAAATAAGAAATATTGAAATATATTCATAATTAACATAATTATACTTATATCAAGGGTGGTTCAAATAAATTTAACAAACGACTGTTGAGTACATTGCGTTAGAATTATAATGTATAAGCTTGAAGTTACTCGTCTGAAAAAGAACTTGCGAACAGTATTAAAATCATGTTCCCACTAGGTCCCCACTTTAACTGCTTATATACTATTTTGCCTTTTCATATGGATTGTTCACCAATTTGTGGAGTTATGTTATGATCTGAATACGAACATGTGAACAATAATGAAATCCTGTTTCCACTAGGTCCCCGCTTTAACTGCTTATATATTATTTTGCCTTTTCATATGGATTGTTCACCAATTTGTGGAGTTATGTTATGATCTGAATACGAACATGTGAACAATAATGAAATCCTGTTTCCACTAGGTCCCCACTTTAACTGCTCGTATACTAGTTTGCATTAAGATATGGGTTTTCACCATTTTGCCAAGTTATGTTACGAAATTGTAAATGAAGATAGTAAATCTGAAAAAGTAAACTTACCAGCGCAGATTTGACGTCCCATGCAAACAAAATGCCCGTCTCTTTTTGGAGAAATGCCACTGCAATCGCTCCCCATAATCCACCACCGAAATGCACTGGAACAAAACATAATTTTAGTTACATAATTTCATATTAGGGATCAGAAGAGTGAAAATGAGCATGGGATAATTTTGACCAATGATTAAAATGCACTGATTCTCTGAACGGAGTGATCGGTAGATCTAATTACTGGTAAAATATGTAATGAGTACATAACATGTACAACTGCGTACCAAAAGTTTGTTCACCTACATGTTTATTTTAGAACAAATATCATATAATTTGGCATGTCTTTGAAGCATCGTATCAACGCGAAAACTAGATCGATCACCTTGCAACTAAGCATTATAAGAAGACAGTTTAGTGTTCCATAACATAATCTGATTTGAAGCCTCATAGTTAACAGATATAGTTTGTGCAGGTCTTTGAGACCAGGGGTCAATCTTTTCAAAACTACAGTTTACAATAAGTGATTAATTGGATGTAACATACATCATATACATGTATGTCCTCTAAAACTCATTCAATGTATTTGTGTTGAATTTGTTCTCATTTAGTCAATATGACAACTTTTATTTGAAATAATGAAATTTGAATTTTCCAAATTTGACCCCTTCTGTCTATTTCATTATGCCAAATTTCACATGTACCATTGACGTCAAGATATGTGTGAGAATGATTGTTTTACACATGGATGTATGACAATTCACTGTAATTGTTTGCTGTATAATTTTAATGATGTTACAATGAACGTCAATTTACATGATATTTGCACTAAGATACACATGCATGTGAACAAACTTTCGGTACGCAGGTGTACATTTCAGATTATTATCAAAACCCATCTGTACATAAAACTACTGTATTATGTAATTGCCATAAAAAAGTGTATTGCGCAACATAGCTAAAATTTTGTAACAATCTATTGTAATTATCAACAGCCTAAAAAGCAATACTTCTCAACCTGTCCATTTATGTTTATCCGCCATTATTACAACATATTCTCCTGTTAAAGGGGCAGTAGCACGTTTTTGGCAAATTTTAAATTTCCCATTTATAATGGTAGTTTATGTCATTTATATTTACTTTAGAGGATAAAACATGTTATTACACAAACCAATTTTCCGTAGTGGTAATGACTGTGATACGTATATAGCAAAAATCGCATGGCGGCAATTTTATTGTGATCACATTTTATCATTTCGAATGACAAAAACGATTCCCATCGCTTTACAGAACCATGTACACCAATTTTTAACTTGATTTCCGAAGAAAGGATGGTGTTTTACTATATGTGACATTATGCATTTCGTCGACTTATTTCAGCGGAAAACGTGCTACTGCCCCTTTAAACCCTCATTAGCTATGTGAATTGTGATCCCTTCTGTTTTGTTCAGGGAGGTATATAGAGCTATTAGAGGTAAAGTAGTGACTGATAGCCTAAGCTGTAACTCTGTTTTGATAGGTGAGACAGAGGAGCTTTGATTAGAGTTATCTCCCTTCTTGAAAGGTCGCGTTACCTGCTACGGCGTCCAAAGGATCGTCTACTTTTAGCACGAGCATGAGGGTTGACCACACTTTGAAGGAAATAGCTGCGAAAAATCCAACAACGGCTGCCCCCCATGGATATAACACATTACAGCCAGCACATGCAGCAACCTGAATAAAGAAGATAAAGTGAGGTGAGTTTAAGTGTTGTATAAACATCGGCTGACAAGCTCCGGCATTTATACCAGTTTAGTTTGCAGTTTTCAAGTCGTTCATAAACCATGGTACACATATCATGAAATATATTTCTTAATTAATTTTCCTTTTCTTCATGCATTCGCCCTTAAATTTTGATATATACGTAAATAAAACTCGCAGACTGTTAACCACACTAAATTAAATATTATGAACTTTGATTTTAGTTATGAATTTAAAATAAATTTATATTTTGTGTTTGTGATTACATCATACCATTCCTGTCAATGCTCCGTTCAAGGTCACAAGAAGACTCCAGTGTTTTCCTCCAAAATATTTGGTTTTCTGCAGAAACAGGGACACGAATGCCGACATGGAACCGGAAATGATGGTATTGACGACAGACAGACTGACAGATGCTCCACTATCTTCCGACGTAATAGACAGCGCCGACCCCCCGTTGAAAGCCAGGAATCCGAACAGTAGTATGAACCCACCAAGAGCTGCAAACTGGTAAGACGTATGGAAATTGTTAAAAAAAATAAACTCACGTGCAAAATAAACGTCCCTATACCAAATACAAGATATTTCAAACACGGGAGATAAATACGACTTAAACAGCGTAACGTAATTAAATATGAATTTTCAAAAGATTATCTGATCATCTGAGAAATCGTCGTTTTGGGATCTCCTTAGACGAGATAGGAGAGTAAACAGGACGTTCGTCAATAAAGACGCGTCCAAAAAGTTAAACCCAAGAAGGCTAGTTATGTCGATGACATCTTTATTAATTAAACTTTAAATTTTTTAATTTGTTAAACTTCGATACCAAACATCTTTTAAAAAGCGAATTCAGCACCCAAGGTATATTCAAAATTATTCAACCATGTAAAGTAGCATGTTTACATTTGTTCACAATTTGTACATTTGTATACTTTACAGAGCTTAAGAATGTGTTCAATACGAATAATTTTAAATTAGTAACAAGAACATACGGGTACTGAATGGCCTCTCAGGTCAACGGCACCCCTCTTGTCTTTATGGAATCGTCCAATTCTGGGTCCAAGCATTAAAGCACCAACGAATGAAGCTGAACCCCCTAGAACATGGACTACTCCACTTCCGGCGAAATCCTGAAAGGGAATAATTTAAATAAAAATTTAATAACAACGATTGTTATTTACAATCATTTTCATTATTTTGGAAATATGACAATACTAACATTCAACATCTTTGTCAAATACCATTATATCATATCTCGTAAAGTAGAAAGTATATATTTACAATCACGGTTACACCACTCATGAACAATTTCAACTTCAATGAACTGGAATATGTACGGCACTCAGAAACAATGCCAAACATCCCCTCTATATAAATGAGTTAACATACAGATGTATAAAGAAGTACATCATACGAAAACTTGGTACCTGGTATCCCATTGAAAATGTCTCATTAGCTATGGTGTATTCTTGACCAGTTACCAACCATCCTCCATCGGCCCACACCCAGTGAGTGACAACAGGGTAGATGACCCCTGAAATAGACATGATTTAGTCAAAAGGGCATCTGTTTTGAAAACAATGCATTTATTAGTAAATCAACGGAATAGTATCAATGGTGTTGTTTTCCAATTCGTGTTCCATTTAAGAGTTATAATATAATTTCCTAAAATAAAATAATTGTCAATGGATGCATTTGTTAAATCGCATGTATTTTTAAAAATAAGGGAAACACTAATATTACTGTAAAGAATACCGAAAATGCATGATGCATGTGATGGTGAGCGTTGTCTAGTAATTAAGGAATGGGAATACATAATTTTTAAAATTGTAATTGTCATTCAGATAAACGAAAAATGATATATCATGATAGTTTAGTAATATGACAATATAAACTACAATAAAAATGAATACCATTTCAGTAACCAATTCCTGTAATGAATTCAACTTTTGACATCGCTGGTATTGTGTCTGCCTGTGGATTCTTTCACAAGTTACAAACATATGTGATGTATTTTTGAATGAACAAAGTCGTTGCAAGTAATGTTAATGCAGAGGAGAAGCAGAGGAAAAGCGGAGGAGAAGTTTGTTGGCATATGTCATTTCAAGCACATGATTATATATTATAATTTACATAAATGAACCCACCTGTAATGCCAAAGCTGTAAACAAAATATGCAATAAATTCACATCTCTCAGCCATGGCCCCTGACACAATGGTGGCAGCGGTGGCAGCGAACACATATTGGAAGAAGAAGGAAGCGAACTGAGTGTCAGGAAGTCCGGCCGACGCCCAAAAGCTGTACCCGATGAAGCTATTTCCGGTTCCGTAAGCCAGGGGATAGCCTATGACCCAGTACGCAATACCGGCAACAACTGAAAACATACAGAAACGTCCTTTATAACTTTAGCGTGAGGTATGACTCCTCGTATCACCCTCAACATTAGTCTATAACGAATTTATTCAAATTTAGATATGTTATTATAAAATAGAACAATACAGACTACAAATCTCGAATAATTCATTAAAGGTTATATGGAACTGAAATTATGAAAACAATGATGAACATTTTGAACAATCAAATTCTCGCAAAAGGCCAAACACGCCAGTGACGGGCTCCTGTTTTCTTCCGTCATGTAGCTGCAATTTGATAACGTGTGTGGGCCTTCGGGAATTGTATTTATGGATCTGATTATTCATAAAAGTCAAGTTTCTAAAGCTCACTTCTTGAATCAGTCTATCCAATAATAATCGACATAAAGGTTAAAGTATTTGTCGTTCAAAGGAGAAGTGAAACTTTAAAGTTTTAAACACCAATTCGAAAAGGTAAATTTAACTAGAGCAAATGGTCGTTTTTCTTAATGGCACATTAATGGCACGTCGTAACCGGAAGTGAAAATTCAGGTCGCTTCATTGGTTAAAGATAACTTGACATACACAATAGTCATTTATATGGTTATAAATCACAAAACCACCCACGGCGTTATAAGATAACACAAATATATCACATAAGCATCCAAGAATAGTGACGTAAGTAACATTCATTTTAATTCTCAAGAAAAGCGTCGATGCAGATGAGTCAAGAAAGACACCAAGCTACGGCAAGGTAGGGAATGAAACTTTTCACTCATTTGGCGGGAAATGGACACTCAGTTTCAACATTTAAATATTAAAATGTATACAAAATTTAACATGGTTATATTTGGGATAACACTAACTTCAATGGTAAAAATTCTTGTACTTTTTCGGGCCGAGTCCCATGCGGGATTCGAACCCAAGCCCTCAGAGTAAGGCAACTATCGCCAGCATTGACTGTACCAACAGCCTACCACACGACCATTTCGCCTCGACTGAATCGAGGTCCAACAATCGATAGTTAAGCTATTTTTACATTCAATACCTCTCTGATAGACGAAAATTTGGCACAGCTTATACAACATTTGTTTGTACATGGATGTGCGTTTAATGGTGGTCTTTTGGGCTATCACTTTCGGTGATAGTTATTGAAAACGTTTGAAGACTATTTCAACGAGTTGTATTTCTAAAGCGAATTTTAAACTTTTCCATTGGTTTCTTTAAATTATAAAATTACCTTTTTCTATCTAAAATATTTTCAAAAACGTTATCATTATCAATTCTGCAAAACGTACCCCATAGAGTTCAAATTTCTATGCTCGTTCTATTGACGTTTCATTATGGAAATATCATAAATGCGTTAACAGATAATTGTACAACCGCATTGGGAGGGCACATCTAGTATAGGAAAGGGGCTGTTTCTGCATACCTTCCCTATTTTATAGATACATGTAGGCCTCCGACTGGGTGCACGTTTTAACCCATTTATTTTTTAAATTTTGTTTAGTGAGACGTTCTCATCACATGCAAACGATTGTGGTCTTTGCGGACAATAAAAATGATGTACCGTTTGCTTCCAATACGGATTTTTTAAGGATACGGCTTATCAGGTCGTGCGATGTATTCACCTCTAACTTAACGATATATTATATCACGATAAATTCGGACAAAAAAATATGCAAACAAACGTGCTACAGCGTCCTTAAGATGGGGGAAGCGATGATTTAGGGATTTATACTGTCATGATTTTTGCTACTATTTATGCAGGGAGATACTCGGTAGTACCACTGCCGTTATGAAATGTGGTGAAATCTATTAGCTGTGATTCGAACTAGCGAAATATTGGTATCAATACACCATACTGTATTTGAACAATATTCCACAGCAGATAAACTTGTCAAGCCCCTGGCGCGATCTTCTTGACCCGAAGTCAAACTCGCGAACCACTGCCGTTATGCAATGTGGTGAAACATTTTAGCTGCGACTGGAGTTTAAAAAATATTGGTATCCATACATCATACTGTATGTAGAACAATTATTCTACAGCAGACAAACTTGTCAAGTCCATGGCGCGATCTTCTTCACAGCTAACCATTGTGTTATCCAACCGCCAATGAGAAAAAATCTTACATAAAAATCCTTATTCAATCGCTCAACAAGCGTAAATCGACGGAAATAGTTTATTTCAGAATAAGGATATTGGATAATAATACATAATTAAATATGGAGTTTTATTCAATCGCTAAGCACATGAATAAATGATTGAATGATATCCAAGAAAATATTCATAACTTTACGAATCTGCACCAAGAAATGCAAAGTTTAGGTCAACATGCGTAAATCGACAGACATATTTTAATTCAGAATAAAGACATTGGATAATAATACATATTTGAACATGAAGTTTTATTCAATTGCTAAGCACATGAATAAATAAATGGCTTATTTCTATGAAAATATTCATAGCTTTTCGAATCAACACAAACACTAAGGTGTGGAATTGAAATCACGTGAACACCGTGCAAATGAGAAAACAAGATTGTCTGGATAACATCTAAAAGGTAATTTTGTCTAAATAATCTAAAAGTAGGTACATTAAAGACTCAAATGTGTACAGCTACTATACCATCTTATCCCTAGACGAAGACATTTAATAACATCTCTCTATAAAATAGACATTTCTTTGTCTCGCGCACTCAAGCGTGCAAACAAATTTTATATAAGCTACATATAAGTTTATGAGTCAAATGCTTTTCGGTACACTTCCTTCTGAATGTTAAACGTTTATATATCTATACTACAGAAAACAGGATATACGAGCAGATAGAAAATTACATCCCCCCTGGCTATTCTGACAACGAAATTTGATTGGCAGTTTACAACTTTTAGTGACACATCAGAAATGAAATGAACATTACAGTTAAAGTGCTTTCTTAATGTTATATGGCTTAAATTTGTACGATTAATGTTCAAATTACTTCACTTGACATGCATGTTCATACCTAATCGCCAAATATAATGTATGGTACTGACTTCAACGCAAATCAAACAACAACTTTACCTATATAAGCCGAAAATGTGTGTTGATACCAAATA
The DNA here is from genome assembly GCA_936450465.1 of Gibbula magus. Taxonomy (NCBI): domain Eukaryota; kingdom Metazoa; phylum Mollusca; class Gastropoda; order Trochida; family Trochidae; genus Gibbula; species Gibbula magus. The sequence continues at coordinate 55,575,376 of OW388304.1, read as the reverse complement.
TTTTCCGTTACCAATTTATTTCGGGGCCACACAAGCTAATCGAAGTGGCTAAGACATTCGAAGTCGACTTTTTCCGGAAGTAGTATTTCCTTACTTTTTGTAAATGGCTAGCGTTTCCTTTGCTGGTCAGTTTATATTTTGATTTTGAATAGGATAAGTTGTTACATTGAATAAATTCCATTTGCCTCTTACAAATAATTCAATTTGACATTGACATATCACAAAACTAGGCCAATCACATTAATAGTTTTCTGTATCCAGGTCCGGAAAAGACGGAAGAACCATGAACTAAAACAACAACGTCGTGTCGTGTCAATGTTAATTTCAGCTAAAACGAAATGTACATTAGCCCCATAGGCATATTCCGGAATTTTCAAAGGAGGGAGGGGGAGAGGGGGGCAATGTCCCTTCAAGGCAAATTTCGTGGAAAATGTTGGGGTAAGAACCGCATGAGCCGCCACTAGTTCCGCTTCTGAGCTTTGAAAATATAGGCGACCCCTATCATGTCCTTGTGGATGAAATATCTAGAAATCTGCGTCATTAACAGCGTGCACTTGGCTGAAATAGCCCAATAAATGATCCCTCATACGTGGGCATTTACATATACACCACGTGGTGTGGTTATCAGGACAATATCAGAGGTAGTTATTTTTAGGTATACTAACGTATTCAGCAAGTCCGGTAGATCTCTGACATGTACAAATATATCCATCTTGAATCTAATATAATTTGTATAGATATTTACAATCATCCATTAACAGAAAAGTTAACGAACTGCACCAAGGTTTGAATTCCCCATTTATGTACATGGCGCAAATTATGACTTGCCAGATAGATGGTACATTGCACGCTTTCGGCGAAGAATGTATGTGTCAATGGATCTGAAGAAGGTTAACAAAGACCATTTTCAAGGGCTTTTTTCTTTCAGAGCAAAATCACTATACATGTTTAGACGCCGAAACTACACGTCCCATTTATATGCACAGTAGTTACTACATATCAAACATTTCTTTCTTTACAGTAAAATACTAGTTTCTGATTGGCTAACGCTCGTTACTTGTTTCTTCATATAGATCTCCCCCGTCAGTCTCCCGGTGTACAAATTACATGTACCCCGCTGCCATAGTAACAGCTCCAAGGTGAGAGTAGGTGTCGCATTATGATCAGATGACGTTATAAAATGACGCACGCGGTGAAGGGAGTTTTGAAAAGTTAGATCAGCTGTTTACGGGTCTATTAATTACAGACTTATTGTTCCAATAGTTGCTGCTTTGTTTGGAATTTTTTATTATTATTTTGCATTGCTTGCACACTCAGTTAAGCAAATAATAACTTGTTTTAAGACATTTAAAAGCTTGTAGTAATACGTTATACGACTTTGAAGATTTCAGTCGAGACGGGTGACGCCATTTTGTTTACGTTTAGGGTCAAGGTCATTTAAGCGGTATCAGCTGATAAGTCATCGGCAGTCAAAACGCATTATTTGTTTGACATGAGTCGGAAATTAAAGGCACTGTAGCACGCCAATTGTTTAAAATATAAATAATGCACAAATAATACACATCTCTCGATATTACAAACGATATGTCCTCAATTAATGTATTTAATAGTTATCTGGAAAATATGTACGTATTCAAGTTTTAAAGTAAACTTTAAAAGACCGGAATAAATTAATGCAACGTTGCATTAAATCCGCATGAACTACAATATCACCAATATTAAGAAATTGCACACAACCTGAAGAGCAAAAACGGCAATCGCTATCGTTGATGTAACAACAATGCTTACACTGTGTATTACAAACCGATGAAGTTACAGATACTCCTTCATAAAAACTATCCAATCTTTGTTGTCAGTTAAGAAAATAAAATATATGCAAGAGCTGAATGAAATCCTAGTTCAGCCGTTTTCTACACTCTATATTTCCCATTTTGCACATCAGCGACTCTAACTATTTGTGATATCCCTGAGTGACTACCACAATTAAACGTTTGGCACATGTGACCCTCAACAACAGGATTGATGTACCTTTAAAGGGACAGTAGCACGTTTTTTGCAAATTTTATTTTCTCAAATTTCCCATTTATAATGATAGTAAATGTCAGTTATATTTACTTTAGAAGGTAAAACATCATATTACAGAAACCAATTATCCGTAGTGGTAATAACGGTGTTATGTATGAACCAAAAATTACATGGCGGCCATTTTATTGTGAACACATGTTATTATTTTGAATGACAAACACGATTTCCATGGGTTTATGGAACCATTTACACTCATTTTTAACTTGATTTTCCGAAGAAAGAAGGGTGTTTTTATATTAGTGACATTTTACAAATACATTCATCAACTAATTTTAGCGAAAATAGTGCTACTGCCCCTTTAAGACTACCATGAAGGGGAACACTGATACTGAAGCTAAAACGTGGAATCATTGAAGCATATACACGTGTAAGCTTATTCATATTGCCAACGGAAGAAGACTCATTGAATGAATATGTCGGGTTTTTACATATTGCAGATTTTTCTTAGAATATTGAAGTATCACGTGACTCCGAATGAAAAGACAGTTCATTCTGAATTACATTGTACTAGAATGATGTAAAATGTAAACTAAATAAAACGGCAGAATTTCTGCACAGTTCACAAAGTTCACAGAAATAAAATGGATACTTCGATATAAAAGTCATTTGAGTTCGCTATGCAAGACCGAATTCGTGACGACTAAGCATATTTTTTAGTTACTAATTATTGTTATTATTAATCCATTATTTTACTATTGCTGTGTTTTGCCATAAAATGCATATTCTGAACTTTCTGAATTCTGAATATTCTGAAATATTATACACTACTGGCGCCGGGTGTAACAAAATTGAATACACAGTGGGACAAAAGAAACGATACCAGAGTTTCAACAGAGTCAAACACTAAGTTATTTTGTCCGAGTAGGCCCCCCAAAAAACAATTTGTTTCTGGTTTCCGCCCGCATCAGTTTCAAACCCACGCCTCAGGTCTTTTTTTTCTAGGTTTTAACAAAAGAAACGGCAGATAGCTGTAATTTGTTAGCCTCAGAAAACATTGGACATAGAAAATGTCACTCGTTTCTGTTGAGATGGAGTGTAGGGGTGAGATTATTGACTATTTGGAATATTAACACATATTTGAGGGTTTGTGCTTTATTTATATAAATAATTGTATAAATTTGGTTTGTTTATCTCTTCATTCAAACAAAAAATGTCGCAAATAAAAAAAAATTCGCGTCATCGCATCATTATTGTCAGCCTGTAAAGACCAAAAACATTTCGATTCTGATTGTATGTGTTGAGGATTAAAATTTCATTCATGAGTGTATGATAATTTATATTTTATATCACTTCAAAAACATTTAAAAAAAATAATGTTTGACATTCAAGGTAAAAATAAATCAAATATGGAAATTATGTTATTTCAATATGTTATCGGCATATTGTACCTCCTTGGACTTCAATCGATGACGCATCGCTGCTGTAGGTTGTAATGAAAAAAGCCAGAAAAGTATATTTCACTCTCGTTTCTCTCGTTTAGGCAATTTCAAAACGACGATGTTTTTAAAAACGATGTTTTTCAGAAATTGGAATGATAATATTTCAAAAATTACAAATGAAATTTAGTTGGCTTCTGGTGACATAGTGACGTGTTCAGTCGTATCTATCTCTCATAGATTATCATATTTTGTTGGTATTGTTTCTTTTGTCCCTTCGTGTATCCATATTATATATCATCATTCATATGCAAACGTAATAGATATGTCTATCAGTAAAAACAAAACCAAAAGTATTTGTTATGTGGATATTGTACCAAATTTACATATTCAATTATTGACAATAATAACACATGTAGTTTTACCAACCGCTGCGAAACATATTCATGTATATTTTTGTTATTATCTTTGTTGAACATGACATCCGCCTTCAAATATCATTAAACATTTTTCTATGTATTATGCATTATCCACAGTAAATCATAAAGTCACATAAAGCCACTAGAAACCATGCACTTTCCTTATGCCTTGTTGACATAAACACGATTTGTCTTAACTTATGTGCAACGACAATATGACCTAACAATATTATAAAACTATAATATTTCACTTGTCATGGTCGAAAGTATCTGGTCCTAAAATGAGATTCGTTAAAAGTGCAAAAACTTTGTAACCTTGGTAAGTTTAAACACAAAGTTGCCCCTTAGGCAATTTAAAGTTATTAAATTGTTATGATTCATTTTCGCGCATATATGTACCAGTGAACCCCAAATCGAATCAATGTGAATATAACTTGTTAATCGCAGTTACAGTGACCAAACAATGATGTCACGTGACGAAGACGTCACATCATGTTTAAAGCATTGGTTTAAAGCTAGGTCACGAGTGACATTTCGCGAAAGCTTTTGTAAAACTTTTTACGACTTTGTCACACACGAGAAATGTCACCGATATCAGATGCAATTGATGATAGGAGTGTCAATGCAGTGTAGTCGGCTGTTGGCCTCTGGCAATGATCCCTTATAAAGAGTCATGATTCATGTGATAAACATTTAACGATAAATAAGGATAGACGATATGAGACCTTGAATCTTATGACAACTTAATATACTCAACAGCAAAAGAAACGCGAGTCCACTGTAACAAGTTCGTAATTACTGATAACGCTGTATTGAGCAAATTTATAATATCAGAGCATTCATATTATGTTGACATGATGTTAATAACGCGTTGAACAACATGCAGACATAATGAAAAGTCAATACTGGTGTAGAACTTCTGCAGAGCAGTATATTGTGCCAGAGACATGTTCTGGGAAAACAGCCACATTCCTGTTCAGGTGCAACTTCCAAACGCAAGGCATTACTCTTACTGGCTGATTTAACCCTTGCGGTATTTCCCTAGCTTTCTTGTGCCGAGGCAGTGAATCGCTGCACTGGAAATGCATAGCGGGCCTGGATTACTAAACACAGATTTCTTAAGGAAATACTGCAAGGCCTAAATCAGCCAGTAATGGAGACTGGCAAGAGTTATGCCTTGCATTGGGAAGTTGGTTCAGGTGTTGAATGTGCTTTTAAATGCAACTGGAACCTGTGCAAACACTCCCATGAAGTTGTTTGATGCCAAAACCCTGTCTTTACTGATGTTGATTTGTCGTTATGACGTCATTTTGAATTTCATTCAGAATGGTTCTATTGGTCTCACTTAGGAAAAACTTCAAGGTATTGCATTCTTTTTTGGTGCCAAGGTGTTCCACGAGCACATATACAGTCCTTGCAAATTGTTCAGCATGCATTCCACCAACATCCAAGTTTTCGAATGTTACCAGGCTCATGCAGATCTTGTTACCACTGAACCAATAGCTCATGATTTTCTCTGTTTTCTGTTTTCACATTAACTAATGCTAAGACAAACCATGGGCTGATATACAAACATAAACTATAATCATTAAAACTCGCGTTTCTGTTGCTGTTCAGTATATTACAATTTTTATAGCAAATTACATTCTCTTCCCACAGAGGTTACTCGCTTCAGATTTCCGATCTTAACCTCTGCTCTATATCGATTGAAATCGAAGACTCCAACAAATTGCCCTTGTGGGGGAAATTGGAACCTCTTTCTGCCTCCCTGCTTTTTAACCAATGAAAATTCATCTTTTAGCAGCCATGTCCATCGAAGGACTCCGATATATATATATATATAATCTACGTAGAGGTAATAATCTGTCATTCTGAGAAAAATGCATGTCACGTTACATCGCACATTGATAAGATATTTAGGCTACATGTACTACTTTGAGAATTAACCTTTACAATTTTGACTTTATGACAAAGCTGAACAACAATACGGATTTGCAAACATAACAATTAGTTTTTCAACCAATCATCTTCACATGTTGCTTTGAAAGGAAGCGCTTACTGGAACGATCGCGCCAAGGTCAAAATAGCAGTTAGGACTAGTAACCATTTAAAGGAGCTTTTGCAAGTTGTCTAATGGAAATAAAGAGATCCTACAAAATGGAAAAAACTGTTACCAATTGCAAAAACAATCGTAAAGCAATAAAAAGAGTTCTAACACAATAGTTATGGTTCGGTAAAGCAACGCGCCTATCCATTTCCCATCCACGAATTATTCATACTAAAATGGTCGTCAGCCTATTCCTTTTTATACGTCTACATGAACGGGTAATCGGGTCGAGTAATGAGCTGTTTACCCTCTTAAATGATGATATACTGCATAAACGTTTATTATAAATGGCAATTTTAAAAAATCTTTTTAAAAAGTATAAATAAAGAAGAAAAAAACTGCTACAGTACACATATCATCGCTGACATTGAGGTAATTGACCTGTTGAGGGATCGTGACCCAAAAGCCCAAATCAATGACCTGTTTAAAGTGTGCGCTTTGACGTACACTTTGTCCTATATGTTTAAATAACACAAACACCAAAAGCTTCCATGTTATACGTTTTGCTTAGGTGGTTCGCCTAATCCCCCAAACCCTTTGCTTTGGCCATTCAAAATATAGTTACCGATCAGTTACTTTAATAGAGATTATTACCCGAGGAGGTATGTCATATGACTTTTACGAAACGAGTGTGAATTTTTGTTTTGCCTGAGCGAGGGTTATAGATACATTTGCACGAGTTTCGAAGCAGTCATATGGCACACTTTCAAGTGTAATAATTTCTTTATTACCCATTCTTTTCCATTTTATTCGCGTAAAATCAGCCAAGAAACGACCCACTTCTCTGGCGACGGCAAGCGACAGTGACGTCACGAACTATCGTTTTATGACGTCAAAGACGAGGAAATACGGGAAGTCGGGGTGAAACAATGGTTGCTAGGCAAACGTGACATGTTCACATGTGCTAATATCAATATTATAAACTCGGTTATTTTAAACCCTATGGGTAATAAATAGTTATATTACCTGGATGTTTCGCCTAATTCGCTTGTCTATGAATTGAAGATTTTTCTTTAACAATTCTAACACTATCATTTTATGATACTCCAAACTCGTTTGTTAAAGGGACAGTAACACGTTTTTTCGCTGAAATAAGTCGATGAAATATAGTTGAAAAATAATGTCACCAATAGTAAAACAACCTTCTCTCTTTTCAGAAAATCAAGTTTAAATAAGAGTTCACATGCTTCCGTAAAGCCACTAATATCGTTTTTGTCATTCAAAATAATAAAATACAATGTTTGCTTTATACGCAATACCGTTTTTCCCACTACGGATAATTGGTTTGTGTAATTACTGTGTAATTGTTTTACCCTCTTAAGTAAATAAAAATTACATAAACGATCGTTATAAATGGGAAATTTGAAAAAATAAAATTTGCAGAAAACGTTCTACTGCCCTTTTAAGTTGCATGACGTCACACAAATCTGAAGGGTGAATAGTATGTTTTGTATGTTTAAAGGACTAATAATCAGTATGCTTTAGAACTCTGGTAAAGTCATTAGAAGGGCTTTTGTTGTATGTACCTTCACGCAGGAGGTCATCTTAACAGGTTAATGTTTTGAATGTTTTATCCAGTTTTACTTAGTGATGAAAAGTGGGCAGTGTTATGCTTGGGACGAAGTATATAGTTAAGATCCATCGTCGCATTCTATTAGTATTACGTACTTAGTTTATATTCCTACCAATATGTCATTTACTGTACTTATATAGTGTATCTGATGAATTATGAAATGTAAATAATGAAAAGCGTATTCGTCATGCAAATTAGCAACTTCATCAAAAGAAAATATCGCTCGAGAGTTCAAGATTCAAGAAATTACACCAAGGGGCAAAATAAAGAAATTTGAACAAAATTATAAAGTCAAATAAAACAATATTTCTATCGGATAATGTTGATTTATCGATGCGTCAGACAGAAAGTTGATTTTGAATGTCTGTGACGATGATACACGTACATTGTATATATCGTTAAGAGCTATACGAAATTCTATCATTGAGAGAATATGATACTTAACAGTTAACATATGTTGAAACACACACATGGTGCTGAACAGCTATTTCAAAGTTTAAAAAATATGTATTTAAGGGGAAATTGTATGAACTATGAAAATTATTTTAATATAAAATGTTATCGGCATAATATACCTACTTGGACTTTAAATCCATGACGCATCGTTGCTGTAGGACGTCATAAAATAATAATTTAACATAAACTCTCCTATCTCGTATGGTTAAGGAGATTTCAAAACGACGATTTTTAAAATCCGTGTTTTTCAGAAACATTTATAGGTGGTTAGTAAAAAATTACAAATGTTGTAAGAGACATGGTGTAACTATGTTTCAGTCGTATCTTCATGTATCGCTGGTGGATTAAAAAGTTTACATATTTGTAGGTATCATTCCTTCTTTCCCTCGGTGTATGTTAAAGATAGGAATGTCAAGATAACAAATGAATTACTTACACGAGTCCATGAGATTTTTGATGAGGATATTTGTTGAGTTTTTGCTTCGTACAGCCCCGGCTTCCAAGAAGGCAAAACCGCATTGCATCACTGGAAAATATGAAAGGGAATTATGAATTACAATATAACATAAGTGAATAATACTTACATTGCTCCATTAAGACATAAGATGCAATGTCCTTAAATGTAACAAGTTCACTGGAATATTAATACACGAATCTACAATATAAACTATACCCAATTTCAAACAACGTCAAACACAAACTTCTGCTGCAGGATAATTTCGATTTCAAATGTCTATGACGAGGATATAAAAAGTATTCACAATAACTTTCATCGGGGTATAATATTTAAATAAACGTTTTATACATGTTCAAAACACACATGAGATTTTCAAATAGCTATTTCAACAATTTTTTTTACAAAATATTTGACATTTATGTTCAAAAGCTCTGAAATATATAAATTAAGTTAATAAAAGATGTTGTCGACATAATGCACCTTCCTTGACTTTTATACGTTGATACATCAATACTGTAGGGCGTCATATTTCAAGGTATAATAACCGATGATAATTTTATTACGATTAGAAATTAGATAATGACCCCCCCCCCCCCCCCCCGTCCCGTTTACATGCACAGTAATTATATTACCCAATAAACACCATCAACCCAAATTTGTTATTTTGTCTGTCTTAAATAAGATTCCAAAATTACGTTTGACTCATTGGCGCGCGTCAATCGCGATGCATTGTCCGGTTTTCGATCAGATATCAGATATATTTCTAACGAGCTTGTTGACAGTTGATATGAAAAAAGGCAGAATCCAATGGATATGCTACCTGTTCTTTCCATAAACATCCCTATTTATACTCGTTTTTAACGGTTTTTTTCAACATGTTGTCAGACTTAGACTAATTGTTACATTGAAAATATCATTACATTACAATATAATATATAATTATGAAGAGACACATTTTCAAACGTTAAAGGGGCAGTAGCACGTTTTTTTTCAATTTTATTTTTTCAAATTTCCCATTTATAATGATAGTTTATGTCATTTACAGTTACTTGAGAGGGTAAAACATCTTATTACACAAATCAATTATCCGTAGTGGTAATAACGGTGTTGCGTATAAAGCAAAAATTGCATGGCGGCCATTTTATTGTGAACACATTTTATTAATTTGAATGTCGAAAACTGTTCCCATGGCTTTACGGAAACCATGTACACTCATTTATTAACTTGATTTTCCGAAGAGAAAAGGGTGTTTTACAATTGGTTACATTATTTTCCATCGACTTTTTTCAGGCAAAAAAATGTGCTACTGCCCCTTTAGAATCACTAGTGAACATTGTATCCTCAAACATGCTATAAAGTGCAGTGCTCGCAACAGTTTGACCCTCTCGATCACTACCACTTATTAAAATAAACTTTAATAGGTAACTGCTGACGTGTACATTTACATTTACCATTTAGTAAACACCATCTTGGATACGTAATACACTCCCTTTTTGTACATGGGTTGGGATAACGCAGTGGTAAGCGCGTTCGGCTTTGGATCAAGAGGTCCGTGGTTCGAATCCCACCAGGGGCACGGCAACTTTGTCTGCAGTAGAGAACTGTTCTAATGCATTACCACCTATGGTTCGCTAGTTTCAGCCGTTGCTCGCAGGTTTCACCGCAATGCATAGCCACATGTGTTGTGTGAATACTAGCAGCCGTGAAATACTCTTGAAAGCGGCCTTAAACCTCACCTCGCCTCACTCCTTTTGTACAGAGCTCGCACAGGACGGTAAACATATACTATTTGATACCACAAGAGGAGATAATATCAAGACGAAATCGCTTGAGTGCAAATATTTAAAAGTGCCCTTCACGGATGAGCTACCGTGTGGTTGTTGTTACAGATTCTTGGGGTGTTAAGGGTTATCGATAGGTAGGTAGTCTCATGTTCAGGGCAAACTTTTCTAAGCTCTCCAGATTATCACAGATACCATATAACGCTGGCGTAAGCCTCGTTCACACTATGCAATGTGGCGTTACAACTTGTAGTATCAATCTATTGTATCAACACGTCCATCTATGTTCATCATATGATTTGATAGGATTTGATGTTTTCATTGCAACTGAAGTTGGTTACTACAAGTCCTAGCTACAAGTCGTATCAATAGAACGGGCCTTTGTCATTTTATTATTGCTAAGAGAGCTTCGTCAATATTGTTCCAGATGGTTTGCAATGTAATTTGGATTCAGGATGTATTAATGTTTTAAGTGTTACTAATAGGTTTAAAATAATGATTAATTGAAGAGTAAACATAGAAGCTGATAGAAAGAGTGCTTAAAATGACAGGAACATGTTTAACAAAGGAGGGACAGATATGAAGAGATCGAGAAACACTTCAAGAAGTTTGGGACACAAACTGAAAAGCCACTGTCAGCAAGATTAGAGTTTGGGTATGGTATAGAGAGCTGGATATGTATGAATATGTAGAGATTATTACCCGAGTAAGAGCCTCATGACTTTTATTAAAAGAGTGTGAATTTTTATATTGCCCGAGCGAGAGCGAGGGCTACACATCAACTTGCATGAGTTTCACTTATGTTTGTCACACTTTCGTGTAATAGTTTCTTTATTACCCATTCTATTCCATTTGGTTCGCGTAAATACATCCAGGAAAAAGCCCATTTCCTTTGCGACGCAAGCTACAGTGACGTCACGACCAATTGTTTTATGAACTCACAGTATACGAAATACAGGATGTGTGTTGAAACAGTGGTTGCTAGGCAAAAGTGACGTACACATGTGTTCGTATCGATAAAATTCTTATTAATCATATGGGTAATTTGATCTATTATCACTTGAGAAAAACAAGAACAAGGTCAACATCCCCCGCAAGAATCAAGAAATCGGAACTAATTTTCTTTCCATGAAGGTATTGACACCCTCAAGCCACACAAGTGAATAGAATTTAAACAGTTTCTGAGAAAAGCTATTTTCCTTTTAAGATACCAGAGTCTAAAAACGGAACAAGGGAAATAACTCGGGAAAAAATAATCACATGCTTCTTATTTTCGAACTCCATCAAGGTATCGATACCCTCAAGCCACACACCAAATTTCGTTATCCTATCGGAAACAGTTCCTGAGAAAAGCTGTTCCCTATGAAGATGCCTGGAACAAAATCGACGAAACAGATCAAGGGCAATAACTCCGGAACAAATAACCACACGTTTCTTATTTTCGAACTCCATCAAGGTATTTATGCCCACAAGCATCACACCAAATGTGGTTATCCTATCTTAAATAGTTCCTGAGAAAAGCTATCCCCTTTGAAGATACCACAGTCCAGAAATACGGAACAAGGGCAATAACTCCGGGAAAAACAATTGCACGCTTCTCATTTTCGAACTCCATCAAGGTATTTATGCCCACAAGCATCACACCAAATTTGATTATCCTAACTTAAACGGTTTCTGAGAAATGCTGTCCCCTTTATCTCGGACACACGGACAGACGCACGCACGGACGGACGGACGGACGGAGCCCAAACTTATAATAACACGAAATCAGTTTTCCATTAAAGATAGGTGTCGCAATAAGAAGGCTACGATAAAGCATTTTCCATGACGTAGAATCACTGAAATTACAGTCATGTATATGTTGTTCCATGACTTCGTATTGTAAGTAATAACGAAATTTATGTTATTGCTGTTACATGATACCTTTAATACGAAGACACCAGGGCCATGTTCAATAAGCGATTACTTTTAAACCTCTCTTGAACACGATTGCTCAATGTAGCGCTTTGTAGCAAAGGGAGCAAGCCTCGAGGCATCGCTCCGTGTTCAGGAGGGAATGAGCGCTCATTGAGAGCTCAATTGAGCGATTATGATCGCTCACTGTTATGGAACAGGCGGCATGTATATATGTATTCCTTTCAAAAAGATTTTCTAAAGCGGAGAAATTTGCATTTCTATCAAAAGAACGCATTTTATCTGAATATAAATCATATTAGGTATCCAGTTGCGAAATGCTGGCGTTTGCCACCGGGTATTCAATGGATTCTATTAAAGGCAGAAAGGGGGTTTCGGATAGATATAACAGTCTCGACAATCATGAACACAGGTTACATGAGACATACAAAGAACGATTGAAATGCACATGAAAAAAGACATTGACAATACATTATCTGTGATAAAATAGCCAGATAGCTAGTTAAGTATCTTCTATGTCCAATAACTTAACAAGATCTCTATAATACTCATATGACATCAATGTGAAAGTGCACGGTAGCAATGCGTGTATTTACAAACAACGGAAAGAAACTGATAAATTAGAACCAAATTTACAGTTTAGTGATATTATTGACATCTTTTACAAACGATGCATTTAATTTGTGGATTGGAATTAAATTAAATTTCATATAATTTGTTTTAATCAAAGGTCATCTACAATGTCAAAAAGATGGACCCAGCTCAATTTCTGAGCCGCACAATTAACTATTCTACGTCAATACTGTTAAAGTGCTCTCCTAGGTTTGAAGTATCGTCATGTTGGAATAAGCTCAGTGATAAAATTGCGATGAATAGACCCAAAGCCATTCCCCACCCTCAGCGTGTTTGTGTCCTCTACCTTGTTAACAACTTCCTGGTGCAACAGGATAACCCAGTATGGTTTAAGTGCTATACAAATTCGGGAAAACGGGAATATAATTATCCAGGCATGGGTACACAGCTGATCCATTGTACACGTAGGGTACAATGGTACAATAGGTCTTCGGTCAGTCATAAGCTCTATTTGCAATTCAAAGACTTTCGTTACTTTGAGAGGAGAGAGGTTGTACAATTATACGAATTATTTATTAGTGTTTAATTTATAAATATTCATCAAAAACGTCTTTATATTTAAGATGTAAATAACAAGGTCACGATAGTGGACAATTTATCTGTTTGTGAACTTCAGTTTGTACTATAAAATTTGTCCTTTAATCAAATTTATGAATATTTGATAGATATTCGAAAAAACAAATGTTGTGTTCATCAATTAAATACTTCATAAATGCAAAATAAAATGAATTGTTACATACAGCTTTGCAATGTTTTTGTTTGTTGATTAATGTGTAAATTACTACATGAAATGTTTTTTGAAAATTCATATCAATACTAAAAACATTGTAGTAAACAAAGGCTGAATAAATATAGTAAACAATTTCCTTTAGAAAGGACGTTGACCACAAGCCATGCCCGCACCACCAGCTACACGGCAAGGGGTCGTCACTTGTTGAACACGTGTTGTACAGGTGACTTCCTCTTTTCGTGACTTAATTGCATTCGGGTTTTGAATACCTCTTTCATGTTTTATGGGGTACGATCTCTTTAAAATTACAACTATTTAAAACATTTAAAAAAAAACGTTCATTACATAAGGTACATGTAAGGATTTTCAATGATATAAATCCTTGCGCAATGCATTGCCACAACGGAGGCGTTTTCAGAGGCGTATTCAGAACGACAACAAGTTCGCGGGTACTCGCGAATTCACGCGTGACAACTTTTGAGCAGTCTCGCCAAGCGAGTATTTACGTTTCAAAATGGAGTCGCGTGTCACAAAATTTGATTAATTTTTCTTTCTTTTATTACCCCATCAATTGAAATTGGGTCAATTGCTATGTGCAAGGCACCTATATTTTCCAAAATGGTGATGATATTCTAAAATTATCTTGGAAAGTATTCGCGACCTCAGGTTTCCGTTCAGGAGCCGTGCGCGGGTACGCGCGTACATGCCAAGCGAGTACTCGTGGTCCTGAACACGACTCTGGTTTAGTACACCCGTCCCCAACTTGACCCGTACATGACCTCTCACAAAGCGCATTCGAGTTGAGTTTAAAATTCTGCCCCAGCAACAAAAGGCATAACAACATCGAAATGGTACATGACTGACAATGGGTCTATTAAGAATATAACTTTTAATTACTTTTGTCAATAAATAAGCATTCTATTGATGATTGCAAAATAATTTCTGATACATGGGAACATAGGATATATACTGACACTGTTTCTGAAAGAAATATAAGTTTTAATTGTGTATTTTTAACAAAAATAGTATTGCAAAAGTGCTTCTGATAAATCGGAACATAACATATATACTGACACAGTTTGGGAAAGAAAAAAATATAACCATTTTATTAACTATTGCAAATTGTGTCTAATAAATGGGAACATAAGGTTCTGACGAAGTCTCTGAGAATAATATCAGTTTTATTTGTTTATTCTTTATAAATTAATTTGATTAAATATTGAAAAAAGCCTTCGGTATGGACATTTCAGCTCAAAATAGGCTAACTCTTCAAGATCATGTTTCGAGCATGTTACATTTAATCTTTCATTTTTGTATAAGACTATATTAGAACATTGAGACACCTGTACTGAAAATACCCTGTGTAGGTCACGATGACCTAAACATATTACTCAAAGTACAGGGATTGACATGCGCCATGCATGTGGTGACCAAAGTAGGTTACGTGCCCCGTACATTGCAAAAGAAAGCCTGTCAAAAGGGAAATTCCAGAAGACCCCTCTGAGATAACTGTACTCAAAATACGTTACAGACAGACAGACAGACAGACAGACAGACAGACAGACAGATATTTTATTTCAGTCTCACCTCATAATTACAAAGTAAAATACAGCATCTTGGTTAAAATTGAGACACTCCGTGCGGAGTTATGAGAGACTATAAAAATATGATATTTACAAAAATATATCACAATTTATGTACATATATAACATATTCTTAATTACCATAAAAATGAGACCGTCTTTTCAGTAAAATTAAGTGGCAGGTTTTGGCGGATAAATAAAAGCACATTTCATGTCTGGACAATATAAAACACACCTTTTCCACATCTGATAAAAAAATCAAAATTAAAACATTCCGTACGACACACATTTAAAAGTAGAGATGTTTCATCCTTGTACAGAGGATAGTTCAGTAAAACATGTACATGTATTTAGGTCAGGTTGAGCGGAACAAATTACTCGATGCACATACACTAACATGTGCCATGCACGTGGTGACCAAATTAGGTCACGTGACCACTGCGATGTACATACCTGTTGCAGATATTTGGAGTTCAACATACTTAACTATTAAGCATATTTGATCAGCTTCGTTGGCGTTTGTTGAGGGGCGTAGATCTCATAGAAGATGAATAGTTGATTCAACCTCTTTCAACCGACTCCATGATTATATTCAACACCGTTGGTATATAACAGAACTCCTTTTAACGCGGTCTATGGATATTAAGACCTTTATCGTGAATTGTTACGGTCAAATTGCAACTAGACAGTTGGCCACAGATATCTATTGTTGCAAGGAAAGTCCATAATAGTCTAACCCTAACCTTGCTTCGAATAGGAATATTAACTCCTCTTGATCAACACGGGTAAATTTGGATTTGCATATTCCCATTTCACAGAGGCCCCTTTGCAAAATTGAATAAAATCGACCATTTTTTAAGAATAAATACACATAAGGTATATTTTCAGAAAACACAGACTAAGAGAAGACTAAGTGTATAAGGAGACTAGGTGTAAAAGTAGAGACTTAGTGGAAGAGGAGGAGACTAAGGGTAAGAGGAGACTAGGTAAAAGCAGAGACCCAG
The DNA here is from genome assembly GCA_936450465.1 of Gibbula magus. Taxonomy (NCBI): domain Eukaryota; kingdom Metazoa; phylum Mollusca; class Gastropoda; order Trochida; family Trochidae; genus Gibbula; species Gibbula magus. Next base: position 55,559,258 of record OW388304.1, on the reverse strand, counting down.
TAAAAGCAGAGACTAACTAAAAGCAGAGACTAAGTAAAAGTATAGACTAGGGGTAAGAGGAGACTAAGCATAAAGCAGGATGATGATGGCGTGCGCAAATATTTTACCGGTATTCTTTCAGATCGAAATCTGAACGCACACAACCCTGTCAGACTACATTCTTATCTGGTTGCACTCAACTGCGGTCAAATTGTAACTAGAAGGTGGGCCACGGATAACTGTTGTAGTCAGGGTAGCTCGATTGTCCCATTTAAAGCCATTATGTGGCGTCCCCAGTGACCCAAAGGAGGTGCGTGTAGGGAAAAAAGAACATAATAAGTGTTGCGACTCCTACGCAATAGCTGATGAACTTATTTACTAAAATCATACAAGACAAACAATTATTCCGTAATAATATTTAAATGGAGAAATATTACTTCCTTCAAGCATTTAATGTGCTCAAAGAAAAAGGTAGAATTGAAAAAAGTTAAGTGTTTATTAAATGTACATCTACACACTTTAAAGTTATACATGCGAATTTTGTACATGTATATAAGAAATAGGATGTATTGTACTATTGTACTACAGATAGAGAAATAAGGAAGCTGTAAGTGTATGCGTCATGATATTGCAAATAAAAGTATACCATGCCCGTGACTGTGATAGGACATAAACACATATGTAATAGGTGTTTATTAAAGTAAAAATATGTTAACCATAAAGTAGGTAATACATTTAATATATTAAATTTAATAAATTTATCGCGCATGGATCAACTCTACGTAAACCTTTGTAGCAACTTAGAAAAGGGAATAAAATATGTAAATAATATGAGACACAGTTAAGCGTTACGTATAAGGTCAAACAGAGCAAACCGATAATCTATTGACAAGGTTGTCTGCCCAAAATAATCAAATTGCATGTCTGGCTTTTATGTATATTTTATGATTTACAAATATGCCCTCAGGAAGGGCCGTATGAAAACGGTGCGATCAACTTCCCAACGCAAGGCATACATCTTGACAGTCTCCATTACTGGCCGATTTAAACCGTGTCGCAATTCCTTAAGATTTCCGTGTTATGAAATCGGAGCCGACTATGCATTTCGGATGAAGCTCCACTAGCACGGACAAGCGAGGGAAATACTGCAAGGTTTAAATCAAACATGGAGAGTGACAAGAGTTATGGATTGCGTTGGGAGGTTGCCGTAACATATGAATATGAATATGAATATAAATGTGAAAGCTTGAAAAGAAAGAAAATGATTTCATTATGTATCTACAGATTAATAATGTCATTTTAATAAAGTGCAATGATTTATATGAGTATATTTGACAGTACTTGACGATTGTCTGCAATCCGCATTTATTAATATGAATGTTATCAATTATCATGCACATTTCCACGGAACACATGTTGAAGGCTTTGACTTCAACAAAAGTACATATACAATGCTTTCAGTACAAAATAAAACTACAATGGTTTACATAACGAGTAAAACACATAAAGTAAATATACACAAATTTAAGTAAATAGTAAAACAGGAAATGTACTTACGATAAACTACCATGCCCATGACAACGAGAAAAAACTGGTCCAGATTCTGCTTTAATTCCTCCAAATCATTTTCAGATTTTTGTTTTAGGGCTATGAAGTCCTCCCATGTTACATTTGAAGCTGCCATATTTTTTAAACCTCAATAGAAGTTGTTTGACAACATACAGTGGACTCAACACGAAGTTATACGCGTTTTCCCTGAACGATTTTCTCGCCGATTTTCACTGCTCTCTTCATAAAGCTGGGCCGTGTGTCAGACAGCTAGCTTCTGATTGGCTGAGAGCCGTTCCGCTTAAATGACTGTGCAGATATGCAGGGTCAATAGCCGTGAAATACGGACAGAGCATAGCTCAAGTATAACCGGGAAGGACAGCGCTTACTGTTGTCATAACGCATAGGATATGTAGGTGGAGCTGCTCAGTGGCGACACGCGTGAAGATTTCTCTGATATTCTCTGCAATTTAGCAAATTCCCTTCTTGGGCAATAAAGTATTATTATTATTATTATTATTATTATTATTATTATTATTATTATTATTATTATTATTATTATTATTATTATTATTATTATGTCTTCAAGACGTATGTCTCGAAGATGTATTCTTTGACTGATTTAATGTTTTGGACTAATTTCCCAAACTAGTTAGTTTTTGAATACGACGGCGAAAACTCGAGATATTTGACATTGAAAATTTTACATATGATAAATGCAAATGAGTGACCGTCAGTGTACATATTTGATATTAATACGTGCCCATAACGCTATCTAGTTGAAACATATAACTAAGGGAATACTTTGATGACATGTGGTGTATATTATTTATATAAAATTATGTATATTCATTAGCAATAAAACCAGTAGGATGTGAAGCTATTCATCGGCGCTACAAATCTGGAAAGATTTGCTACGCCATATTGAGGCACAGTTAATCAATCTAATGGAAAATCATTTGTCACTTTGAATATGTTCTATATATATATTTTATATACTATATTATAATAATAGTCGTATATTTCTCATTTCACGTAATGCATAAATACAAAATGGCGGACAATTCGATAGAACCTTCTCTTTAATGACCTATCGTTTTTTTTGCCCATGGGATAAAGCAGACTTGAGCTCGCTGTTTCCCTCAATCTATGACATTTCATATATAACATTCCAATCTTTTTTAGGAATGTCAATGATCGACATTTTCTAAATACTGTATCCAGTTAGACTCTCTTGCTCACCGTATGACGTCATTGGTGCATGACGTAACGATGACGTTACACGGTTGAAAGTGTAATTTCCTGCGTATTATAAACGTTCTCTTTTCACATAAAATAGCAGAGTGTATGGTTAATATCGTATTTCTTAGGACGCATTAATAGAAGTGCTTGCGTAATATTACATCACTGACTTGTGCATATAATTATCATCGCTGAAAGAAGGACGACATAGGTGGTATAGTTCCTAGTTCACATTGACATATGACAACGTGAACAAAAGTAGTTTAATAAGTTAATTCCTTCTTCCGTCTTCTGTTGCATAAGAACATTTTTGAGTGTTGCCCAATTTCCAATAATTTCATTTATTTTAGAGAATGACAAATATGTTCAAAACTAGCTGAAACTATTTACGTATCCTAACTCTGCCCTTAGAGTTTCGTTAAAACAAGCTTCAAGGGCGCTATAGTAAGATTTTTGCATATTTCTTCTCAAATTTGCTTTTCATTATTAAAGTTTATACAATATATTGTTATGTTAGAGGATAAAACATCTCATTACACGACCTAACAAGCCGTATCCATAGAACGATTATCCGTATTGAAAGAAAATGGTGCGACGTATAAAGTGATAGTGGTGTGGAACTCTACAGTGTGATAGGTAGATTTGTAGATCTCATGCTAATTTGCGAATTCAGACAGCAGGATGGTTGATAATTCTATCATGGTACCATATTCAAAACCACACTGTTGATTACGCCATAGCAAGCGCTAATATTTGTCAGACTGTTGTTGATTTAAAAGTTCACGACTTTGACCCATTGTTCTCAGATATTCACTCCCTAATCTCTGCTTCGTTTAAGACAAAGTCTTTTGTTGTAAATATACTCCCACTCCGAGTGTCATAATGTAACTCCTGAGGTCAGGAGATGGAACAAAGCACGTGCGAGTGAGAACGTTGAAGCTGTAGGTACCTCTGATTTAGTTATACAATCTATTGTTAATGTTCTTAATGAGGCCTCTGATGACCCACTCGATGTAATTACTTATGTCAATGATACCATAAGCAATGTATTTGTTTCTACCGCGGGTGAAGATTTTGGCTTTAAGTGTAAAAAGCAATCACGTCGACATTCATTCAAAAAGCTATTAATCAACCCTGGTTTGGCAAACAATGCAAAATTTTACGTGGAAAATACTTTGAGGCAAAACGATTATTTCAAAATTGTAAAACAATTCTGAATAAATCTAGATTAATAAATGCCAGTTAACACTACACAAAAATGTATTTTAACATTCTCTAACAGGCATACTAAATCCATTCAAGATAAATTATAGATAATTAAAGATAACTTTGAAAAAATGATCCACGTTCTTTTTGGAAAATACTCAAAATAAGTAAAAAAAAAAAGAAACGGGCCTAGAACAATCTCCACATATTGATTCATTTTTTAAATATTTTAAATCTCAAAATGATGAGCCAGCTTTTGAACATGGCGGTGATGAAACCATTCCTTAAGTCGACACTGGAAACATCACTATACTCAACTCTGAAATTACTAGCGAAGAGATAACATTATGTGTTAAAAATCTTAAAAACAATAAACCTCCCAGAATTGACAATGTTGGTTTAAACGTATTTTTATTCATAGAGAATCTGGTTTGGTAAACAAGCAAAACCTTTGCTTATATTAATACCTCACCAGTACATACATATAATAACAAACACACAAGAACTGGACATAAACATGACAAACTAAAGCATAATGATACCATGCGTACACGATTGTTGTTTATGAAAGATTCTTTGCAGTTCCACTTCATTAATGATACAGCTACGTTGTTCTCCAGTGATGGATACACGTTAATCTAAGATGCTTTATCAACACTTTCTGTGACAATGTTGTAAATGAATATATTTCTTCTACTATTGATGTATTCTTTCATAGATATTTATGTAAAACTTTTTAATATTGTTCTTGACACTGGTATATTCCCAGATAAATGGTTAACTGGTATCATCAAACAAATTTACAAAAATAAAGGCGATCCTCAAAACCCTAGTAATTACAGACCTATAACATTACTGAGCTGTTTTGGAAAACTTTTCACGTCTATCAATTCATCGAAAGAAACCAAATTCTCTCCGAGGCTCAGGCTGGTTTCAGAAAAGGATATTCGCCTACAGATTATATTTTCACTTTCGGAACAGTTAAAATGCCGCAAAAAGAAACTATATTGCGCATTTGTAGATTTTCAAAAAGCAATTGTTATGGTCTGGAGATCAGGGCTCTGGCAAAAACTTTTACAAAATAACATATCTGGAAAATGCTTCAAAGGATTTTTTAACATGTACCAAAATATAAAATCCTGTGTTTGTAAAGGCGGTAATTATTCTGACTTCTTTTTGTGCAAGCAAGTGCCCCGTTCCATAACAGCGAGCGCTTATAATCGCTCATTGATTGCTCAATGTAGCGCTCAAGTAGAGCTCATTCTCTCCTGAACGATACGGTGCAAAACCTCAAAGTTCGCTCGCTTTGCTACGTAGCGCTACATTGAGCAATCGCGTTTAACAGAGGTTTAAAAGTAATCGCTAATTGAGCGATTACTTTGAAACCTTTCTTGAACACGGCCAAGGTGTCCGCCAAGGAGAGAATTTGTCTCCTATTTTGTTTTCACTTTTTCTGAACGATGCATTAGCTTTAGATTCATGTTGCGGTGTACAGCTTAACCCTGTTGATTTTCACAACCGCCTAGATACACTTATTACACTCTTTGCATTATTATATGCTGATGACACAGTACTTATGTCTTCAGACCCAAATGATTTACAAAACATGTTAGATTATTTTAACAATTGCTGTAACAAATGGAGGCTTAAAATCAATGCATCCAAATCCCAAATTTTAATTTTCGGTGGTTCCAAAAAAGAATATAAAAGAAATTTCAATATTGGAGTAACCATTCTTGATAATGTAGATTGCTATCCTTATCTCGGAATTACATTTCAGAAAAATAATAAATTCACTAAAACCAAACGTTTGTTGGTTGAAAAGGCTACAAAGGCAAATGTTTTTTGTATTAAGTTAATGAAGAAAACTTAAACTATATGATTATATGATTACCCCAATTCTTTTATATGGATGTGAAGTCTGGGGTTTTGAAAATGCGTCCTGTTTTGAAAATGTCCATCTACGATTCCTTAAATATTTGTCGTCATTGCGCAAAGGTACCCCCAACAACATGGTCTATGGCGAGTTTGGTCGATTCCCACTTGTAAATATTATTAAATGCAGAAATTGATGGTATGTTTTTGGGCCAAAATTCTAACTGGTTAATCGTCAAAATGTGCCTTCTGGTTTATAAATTGTTATTTAATGATTTTATCTTCGGCAAATGTTCACATAAATGGTTATGTTATATCAAACGATTTTTTGATGATCTTGGACTGAGTTTTGTTTGGAAATCTCAAAATTTCAAAAGTACCATTTGGCCAAAATCTTTAAAAAAATTAAAAGATATTTTTCAGCAAAATTGGTTATCAACAATTGAAAATTCTTCCAAAGCAACTATATACAATATCTTCAAAAATCCATCTCTTCAGTTTGAACAATACCTACATTTTTTTAATTACAATAACTTATTTAAGATTTCGAACAGCTAATCACTTTCTGCCAATCGAGACCGGTAGATGGAAAAATATCCCAGTTCATGAAAGAAAATGTACTCTTTGTAATTTAAACGATCTTGGGGCCGAATTTCATTATTTATTTGTTTGTCCTCAATCAGAAAGAGAAAACTATATTCACAAATATTATTACAATAGGCCAAATATGTACAAAATGAGTATTTTATTTAATTCCAATAAGATAGGAACTTTAAGAAAACTCTTAAATTTTTGTAAAATCATTATGTCTTTGTTCAAGAAATAGCTTTTATAATCATCTGTACCTTTACTGAAAACAAAAGCTGTACATACCTATTATATTGTATATTGTATCAATGTATATATGTTTTATGTACCTCTTATGCTGCTGTTTGAAGCCTGAGTTCTTGAATAAAGTTCAGTTCAGTTCAGAGTGTTTGGGTATCACTACATCAGCCAGATCACTTGAACTACCTTCGAGCGGCCATTTTAATGTGAACACATTAAAATGGCCGCTCGATGGTAAATGGACCCGCATGGCTTAACTGAACAATGTACATTCAGAAGTATAATTTAGCCTTTGGATCACTTTATTTCAGTAAGAAACACTTGCTATAGTGACTTTAACGGTATATGTTCTTTAAGTTCCGTCATTACAATCTACATGTACATTGTAATTAAAACATATGTAATAAATATGTAAGTCCAGTAAGTCCGCCATTACATTACAGGCAAAACTAGTTGTAAGGGCATACGCCCCCTTAATCCGTCATTACATCGTAGTGGAAACTAGTTGTAGATACCATACGTCTCCTAAATCTGTCATTAAAATATTTATATCAACATTATAGCTACGGTACGCGATTTTATACATTTTCAATTCATTTCGTATATGAGGTGAGGTGAGTTAGGGTTTAACGCCGCTTTCAAGAGTATTTCACTTATATCACGGCTGCTAGTATTATTGCAGGGTGAAAGCCCGCAACGCCATGTGGCTATGCATTGCGGTGAAACCTGCGAGCAACGGCTGGAACTAGTGAACCATGGGTGGTACTGCAATGAAATTCAGTGTAGCATTGCACCCAAACCTTACTGCGTGTAGAACAGTTCTCTACTGCAGACAAAGTTGCCGTGCCCCTGGCGGGATTCGAACCACGGACCTCTTGATCCGAAGCCGAACGCGCTTACCACTGCGCTATCCCGCCCCCATTTCGTATATGATGGCTATAGTAAAGCAAAAGAGGTTATGTAAAGTTTTGAAGATGATTTCACTTATATCACGTCTACTGGTAATATTTCAGGGAGAAAGCCGTCAACACCACCGCGTGTATTGTGGTGAAACCTGCGATCATCGGCTGGAATTAACGAACCAAGTGTAAAATTGAGGGTAAATTCTGTGTTGTATTACACGAAAACCTTGCTGGACGTAAGGCAGTTTTCTAAAGTTAACAAAGTTTGCGAATCAATGGCGAGATTCGAACCCAGACCTCTTGATTAGAAGCCGAATGAACTCACCACTGGGCTACCACGACGCGTAATAGGCATATTTACAACGTCAAGGGCCACCTACTAAACGGAGACAAATCTTTTCTAAATCTGTCCATGTATTTAGCAACTTTATCAAGTCCTCTTCTTCAATCCCCGTCACTATGACTTGTATATCCTCTGCAACTATATCGTGCGTCGCATTTTTTAATTAGCACCGAATGTATACGGCGATTCTTTGGCTGTATGTATTCAAGTGCTAAGGGGCGTAACTCGTGATCACAATAGATGTCTACGTTTCACGGCTCTGTTCCATAACAGCGAGCGCTTATAATCGCTCATTGAGCGCTACATTGAGCGCCTCTTCCTCCTGAACGACACGGTGCGATTCCTCGAGGTTAGCTCGCTTTGCTACGCGTATATATAGCGCTACATTGAACAATCGCGTTCAAGAGAGGATTAATGTAGCGCTCAATGAGCGATTATAAGCGCTCGCTGTTATGGAACAAAGCCTGCTATCGTTGAAGGCAAGGTAAAAAACGGGTAGAGTAGTGGTTTCGATACGTTTTTGCCTTGCGTGGGAAGATGGTAATAGGAGGCTACATGTATGCATTGGTGATCAACACCAGAAATTATTTCTGTTCATAACCAACGTTTTCTCTTTATCTAAATCAATTAGTCTCTGTGAGTGTGTAAAAACTAACAAGTTGAACATTTTATTTTCTACATTTGGAATCATTGAATGCATATTTTTCAAATTTAATCAACTTAGAATGTTCAAATAACCGTTTAAGAAAGGTTTCTCGGTATATTTGCGTTCTGCTTGGATGCACATGGAGAAGCCTTTAGTAAGGTTTGGTTATAACTACCTGAAATGACATCGAGAACACGTACAATACACAAAGAACTCAAATGTAAGATATTTAATAAGTAGGCATATACCCAATTACCAAACGTTTCTATTACTATCACTACATGTATATACGTTTGATGTCAAGTATAGTGTTTTGTAAAGGATTTTAAAATGAAAATGCCGTCTTGTCACATTTAAAGAGGGGTTACTTAGGATTTAAAAAAGAAAGGGTTTTCTTGCAGTCAAGTTAGCTGTTATTATCATATCTATTATCAGTTTGGGAAGCGGTCCAAATGATCTGAGCTTTACAAGCAAACCTTGTTTCTACACTAGTGTGCAAAAGAAAGTTACCAGAATTAATGTACCATTTTGCAATCAGTTGTCAGCATAGCAAATCATATAGAAATTAGAAATAATAGCTTATTACTGTATGAATTTATGAAACATTATTATTGCGATCCGACATTCTGTATAATGCATTTCAGCCTTATACTAGTGAAAAACTAAAATTACAAATCCTATTTACCTGAAAACGAGTAGTAGAACACATTAACTTCTATCTACTCTCATGTGTTATAGAAAAAAATAATGGATTACGTTTTACTGAAAGTATAATCACAGTAAATTGTCCGTTTTTCGATCAAAATCACAACTTTAATAGTGTCACTGTACTTAAACGGTTATTATCAAAATGACAACTGCCAGTTCTTTTCGATAAAATAACACCAGTGATGATGTTTGACATATATAACGTAAGCATCATTCTTGCATTGTAATGTCCCATATCCCACAATTCCATAGTAATTTTCAAAAGCGTTTAATTTCTTGTAATATGATAAATATAATGGACGATATTTCAAGGATTTAAGAAATGCTTGGAAAGGTATCATGATGTTGAAACGAACATTTGGATGAAATAAAATGAAAATAAATTTTGTAACGTCACGCACGTTTTAATGATGGGCCTGTATAATGATATTGAGAACATACATTCTCAGTATTGTATGTAGAATATAACAAACAATATATGTAAACTTTCTTTTGGCCATTAACGTATGAATGCAGCGTGTAAAACCTTGACAGTCCCTTAAATGGCTTTGATGTTGAGCATCCATCGACGATTATGAGTTGTACACTGACGGGCAAAAGAAAGTATATGACTTAGTTGTATTTATCATGTGTATAATTTAAATATCTCAAGTTTTCGACGTCGTATTCAAAAACGAATTTGTAAAATTAGTCCAAAACATTAAATCAGTCAAAGAAAACCTTGAATGCTTGGAAAGGTATCATGATGTTGAAACGAACATTTGGATGAAATAAAATGAAAATAAATTTTGTAACGTCACGCACGTTTTAATGATGGGCCTGTATAATGATATTGAGAACATACATTCTCAGTATTGTATGTAGAATATAACAAACAATATATGTAAACTTTCTTTTGGCCATTAACGTATGAATGCAGCGTGTAAAACCTTGACAGTCCCTTAAATGGCTTTGATGTTGAGCATCCATCGACGATTATGAGTTGTACACTGACGGGCAAAAGAAAGTATATGACTTAGTTGTATTTATCATGTGTATAATTTAAATATCTCAAGTTTTCGACGTCGTATTCAAAAACGAATTTGTAAAATTAGTCCAAAACATTAAATCAGTCAAAGAAAACCTTTGAATTTTTTTTATATTAATATTTAAATTTTGAAAGTCGATATAAGACGTGTTGAGTTTAAACATTACATTTATTCGATAAACGATAGCGAATTTGCTGACAAATATAACGCATTTGAAAATAATTAAGTCGTGGCAAGTGGTTTTGTGTATAGCAAATATACGTTCAGCAACAATGGGCGCGGCTCGCCGAATGGATGACCCGTTTCGTTGGTGACAAATCTGCCCGTTGAAAGGTTGATTTCATTCCCAACACTGAAACATGATTTGAGAGATTTTCTTGTGTCATCCTGTCATGTCACAATTTGCCTCTGTCCACCCAGTCGTAGATTGGGTACCTGGTATAATATGATAATTGCATAAATTTGATTATATTAATTCGTTGATAAGGGATATTTATGTGTCAGCACTTTGATCATGAAATGTGCATGAATAATGAGCTATAAATATAGACTGTAAGTTATACAACATTATTTGACTGATTTTCGTCATCTACATATCGGATGTATTATACATGAAGATTATTACTTCAAATCATAATCGATAGTCCAAACGATAGGGGAACTGGGCAGTTTATTAAAACTTGTGCTACAGGACATTTACAGCAAACACGTTGGCAAGCCAGGTGTTGCACGAGAAAATCATGATGCACGTGCAATGCAATGAAATTAACAAGCAAAGTTAGGTAACTCGTGAAAAGCGTGCATATGTGAACACATAATCGATCAGAAACATTGAACAAAAACATTCACTCGCTTAGATGACCGAATACGCTTAATTTGAAAACTAATGACTGGTTTTAAGTATGCGTGAATAAAGAAACTTTTTATTTATATTTTGTAAATAAGAATTTCATATTAATTTAGATATATGGTTTTCAGTTTAAACATTCTGACAGTTACCGTTGACTTTGTTCATGGCGCATATTTAGAGATGTTTTGAGTAAAAACAATAATAGAAATATTTCAAGTTTATACGAACTGAAATTAATTCTAGATTATGTTTCAGTCTGTTATCATCGTTTTAGTAATCACATATTGTGCATGAATATCAAAATTCAAGTTTCATCAAAAATAAGTTTTTATTGTATATGATATACGTTTTAAAGGAATAATACCAAGTTAAGCTTAATTGAATCAGCATTTTGTTTCAGGGCGGACCGGAGTATCACATAAATACGATATATTTTATTGGTCTTCATAATCCAGTACCATTCTGGTGCCCGGAGTCTGTTGCGCTGCGTAACTTAATTAAGCCAGTCACCAGTTACGCAGCGCAACAGACTCCGGGTACCAGAATAAACCCAGTACCGACAAATTCAATACTGACGGTGTAAACTATACAATTACTATTAATACAGTCTAGATCCTTATTCAGCAAGTCTAGAAAGTCTAGAACATGGACTGAAAGCGTAAATAATACAACATTGATGAAGGTAAAGTGATTTATAAATTGTATAGACTAAATTTTTAGATTGAGGCAAATAAAGATAAAGTTTAAATTTGAATTCTCAAAAGAGAGGGTTCTTTCGTGGTATTTTCCGTTGAAACGAAATTCGACATTCCTGTTTTCATGTTGTTATGTAAATAGTACATGATTATTTCACATGAAACATATTGTCGAATATTTTTATGACTTTATATTTGGCAATTTTAAGACTAGCCCACATTCATTAAAACATATAAACAATGAAAAGTGAAACTATTTATAGGCGTATGAAAATCCTTCTATGGCACAATAATACATTGTTGTTCAGTGTAATGATAATTTATATGTTTTATTTTTAAAAAGTTGTAAAATTAGTAAGAGTACATTTTCCCATCAAGTAAATGCCAAAAATGTCGCTCGACATTATAATGAATAATTGTGGATGTTCCACAACCAAAAAATATAAATTAAACATCGCAGGTACATAAATGTCACTGGATTACCATAATATGAATATTAATAAATATGCACATAATTGAAAAATAAACATGTTCCCATCCCTTTTTAATTATTCAACGCTTATTGTTTTATTGATTGCTCATATAGATATTGATATAGTGACGTGAAAATGAACTCAACATTATCAACATGGTGAAAAACGAATTACTGCGATCGGAGAACGTGGAATCAATCTAAATAAATTTAGATCAAGAGTTGTTTTTATAAAAGGTTATATCTTGTTGATCTAACATCCACCAATGCATAGGGTGGCCCCGTTGAACTTTGACATTTCGCCAAAATCCAAAAAGAGGTCTCATCGCGCCGCTTTCTCAAAACTCAAAACATCGTTTGGCCGATGTACATGTACGACGAAAGGAGTAATTAACTGTCATTCGGAAAGGGGGGCGGGAGAGCGCAGTGGTTAGCGCGTTCGGTTTCGGATCAAGAGGTCTGGGGTTCGAATCCCGCCAGGGGCACACATTTGTCTGCAGTAGAGAACTGTTCTACACGCAGTAAGGTTTTGGTGCAATGCTACACTGAATTTCAGCGTAGTACCACCTATGGTTCGCTAGTTCCAGTCGATGCTCGCAGGTTTCACCGCAATGCATATCCATATGGCGTTGCGGGCTTTCTCCCTGTCATAATACTAGCAGCCGCGATATAAGTGAAATACTCTTGAAAACGGCGTTAAACTCCAAATCACTCACTCATACGGAAAGCACCAAGCTACACAAACTTCGAAAGTTCTGTTCGCAAATAAGGATAAATGAAAAATAAGTAAAACATTTTATACATAATTCTAAAAATTAGAAATGTCATTCATAAACGATGTTATTGACGTAAATAACCTTCTTGGACTTAACATTGGTAACGCATCATTACTGTCATAAATCCAAATAATTCCTTTGGAGTCTCGTATCGTCTGTTCTCAAACGCCTTGTCACACGCCTACGTGTACCGTATTTCCTCTAATAAGCGCCCCCGTTAATTTCTTCAATGGAAATTGAAGTTTACTAAGAAAGCATTAATCTAATGGTATAGACCCGGCGTTTATTGGAGACCTGGCGCTTATTTTTTCATTAGAGGCCCGGCGCTTATTCAAGGAAATACATGTACGTTATAAACATAAAACAAAAACAATTTGTGTGTGAAAATAATCTCATTATTTGGGCAGCTTATTTTTGCACAGATTCTACTAAGGTGGTTAAAGGGAGACGACCCCAGCTGTCATATGCACGTAAGCTAATTCATGATGTAAGGGGCGCGAGTGACGTCATGTGGATGTTATAAGCGACACCGTCATTAGGCGGCAGCCATATTGTTGTTTTTAGCAGTTTTACCCACTCTCCCTCCTGGAGGCATTTTGTCATTGTTGTCAAGTTTTACATGAAACTGTTAATAAACTTGACCTTGTACCCTCAAAGGAAGCTTGTTGTTTATGCGTTGATGTTATATTTCCAATTTTGCAGCGTATTAGTTTAAGTTGAAATAGTATTTCATTTTAAATGTAATTGATAAACAAACAATAACGAGCAACAAAAAATGTCAACACACTGCGTACCCGCCACGTGACGTCATCGGAATGTGACCACGAGGTATTATCACACATGTGTGTAACAAACTCATTGTTATCTAATGAGTGATCTCACCACGGTTTTGTAATAATAAGAACAGTTGACGTAGGCCTACACAAGATGTTGCAAATTTAAAAAAAAACAATGAGAAAACTAATTTAACTTAATATACGTGGAAACATCAGCCTGTCACTGGTTTTGTAGGTTATTATTTTATTTTTTTAAATATGTTTATGTTCATATTGATGGGCGTCGATCAACATTCAATTCCAGCTAATTGAAAAAAATTAATTGAACTAAACTGCCAGGCAAAGTACTCACCTCAGTTGATTTTAACATATGTAAATGATGTTCAATTGCAAATATCTCAAGTTTTGGATGTCATAATCTAAAACTGAAAAGTACAAGTGTTTAGTCAGCAGTCAAAGAATACTTCTACGTGCTTTTTTAATTTAAACAAAATCAAATTTAAATTTTAAATTTCTTCAAGAATTGTTCGTGTTACACCGCTGTTTATCGACATTTAAGACAAATTTGTTATGTATGTGAACATTAATAAATGTGCCTGATTCTGCACACATTTTAAACATGGTGGGGTCTTGTTTGGTGTAAATTATACATTTCTTACCCATGTCTTCATTCAACAAAGATATTTAAACTAAAATGTTACCACAATCACCAATTAATTCATTCAAAATACTGTTGATAAGTAATATTGTATCGTGACATAGTCAAATGCAAATGATTTCTATTGAATTTTTTAAACCAACTGAGGTGAGAAGTTCTTTTGCCTGGCATTTTTTAAAAATAAAACAACAGTGATAGAGAGAAAAAAGAAAGAAAGAGGGGAAGTGAATTGATATATGACATTGGTTCGGAGCAATCTACATGTTCAAGAGGGTCAATTTTGGAGTTTATTCACTTTTGTCTTCTGAAATTAACATTTCGATATTTTGACAAAGTTATATTTAAAATAATAGTTGTGCATATGTGGAAATAGTGTTATTGTATTGGTAACTTTGTATATTGCGCTTGATTATCATGAAATTATGGGTTTAAAGAATATCCAACATTGGATCACAGATGTAAAAAGTGTATATGTAAGGCGGGGTTTACGCTACGTCCGAATAAATCGCATTGCGTTGATGCATGCGATTTGGGGGTTTACACTACACGCGTTTTGCATGCGATTTTAATGCGAATATCATAAGTGCGTTTGTTTTATTTCCATATGTTATATATGTGCATGTATATGCATGAAATTACTGTAGGTGTGTGTACAATGGGTGTATGTACAGGTTTTATGTATAGAATCTGAGGTATATACTGTATGTACAAATGTATGTATGTTGGTACAGATGTATACATGTACACATGTGTTTATGTATACAAGTCTAAATATATGTTTGTATGTATTGATGTACAGATGCATCTGTTGACATACCTTTTGTATGACTGCTTTGCCTACACGCGGGGGGAAATACCCCTTCATATATATAGGGAATTCCAATTCGATGCGAATAAAATAGAACAGGTTCTATTTTGTTCGCATCGCATCGCAACGCATGAAAACGGACGTAGTGTATGCCAACGTTCTGACGGACGTAGTGTAGTGATGTGTAGTGAAGTGTAGTGTAGTGAACTCTTCGATATTAAATATAATAAATGTTCAAGAGTTTCAGTTTTTGGTTGACAAAGAGTACAGAAATGATTGATCTATTTAAATTCTATCCAAAGTACTGATAACATTGGTATGATACGATGGATGAACTTATATTGAATTGAATATTGATTTTAATTTTGTATTGTTTCGTTATACTCATATAAGGCGAGAGAGAGAGAGAGAGAGAGAGAGAGAGAGAGAGAGAGAGAGAGAGAGAGAGAGAGAGAGAGAGAGAGAGAGAGAGAGAGAGAGAGAGAGAGAGAGAAAGAAAGAAACAGAGAGAGAGAGAGAGAGAGAGAGAGAGAGAGAGAGAGAGAGAGAGAGAGAGAGAGAGAGAGAGAGAGAGAGAGAGAGAGAGAGAGAGAGAGAGAGAGAGAGAGAGAGAGAGAGAGAGAGAGAGAGAGAGAGAGAGAGAGAGACCCCACCTGGAGACTAACTGTACTACTTCTTACCCATTCGGCCACCTTGAATGTATGTGTACCTATATCACAATGTAGGTAATTTGGTTGTGAGGGAACTTGGGAAATATCACCAACACATTGAGCGATAGGGATTCAAATTCTCAGCTTATCAGAAATAAAGCGGGAAACCCATCCATGTGGCGAGTCGCGAACGTTCTTGCTGAACTCTATTGATATCGCTCAACTGAGATATGTAGAGAACGCGCCGTCACTTCCCATGCCTGAAGTGTCTCATTTTCTCAGAAATGAAGCGGGCCGCCCATCCATGCGATGATTCGCGTCCATTGTTGCTGAAGTTCACTTAGATATGCACAGAAGCATGTGCAACCACCAACAACGATTGTTTCACAGAACTATATTTTTTAAAATGAAAACATTCGTCAATCAAAGAATAACTAGCAACTGGTACAACGGTTAATTTTTGGTTCAGAGTATCAATACTTTACAATAATATACATATGTTTTAGTATTTGATTCATACCATAGCATTCATCAATTATAAACCAAATGTATGTACAAGATTATCTTTATATGAGATAATATTTTTCTTTTTCCTTTTCAAAATTTGAAGATTTTTCCGAAATGTTTATTTACGAAATTAAACGTTTTTCTACACTGTTGTTAAAATTTCTTTCAAACAAAGGTATATTTCATCAGGGTGTTGAGCTATAGAATAGTGTTAGAAGGTATTCTAATCAGAGCCGGAAATACCTGATATTTGACCTGATTTTTTGCCAGATCGCAGGTGGCTGTTTTATTATTATATCAGATTTACGTAGATATTAACTTCGAATTCTTATCTTCATATATTGCCAAAAATAAATGACCTTCAAGGAAAGAAATAGGTTTTTTCCCTGTGTTTATGGTTGACCTAATTTTCGGCTTTCAGACATGAATGAGGTGTCTCAGGTTGAGCTGAATTTCGTTTGATAAGATTTACCGTCTCAACAAACTCTGACACAAATATCAACACCTCATTTTCATCACAATTCGACAAAATAACACTTTTGACATCGAAACGAGAAGAATGTTTAATAAAAATGTCCTACTGAATTCAGAGGATTAACCAGGGATTAGTTGCCACGGAGACGCATTGCTTTCCGCCGTTCACAGATTCAGATGAAAGCGTACACTACAAAGCTTATCAATTCGGCGCGACCCGATGCTTTTAGAAAAAAAGGAAGTACAGCTTGACGGGAACAAAATGTCTAACTTCTTTTTATGTGTCTGAATGCCTGAAACTCAATCACCCCACGTCTCTGACGTCAAGGTAATAAAATGAAAAATTCATGTCCGCATATGGATATTTTTTCATGGTGTGAGAAACGATATGTCGAAGTGAGGTGGCTAACCGATAGAGGTAGAGCGCCCGTCCACAAGTGAAGTTTAGCGCAATTCTGTTGCGCAGCAGAGTTGAAATGACCAGTTTGTCCTTTCGCTCGACCATAGGGCAAACTGGTCATTTCATATCTGCTGCGCAACATATTTGCGCTTATCTTCACCTATGGGCTGTCACATAGGATACCACCCAAGGAGGGGGATGCTCTCAAAACGGGATATAAGTATTACCAATAGCTAAATAATATCACCCAGTCGTTAAAAAGAGTTCTAAAACGAATTTCAATAGTTCGAGTAACAAAGTAGAGTAACGTTGTACATGTTTAAAACCAAAGATAAACGGTATTACGCAAAGTTATTAGTAACAAGGTCATGGGAATAACTGTTTTTCCTTATTTCAAAACAAGGGTTCCGGGGGAAATACTTATTTTACTTCAATGTTATACAGTGCACTAATCACTACGGTTAAGATTCATGAGATTGATTATAACAGGAAATGACGTATTTGATAAACACACCATTGCTTGAGCCTTTGTTAACGACATCAAAACGAGCCCGAAGCTTATTTACATTTTTTCTTTTGGCTTTTCTTCGATATCGTTTATGTAGCAGATGTCGCAATATTAAAGAGCCATCACGGATGTTAGTGTTTCAATTTTTTGGGATATATACTTATAACGTCATTCGCCAGAGATTTTTTTTATCTACAACATGGCATATGTTAAATAATTTTCATATCACGACAATGTATTGCAATTTGGTTTCAAAGAGAAGTATCACTTCGACTAGCGCGCGCTACGGGTGTCTGACGTATATAAACAGAGTCCCCTTTTTTGCGTAATACGTACTACACAAGCAGCAAGCGCTTCCGAAGCGTGAAGGCTCGTCTCTAGCGCAAGTCGCCATAACAACCCATGTGCTGCACGTGCTTCACGCGTCGCTCTTGCAAAGTAGCCTTGTCACACATTACTGAATGTGACGATTGCTTTACAAACTATGTTTCTAAATGTCCTGAGAATATACAAATTAGTTCCTGTTTAATGTTCTTTTTATTCAGATAAGACCAGCAAATTATGACAAATTTCTCTCATTAATTATAAAATTCAAGAAAAATACCTAGTTGGGTAAAACAATTATTCCAATATATGTAGCAAATACATAATTAAATGAAATGGTAAATAAATAACCATAAAAAATTATATATTTCGATTTCTTTCATTGCTCATATTTTTTTATATTCTTTCGTGTCTTTGTTTACTGTGTGTGAGCTAGACCATAATGCTTTGCGCTTGAAAATAATAGACTGGATCTATATTTAGACTGGAAAACACCTTTACTAATTAATGCAATTTCTCGGCTTATTTTAAGTTTGAAAAATTAGGGAAAAATTAAGTGTATTTATTTCACGGAGATAGATTTTTGGAGAAATTTTGATATTTTCATCAACATCCGTGATGGCTCTTTAATACACCAATTCAATGAATACAGAGGTTTTTATATTCACCTCTATTCATAAGAAATATCCCTACAGTGCAAGCCAACAAATATGAAAGGGATATTTATAAATAGCTTCCACCAGTGACAGTTTTTTCTTTTGACTCACTCACCCTCGGATTTTTTTGTTCTTTCAATATTACCATGACAACGGTGACGTCCTTTAGTATTTAGTATCAGGTTGACCCGTTTTTTTATTACCATTTTGACACATTCAGAATGCTTTCACAGTAGTGTGAAAAAATACTTCTGTTTGTTAAATGTGACCTTACGTAATGGTACGGTGACTTCAGCAGGTATTTCAGGAGAATTTCAGCAACATTTGGCGTGATTAAAGATACATCCATTCTGTTTCATGATATTTTATTTGTCTTTAATACGTACCATCATAGCATCTGCAGATTTCAGTTCAAATAATTTCACTCAACTTGCATATTCATCGCCAATCTTCAATATATCGTAAGTACTAGTTTTCAATGAAAATCTAGTAATATGATTATACATCTGAAGAAACCCAAACTTCACGTCGAGTCGTTCAATTTACATGCTCAGTACAGAGTTATATGACCTATTTAACATTATCAACACGAATTTGTCTTTTTGCCCGTTTGACTAATTAATCACGGTGCATTGTCCGGGTTTCGATCAGAAATCACTACTTTTACCGTTATATCGTCACTATACTGAGTCAACTATCAAATGATAATATTGGCAACATTCGGTACTTCTCGATAAAATAGCACCATTTATAACGTTTGAAATATATTACCCCAAACAACACAATGGATGCACCTTAACCGACTTGGTGACTGGCTATTGTAGTATGTACCGCTCTACAGATATTATGTAGTTTGAGGCATAGGGGTTCGATTCGCTGTTTTGACAATATTTTCAAAATTCAGAATCTAGATTTTTGCAATCATATACTTATCTAAAATTCACGCACTTGATATGTTCTTTTCACACACCAGGGAATAATTATAATACTTTTAATGTTTCTGATCAAAAACACATGTGGTGCTGATGGCGCTATATACATTTGAATGGAATGTTCGACGGATGTGGCATTTAAATGTATAGCTCATGAAATTTGGAAATTAAATCAATCAAACATCGTGTCGACATAATATACATTTGCCTTCTTATCGAGGCAAACAGAAGTTGGTTAGATGAAGGAGAAACGAGTTTTGTGGATTCACAAAATCTCTATTGCATGAGTGCGACGTTTCCCTGTAGATATGTAGATACATTCAAAAGATCAAACAGTTGAACAGAACGCCAGAAATGTTGATGAGCACGACCCGTACACACCTAGTCAAATGATGAAATATTAAATAACCATCTAGCGCATCCTTTCCGACGTAGCGCATCGTATTTTCCCCTACTCTTTATGGTGATATAGTTATTGTTCACATTCAACCTATTCTATAAAAGTCTAATATCATTCTATCGTCCAAGCTCAATGTATCTATGGATGTTATACGATCACTAAACTCAATTGAAGCGTCCATAAAATATCTTCAAATTCACTAACCCTGTAGTGCTCCAAATTGTAATAATTGCTCCAATTGTAATACCTGCTCCAAATTGCAATAAAAACTGCTCCAAATTGTAATACCTGCTCCAAATTGTAATAAAAACTGCTCCAAATTGTAATCATCCAATTTTCGAAAAACTTACTGTCAAGCTGCTCCTAATTGTAATAAAAAGTGCTCCAAATTGTAATAACTGCTCCAAATTTTAATAACACAGATAAACGCGATGTAAGCTTAAATATCTTTAGTTCTGATTATTTGATTTTGGTTTTATGGTGATTATTGATTCGGTGTTCGTTTTGATAATGGTAATTACAATGTTTATGAAGATTGTTATTATCCCCCGCCTCAACGAAGTTGTCAAGGGATAAGGAAATGACCTCCGTCCGTCCGCCCGTCCATCCATCCATCCGTCCAGGTTTCGTCTCGGACCAGAACTAAAAAAAACGTAAGGCCCAGCTCATTGAAACTAGGTATGTGGAATAGTCATCATGTATAAATGTGCCTTTTGGAGTGTTTGACTTCTTTGGAATTAAATTTTTAGCTGTTTCGATGAAAATTTCGTTTCGGGAACAAAACTAAAAAAACTTTATTTTTTCAGTCGTTACCAAGGAAATTTAACTTAACATTTTGTTTCCAAACCAGAACTAAAAAGTTGTAAGGTCTAGCTCAGTGAACTTGATGTGTGGAGCAATCATCATATCAATATGTACCTTTTGGGGTTGTTAACTTATTTTGAGTTTTATGTTTAGCCATGGAAAAACATCTACATCTTGATTCCCGAGCAAAATATTAAATGCGTTCTACAATATTGGTTCCGGAACAGAACTTGGTTAATTTTAGAGACAGTAATTTATTGTGGGAAGTACATTTCCTTCTGTAGCATGAATTAATAACTAATTAGTGATTTAGGATTCATTATAGCATAAAGCTTCATAATCACTGTTCAATATATATTTCTGTAACAGGTTTCCATTTTCCGTGGTTAAAGTAGACTGTCTGCTTGTATTGATTTTAAGATTGATTTTCAAAAACATTTGTGTAAACAGTAAGGTAGATATACACGAAAGTTGTATCTGTATGCATGTAGATGTTGATGTTGATTGCGATTTACATATTTAAGTTGACATATACGTATAGATGAAGTTGTAGATGAAGATGTATATGTTATATAGACGTAGACGTAGCCATGTTAACGTTGAAAGACATGAAGATGTAAAATGTCCTGATTATCAAGCTGAATATGGAGATGTAGATGTCTGTATATCAAGATGTACATGCTCATGTAGACGTGGACATGACGGGGATGAAGATGTAATTGTTAATGTTTAATGGGTACTTTAGTTTTGATGCAGGTGTAACTGCTGATGTAATGTGGATATGAATTATAAATAAAGAGTGGTTTAGACGCATAGAATCATGCGTTGGTGTAGATGTGGATCAAACGGACACAACGTGGAATAAGATCTTTTTTACTTTCATGTTATTATTAATAAATTAATGACATTGCCAAGTTGATGACCGAATGATGTTTTTATATCATTCAAATGTAAAACAATAACTCATTTAAGTCGCTATTTCCTTGTGCAAAACGAAATGCTGTAGGTATTGAAAAAAACTCTATTGATATTAGATGTACCATTATGACTATCATCATATCAAAGTTGGGGTATTTACACTGTTTATTGCAATTTGGAGCTGTTATTACAATTTAGAACAGTTATTACAATTTGGAACAGTTATTACTATTTTGAGCAGTTATTACAATTTGGAGCAAGGCTTGCTCCAAATTCTAATAACTGCTCCTAATTGTTATAATGCTCATAAATTCAATAGCATGTGACGAAAAATAGAAATGCTGTAGGCATAAAAAAAACCTTTATTTATATCAGATGTACCATTGTGACTATCATCGTGATAATACTACAACCAAATTTTTGGTATTGACACTGTTTAGTGCAATTTGGAGCTGTTATTTCAATTTGGAGCAGTTATTACAATTTGGAGCAAAGGCTTGCTCCAAATTGTAATAACTGCTCCAAATTGTAATAATGCTCATAAATCCAATATCATGTGAACAAAAATATCTAAACGGACAAAATTCGGAATAAGATCTATTTGACTTTCATGTCATTATTTGAAAATTAATGACATTACCAGATTGATGACAGAATGAATTTTTATGTCATTTTAGTGTAAAAGAAGAACTCATTTCAGTCGCAGTAGGTCTTTATTTGTTTATGCAAAAACCAAAGGCTGTAGGCGTAAATAAATCTCTATTGATATTATATGTACCATTGTGACTGTCATCATCAGAACGTTACAACTAGTTTTCATGTATTTACACTTGTAATTGCTATTTGGAGCTGTTATTACAATTTGGAGCAGTTATTACAATTTGGAGCAAAGGCTTGCTCCAAATTGTAATACTTGATCCAAATTGTAATCAACAATGTCAATATCTGATATTGCAGTTTGCTTTTGATGACAGTATACATATACGACAATCAGGACTATTACACTATCAATCTGCCACGATACAATGATTAGTAGATAATATAGTGATGAAATATAACTTATATAATATAATTGGGTGACATAATTTTCTCTTGAAATGAGACTTTCATCTTTCATCAAACGTGTATCGACATTTTATTTTTAATACATTTTATGTACAACTAAAATCGACTCAACCATAACAACACTATTAAATCTACACTAACACATACAATGAAATCTCCAAATGGCATATACACTTGTATCTGAATCTATACCTATACGCATACAGTTACGTTTACAGATACATCTACATTTCCATCAACACCTTGATCTACACGTACTTCTGTGTGTACCCTTACATCTACATCACCATATACATCTACACTTACACCTATATATACATTTAAATGAAGATCTAAATATGTATGCATCTCAAACTTCCGTCTACCGTTACTGCTACATATATATCTACATTTACACCTACATCTTCATCTGCATCATCGTCTCGATCTCAATCTACATGTTCAATTACGTCTAAATCTACAACTTTACGTACATCTGTTTGTTTGTATCTTCATATACTTCCGCATCACCTCCTATATCTACGTCAACTCTTATATCTACATCTACATCTCTGTAAACGTCTATACCTTCATCTAAATCTAAGTCTAAATCATCACCTCCATCTTCATCTACATCTCTATCTACGTCTATATACACATTTTCGCATACATGTTTACCTACATCTACATCGACATCGCCACCCAGATGTACATCTACACCTACATATTAAGCTATCTCTACCGGTACGTCTACACCTAGATAAACACATACAGCTGCATTGCCATCTGTATAACCATCTACATCTTCGCATAATCCGTTCCTACAGCTGCATCTAAAGCAACACCTATCTATTATTCATTTGTTACTCTGTCTACTTCTACATCTATTTCTACGACAACTCATGTCAACTCATATATACATCTACATTATATCTTATATCTATTTCTATTCAACTCCTATATCTAAATTTACTCTTTCTATATCTGTATCAGCTCTTATATCTACCTCACATCAACACTTATATCTTCATCTACATCAACTCTTACATCTACACCTACATCAACTCTTACATCTACATCTACATCAACTCTTATATCCATATCTCAATCAACTCTTATATCTATATCAATTCTCTCTATATCTGTATCAACTCTCTCTATATCTGTATCAACTCTTACATCTACACCTACATCTACATCACTGCTTACATCTACATTGACTCTTACATCTACATTTACATCAACTCCTACGTCTATATCAACATCAACTCTTATATCAAAATCTCAATCAACTTTGATATATCCGCATCTCATTCAACTCTTACATCAACATCTACATCTACATCAACTCGTACATCTACATCTACATCACCGCTTACATCAACATCGTCTCTTACATCAACATCTACATCAATTCCTACATTTACATCAACTTTCATATCAACATCTTCATCAACTGTCACATCAAATCTTACATGTACATCTTCACCAATCATTGCATCTACATCTACATCGACTCTTATATCAAAATTTACATCTTTGCATGTATTTACCACTGCTACTACTACTACTTCACATCTACATATTCATTCACAACACCACGAAGATCTACATCTACATCTGTTCATTTACAACTGAATATCTTAACCAACATCAACCGTTGCTTCTTAATCTCTATTTATACGTACAGTTACACGTACTTCTACTTCTACTTATCTATACCTCTTATTTCTACATTTAATAATATATTTACATTTATGCCAACATCTATACCTATATCTACTTCGCAAACATCACCCACATCTTGTTAATTTACGTCTGTATATACACCTACATCTGTGTCTACATCTACATCAATTATTTCTACATATGCATCAACTTTTATATCGATATCTATTTCAGCATTACAATTTAATTATTCTCAACATGAGATGTAGCTTCACTCATGTTATTACAAGGCATAACCTCTGTGTCGGGTTTTGTTGTACACATAAGACCTTTGTCTTATCGTACATATACATCTAAAACAAATACAACAGTTTACTAAAATTAATATCAACAATTACGTCAAGATCACGTCTACATTTACGCCTACAATAACATATAAAATGGCATATACAATTGTATCTGCAACTACAGCTACGCATACATCTATATCTAAGCATTTACATTTATTTGTATCTACATTTAAATGTTATTTGCATGCGTATCTTCGTCTACATTACGTCTAAATCTACATCAACATCTACATATACATTCACATTAAGTCTGTTATCTACATCAAGATGTCTACCGCTACATCAACTCGTATATCTACATCTACATCAATGCCTATATCTATATCTACATCAACGCCTATATTTACATCAACATCGTACCATACATCAATACATACATCAATATCGAAATCATCACCTACATCTACATGTCGATTTACATCTTATCTACATCTACATAAACTCTTATATCTCCATCTGTATCAGCTCTTCTTTTCATCAACTCTATATATTTCATTTTCATCAACACGAGATGTAGCTTCACCACAGTTATTACAATTTGGAGCACTTTTTATTACAATTTGGAGCAGTTATTACAATTTGGAGCACTTTTTATTACAATTTGGAGCAGCTTGACAGTATGTTTTACGAAAATAGAGTTATTACAATTTGGAGCAGTTTTTATTACAATTTGGAGCATTTATTACAATTTGGAGCACAACAAACCCTCTTCTTCGGGTATATGACACAATCAATATGATAATAGGAAATGTCGTAACTTTAGAATGAGGAGACAAACACGGGGAACCTAATTGATTCATTTTAAACCCAGATTTACTGATATCTAATGCCTGAGTCACACCAAGGTAGTTCTCACTACGTTCTACTCCGTCCAAAAAATATTGTAGAACGGCCTCGAACGGGATAGAAACGAGCAACTTTTGTTTCCTGTATATCAAACAACGACCCCAGTACCTTCACAAACAGTTCTCAGAACGTCCATCTAGTCTTTACGCCGTTCTCAGACAGTTGGTACCACGTTTAGATTGTATAATATTGACCGTTCACCTCGATTTCACAACGTTCTCAGCCAGTCCAATTCCGTCCTAAGTCGTTCTTGACTAGACCTATCTCGTTCTTAATACGCACAATACCGTT
This sequence comes from Gibbula magus, assembly GCA_936450465.1. Taxonomy (NCBI): domain Eukaryota; kingdom Metazoa; phylum Mollusca; class Gastropoda; order Trochida; family Trochidae; genus Gibbula; species Gibbula magus. The sequence continues at coordinate 55,533,146 of OW388304.1, read as the reverse complement.
CTAACTCGTTTTAAGACAGTTCTCTCCGTTTTCACTCCGTCCTCATTCCGTTCTCAGTGCGTGCTCGTCACGTCCTGCCTCGTTTTTTATAAATACCCAGAAAGTTCTTGTCCGTTCTCATTGCCGTTCTGAACTTCAAGGTGAAAACATCATGCCTCCCAGGAAGAAGAAGTGTATTCAGAAGAAATTGTAGAAGGACTCGTGATCTTCTAGGCGGAGCTCCTCCATCAGCTGATGATAATGTCCGACAGCTATTCGCCTCTCAGGTTTAAGCCACGTCCTCACCCAGCAAGTTCTTGTTCTTTTTCTTTGTTCTTGCGCAAAGACCAAATTCCACTGTTGTTCTGCTTCCATCAAAAACTGTAGAAACCCTACATTCAACATACTGAGAGCAGTAACTCTGTTCATGGTTCTCTGGTCATTAATATAACCAAAGTGATAAACGTATTAACACGCCTGTATTTATACCAGTTCATTCGCATCGTACTGCCAACGTCGTAAGAACTGTGTAGAGATTTCGCAAACGTACTAACAACGAGTAGAACGCAATGACAACCTAATGAGAACTTTTATAACTGTGTAGGAACGTACTAAGAACTCAATCGAAACAATTTAATTTATTTACACATATTTGGACGTTAGAGCAACTGACTATGGTCGTACTGCGGTCGAGTTCGATCTGACTGAGGACGTCATGGACTGGGTGGAAACTGTGCACAAACGTATTGCAATCGCGTCCCGACTGCACAACGTTCTTACTCGTCCTTAGTAGGTTCGCAATACGGCAATTCCGTTCTTAGTACGGCAATCCCGTTTTTACTACGTTCCTACTCCGTCCAAATTTAGAACGGGGAGAAAGTTGGACATGTTCAACGTTCTGGAGCACCATTCCGTTCTTACCCAGTTCGAGCCCGTCCATAAAGTTTGTAAACAGTTGCCATTACGTCCACTCCGTTTGTGCACAGTTCGAGCACAGTTCAAGCCCGTTTTCCAAAAAAAAACAAGAACGTAGTGAGAACGGGTTTGGTGTGATGGGGGTATTAGATCACATAACATGAATTTTTCAATGGGACCATGACATTGTGGCATTGCGTATACATTGGCCGATTACTATTGTTTAATGTTTGAACAAACGTCGTATGTCGCAGATGTACATCGAGGCGGTTCTTTCTCTAGATCAGGTTTTTTTTAATTATGAAAACGCGGGTTTACAGTTCAACCTGAATTTTTTCTCTGAAATCATGACCTTTATATTGCTACTTGAACTAGAGATCATTGGAGTAATAATTCTCACCAGCAGGAATTCTCAATAAAATAACACCATTCATCATATACGATCAATATACATGTACGCGATGTGACTATTTACATGAAGCGCCCATAAACTCACTTCAAAATTCACCAACAATTATTTCTGTCATTCTCAGACTAGGGTTCGGGTAGCCTATGACATCACATATTTTCACACACAGGGGCATGTATCGCTTAGAAATAGCGTTAGAAAAAACATATACACATATAGACCATACTCTAATAAAATGATTTATTATATGACGAGCAGTGAAATACTGAGATTTATCAGTGAAATAAACTGTCTATCAATCTACAGTGAAAATAACTGATATTTTCACTGCGAACGGTGACTGATATAATTTGACGTCATAAAACAATGGTCTCGCGGGGCGATTTGGCTTATGACGTCACAGTGTTACTGTGGTGACGGGCTGTTCCTTGCGACCGCTTGGCGTGAAAATTACACGTTTCGGACGTAATTACATGGATAATATCATATAATAAATAGAATATCCGTCAATTCTTGACAAATACCATGTTTATCACATCTCGTGAGGTAGAAAAGTTATATATTTTCACTCGTGGCTGCGCCACTCGTGAAAATATAACCTTTCTACCTCACTCGATGAGATAAACATGGTATTAGTCAAGAAAAGACAGATATCCTCTATTACTTAGTAATAGAGTAGGGTCTATATAAACTGCCAGGCAAAATAAAGTACACACCTCATTTGGTTCGATTTTTCAGTATTTAAAAAAAAAAAAAGATTCATTTATTTATGGCACCATACATCACTACTTACATGCACTTGTTTGAGTGAATTGATTGGTGAGTTGTTATTTTTTTTACTTAAACCATCTTTGTTTAATGTACACAAGGGTAAGAAATGAAATTTACACCAACATAACCCCTACATGTACCATGTTTAAAATGTTGTAAATGTGTACAGAATGTGGCACATTGATTGATTTTCACATGTCGATGAACAGTTGTTATTAATCCAAATTAATTTTTGTAGAATTTTAAATTTGACGCTGTGAAAATGTACAACCATTTTCTACAATATCTACAAAATTAAAAAATTATTCATTATACGAAACGTATAAAAATACATAATTAAATATGTATTTTTTCTATATCTAAGACAAACATGCATTTATAATTTGTTTCATTAATAGACCATATAGTGTATGTATTTATATTATAAATTCTTTGAACTGACTTTTCCATTAGGATGAAATTGCCACATTAATAATTCAAATATCTATTTCATTTATTATTGATTTTTCATGTGGTAATTACCCGAATGTCTGCAGTCTATATCAAAGGATAAACGCATTTCGTATTAATTATTCACGATATTTTAATCAATTATTAACATCTCTCATTAAAAAATCATAACTTTCGGATATTTCTGATGATACACTATTTCAAATCTGCAACTGGATACAGTTCCTTTTCCATTATTAATGACAAATATTAAATATTTATAACATATTTTGAATAATCCGAAACTTTAGTCAAACCCACACATATTCAAAGTGTTTTTTTCACAAAAAATAAAAAAGCCGCATTTCTTTCCATTAAATTTGTTATTAATTTATACATTTCTAGAAATAAAATGCTGTAATTAATGATTGAATCAATGATTTTTATATGTTGAATCATACTGGACAAATATAGTTTGGGATGTAATTTTGCAATTTTTAAAATTATGAATGGTGATATTTTCATTTATTGATTGACTTACCGATAAGATATCAATCATAGAAAAGTCAAATATATTCATATCCCTATTTTGTCCAGTATATAAGATATATTTATGTTTATACGGTGTTGGTATATACACAATAACTTCACGTTTTTACGATAAATAAGTTGCAAATCAATAGATTCATTTATCAAAACTTAGAACAAGAATTTACCATCTCAACAAATTGATAGGTAGACTGAAGTTTGATTTCAACGGAATAGTCGTGTAGCACGTGTATCTTGATGAAATGTACATTATATAACCACGCGGACGTCACAGCGCTCGGGATACGTGGCTGAGTGGCGAGACGTATATTAATACTTAGCAGTTGCTATATAACCCATGGTTTACGTTAATGTTCAGGTTGTTTCCGACTTTTGGTGGATTTCTATTTCATACCAAACCGTGAATTTGTAGTTTATCCGACTTATTAACTGAAAAAGTAATTTTGGTGAACTTGTGATGTAGCGAATTAGTTTGAGGTTTTTCTTAAAGCCGAAACCGTTAACTTGGCGTTTAGTGTCAAAAGTTACATTTTATAATTATTGATTCCAAAATCCTGTGTTATATAGTGTAATGTCTCCCTCACTCGCGTTATATTGAGGCGGAAATATATCACTATAAATAGAGTAATTCAAGTAAGTTCCTTCAGCTCACCCCGCTAGCTTTGAGGTAGAGAGTTTCAGGTTCGAATCTTGTCATCTCTATATGAAGTTTTAACGTTGTATGCTTACCGTTAATAATTGTTGAGAATTAGAGTTACGAATTTTTTTCTTTGTTCAAACCAATCTAAGTCTCCCTGAAGGTCTTACTTTCAATACCTAAAGGGACACCGCGTCGAGGATAAATATGAAGTCATTTTTATCTTCCTATGGTGATTATCGTGTCTGCTAACGAGTTACGGTTCGCTTCTGAATTGAAGTGAACTTTATTTACATTCAGGCGGCATATGAGAATACATTATTACATTATATACATACCTACATACATACCTACATACATACATATATACATACATACATACATACATACAGACAGACAGACAGACAGACAGGCAGAAAGACAGAAAGACAGAAAGACAGAAAGACAGAAAGACATACATTTACATTTGCTCTTAAACTGTTTACATGCAGTAAGTTGTATTACCATTTACTTCAATTGTCTGAAATTGGGGTCTGTGACTCGTTAGCAGACACTTTAATCACCTTAGGTAGATAAAAATGATCTCATTTTATCCTCGACGCGGTGTCCCTTTAACCTCCTACCAAGTCTTACCTTTCAATGTACAGAGTGTTGCATATAATTATCTTAACCGGGAGCTACCGCGATCAGAATGTAATGAGACCGCGGTTTTCACATAACTAATTCTGCAAGGGTCTGTTAAATTTCATGCCGGGTTATTGCAAGAAAATAAGACCCTTGCGAGACAATAGATTTGTCAAATTATATACCCATGTTATTGTTATGGTTGTTGCACTCCACATACAAAATGCATTCAACATAATTGTACTCTGGGCCACGAGGCCTTCAATACCGAATAAAGACTTTGACTTTGAGATTGGTGTAACTAGAGGTTTCTAATGGCGAATCAACCGAGGTACTTGGACAAATATTTCATAAAGTAAATATAATTGGGAAAGCATGGTCATTTGACTGGTTCTCCGTTAGGTTGCGCTACACTCATTAGGTGAAATAGCTTGTGCATGAGGGATTGCCCGATCATTGCTCACCGGGTGGCTTTTGCGTACGCATGCGTGACTCTTTCTTAATTGTTATGCATCGAAGCCATTTAAAGGTCTGGTGATCGCATACCACGGATTGAAAGGTGAATTATACAAACACGAAAGGTGGTGAATTAAATGGCCTCATTATACTTAACGGAACACCTGGTCATGTATGAAATAGTAAATAATGTGATTCGATATCGTTGTTATACATGTGTACTCGAGTCAACTTCAAATTACATAAAAACGCACGTACCATTTAGAAATGAAAAGGGGTGAGGGTGGGTTAGGAGGTCACTAAGTGCATTTTTTTCATTCAAAAGGGGATCCTAATCCCTTGAATTTCACACCTCAAATAATTAAAGGCCAAAAGAGTACGTTATTTCATGTTTTTGTTTCATTGAAATAATGTTTATTATTTTCTTGTCACTTGAACATTCTCTTCCAAAATCATAAAAAAACACATTTCTGCGCAATATGAGTGTGTTTGGACAACCCTAAAATATAGAGAAATAATTCCCTGATAAATAGAGAATCTCAACCAGTGTCCTCTGATATCAAATATATCAACAGTTGACAAAAGTATTGATATATTTGATATGAGGAGACACGAGGGTGATATTCTATTTATCATCCAAAATCATTATTATTACGTTTCCATGAAAATAGTGTACATCTCTGCCATTTGACATCCAATGCGGTGATGTCATTGAGTGAGGTCATCATTTTTATGACGTCATATAATTCTGATGCCATTACTCGATGATGTAAAAGCATAATTATGTCATGTAGTTGACGGTGACGGGGCATTGTGCATGATCTACTGCAAAACGATATATCCTTGGAGATATTGCTTAATCTTACACAAATGATATCTCCTGTGAAACACAGTTTTGGGTGATAACATACATTTTGTATATTGAATTTTTTTTAAAATATGTGCTTATCAAAGGCATTCTTCGTGTACAAAAACAGTAACAGACTCAATACGGCAGCGGTATTTATGTTATACGTTCATAAGTCGATGACATTTTAAATATGATATTGATTTTTCCAATAAACATGTCTACATATGTACGGACAATTCTTTGGTATTTGTATTTTATAAGAAAATGCCTACAGATAATACAAATGGTTTACATACATAAACTCACGTGCAAAAGAAACGTCCCCATACAAAATACAAGATATTTCAATCGAAATATTTCAAATGCGACTGAAACAGCGTTACATCATGTCTTTAGAACCCAACAATACTATATATGAATTTTCAAAACATTATCTATTCATAACTCTGAGAAACACAAGTTTTAAGAAATGGTCGTTTTGGAATCTCCTTAACTAGACGAGATAGAAGCCTCAGAAAGCCAGTTATTTAGAAGGTTATTTATGTCGAACATATCTTCAATTAATTAAATTTCTACTTTTTCAATGTTTTAAACTTAAAAAACCAAATATTGTGGACCAAAACCATCTTTAAAAAGCGATGTTAGCACTCCATGTGTATTTGAACAGATGAAAAAATAAAATAAGCATACTCTGATATATGAAATTGTGAATACTTCTATACAAAACATGTGGCTACCAAATACATTCAAAATCTATTTTCTCCGACGTCAATATTTCATTTTATACTGTTTTCAAAATGTGGGGACGTTTCTTTTGCACGTGAGTATACATACATACATACATACATACATACATACATGCGTGTGTGTACATGTGTACAATTTCAAATGAATGACGCTTTCAAGAATATTTCACTGTTATTACCACCATTTTGAGTATAATTGCAGAGAGTTAACTCGCGAGACATGCATTGTAGCATCGCACCTAAATCTTACTGCATGAAGAGCAGTTCTCTACAGCAGACAAAGTTGCCAAGACCACTGGTACGAATACCGTTTGTACATTTCATTTCAAACGGATACCTAAAATATTAGTTTAATAAGCATTAATATGATTAATACACAACCTCTTGAAGCCCGACGATATCCGTTTCTGAAAACATACATTTGTTTTGTACATGTAAAACAGTCGTACAGTGTACATAGTCGATTTAACGAAGAAAACACAAATTACATACGTACGCACAAGCGTGGTAGATGAAATTGCTTCAGTAATTATTCATACGTCTTCGTGTATGTTATTCATTATTGATTCAAATGACAGGTTACTCGATCTTTGGGAACATATTAGCAAATAACCACATTATTAATTTATGATCCATTAATTATTAATGCACCATCCCCATTAATTATTCAAAACACACAGGATATGTTGAGAGCGACAATGTTTCAAAACATCTGCAGAATGTGTTCCCCCCAGCAGTTGTCTAGCGCCATCAAGCTTAATTAATTATTAATAAATAAATTGGTAACTTTGAAGAATCAAAATGTTTAAAACAAAATTTCGAAATTCAATCGCCCCGTTTTCTTGGTCACCTGCTAACGTGCTTCTTTATTCGTTCTTCCCTATTCATAAATGACTGTATGTGCTCTCTCTCTCTCTCTCTCTCTCTCTCTCTCTCTCTCTCTCTCTCTCTCTCTCTCTCTCTCTCTCTCTCTCTCTCTCTCTCTCTCTCTCTCTCTCTCTCTCTCTCTCTCTCTCTCCCTCTCTCTATCTCTGTCTCTGTCTGTCTCTCTCTGTCTCTGTCTGTCTGTCTGTCTGTCTGTCTGTCTGTCTGTCTGTCTCTCTCTCTCTCTCTCTCTCTCTCTCTCTCTCTCTCTCTCTCTCTCTCTCTCTCTCTCTCTCTCTCCCTTTCTCTCTACCTCTCTCTCTCCCCTATCTCCTCTTCCTCTCTCCCTCTCTCTCCAACGGAACTCTGGAAAACATAACTTGTACTTCCATAATCTTCAAAAATTTATATTTTATCAAATATCAAAAGAAGTCTATAACATTGGGAAAGAATATTTTCCTTTCACCATCCGTGTATCTCATAGTGCCACCCACGTATGAAAATCGGAATTTTAACTGGATTGAATTTCTTTCACTCACTCTATTACCTGTATCTGCCTCGTTCAGTTGCCTACCTATTTCCCACCGTATGTTTAAATCCATAATCATATCATTTTACTTTATTGATTCATAAATTTGAGAATGCAGTCGTTACTGTTCAGTATTTATTAACCTATATCGATTATTTAATAGCGTTCATTGATAATACACACTGACACCCGGCCTATTATTCAGCTCATAAGCGACCTGCAATTGACAGAGTATTTTGTTGGTGTCATCAATGCAAAACGTTATCTATGGTGTTATTTTATCTAGAAGGATTGCCTGTTTCTGACAATTATCATTTCAAGGCTTATCGGTTCAGTATAGTGACAAAGTAAGGATGTAAATAAAAAGTGTTTCATATCGATTTATCAGTCAATGCGGACTGAAAGTAGTCAAAAGTAATTTGGGAACTTATTCATAGCAGACAAGAAACAGCCATAGGTTGGTAGCGGTAAGTAGGTCATATATAACTAGTCTAGATGTACATGGGACTTGCAATTTCTGCTTCTGCAAATACATAAGGCTGTTGCTCGATTTCCCTCGAATTGTCGTATATTAGGCATAAAGGGGTGAATATACAACGAAGGGCAAATAACGATACCAGCAAAAATGCAGAATAGGGTTGATACGACATAAACATAGTTACATAATGTCTCTTAAAGCCAATAAACTAATTTTTTAAACATTATCTGTTCATGCTACTGACAAAAACAGGGCTTATAAAAAATCGTCGTTTTGAAATCTTCTTAACCAGGGGAGATAGGTGAGTGAAAACTGTTTTTTTTTCTGGCTTGTTTTATGACAACCTACATCAACGATGTGTCATCGATTTAAAGTCCAAGAAGATACATTATGACGACGCATCCTGTACTAACAACTTTCAATGTTTAATTTCAACTTAGATACTAAACATTATTTCAAAAACAAACTTGTAAAATAGCAATTTCAGCACACCATGTTTGTTTGAACAGATATAAAATATTAAGTATTTATTTCCCATATGGTTGAAAATAACCGAGTTAATATTATTGATAGGAGCACATGTGATTTTGTCGTCTGTTACGTCATAAAACGATTGTTCGTGACGTCACTATAGTTTGAGAAGAGAAGTAGACCATTTCCTGGCTATTTTCGCTAATCAAATGCATTAGAATGGTTAATAAGAAATCATTACACTGGAAAGTGTGTCATATAACTTTTACGAAATTCGTACAAATTTGTGTATAACCCTCGCTTTCACTCGGACAATACAAACATTTACACTCGTTTCGTAAAAGTAATATGACACACTTCCTCGGGTAATAATCTCTAAATATCATACTATCAGGAATGAAATTTGTGTATCTCTTCACCAGATATATATATATCCTCATCACCGACATTCATTCATTTGTTTCTGTCTGATTCTGGTAGAAAGTATCGTTTTTTTTGTTCCTCGGTGTACAAGCCAACTGAGATTTAATGATGATGATAAACTCAAAGCCACCCTCCTATATGCAACTTTCATGAAGTTGTATAACGTATTTGTATAAAGAATTTTACAGGATAGAAAATTGAGGGAATATTCTCGTTGAGCATTATTTTATTCTTTTGATTAAATACATCGTTTATCTACTTACGGTACTTTATTAGGAAACATTTTCATATGATAAAAAAAAAATCATTACATTTAAAGAAATTATCACATTTCAAGAAAGATACTACATTTAAAGAATATTCGATCTACAATTGCCACTTCATGTGACGTCTTTTCGATTACATTGGGCATGTCTGTCGATCTCTTGACATATTTCTAACTACACTATACCGCAAAAGAAACGTCACCATACAAAATACAATGTTCTTCAATCCACGAGTGATAAACACGACTGAAACAGAGATATATCATAGCTCAAAAAGCCGACGAAACTATATTTGAAATTTCAAAACATTATCTTTTCAAATTTCTGAGGAACATACGTTTTAAAAATCTTCGTATTCGAATCTCCTTAACTAGATGGGATTGGAGGGTCTAAAATGGCTTTTTGGGTTGTTTCATGACGTCGTACAGTAAAGACGCATCAACAAATTTAAGTCAAAGAAGGTTGTTTATGTCGACTTAATCATCTAATAATTATAATTCTTCCATTGTGAATTTTTAATTTAAATGCCAAACATTTTGACCAAAAAAACATTTAAAAAAAAAAGCATTATATTCTGATTTATGATATCGAGAATACCTCTTTACAACTCATGCCTCTATAAAATGCATTCAAAATCAACTTTCTCTAACAGCAGTTTTTCGAATTCTAGACTGTTGAAAATGTGGTGTCGTTTCTTTTGCGGTTGAGTGTACATTGTAGGATACTTGAATGTATATACATGTACATTCACGATCATTTAACATTAGACTGCAGGGTAAAACACGTTCCTTAGTTGTTTTATCAAAACATTCTAATATATTTTCGATCAATTGCTTTTGAGAAATATATATATTTTTAATATTATTTTATAACGTTTACGCCTTTATAACATGATGAAATCCTTATATAGCTACCATACCTAATATATTTCAAATAAATAATATAAACAATAAATAAATATATTTCATTGGGTTAAACTGTTCAGTGTTCAGTAGTGCATTGCTAGAGATTAGTTAAACTACTGATCACTAATCAATAAGAAATCAATGCTCATCGATTACACATTGACAACAACGTATCAATTACGCTGTCTTTGTATAGCGTACGTCAGGCACAAACCGAATGCAGATAATAGCAAGGGTCATAGAATATATCCCTGTCGTACCCAATCCCTTCAGTGTCTTCAGTACACTTACGCCAAATTAGACATTTCCTACAGCCAAAGGTAAGTTAATACTTGAATTTTTGCCTTGTTTTCCAAAAATCAACAGGTAATGCAGACGTTAAGCATGACATTTGCATACCCGGGTAATGTGAACAATTACGCCGAATTGAACATTTACAAGGTAAGTTCGTGTTACTTCATTTTCCGATAGTGTAGAACATTACATTGGTGTACTCGGATTGTGTGTAATTACGCCTTATTTGACGTTATATTTACTTCAAGGTTAGTAAATGAGTATATTTTGCATAAAACTTACACAGATTGTTAAGGGCGTCATCGGATTGATATTTTATTGATCTAGTATTTGTCCTCGAATATATTCTCAGTGCTGATACTTTTCTGTTTACGCCTCTCTTAATAACTGATTGTCAGATTTGTCGCTCCTTGCATGATTTGGTCTGCAATCTGTACGTGCATAATGCACATTGGTTCGAAGTCCTATACAATCAATGTTTATAACATAAACAATAATAACATCATAAAATAATTGTAAAATTATGGTCAATATTGTGTTCTACTGTATATCAGATTTTAGCCTACTTCGTGTAAAATGAACTCACGACACCAACATATGGCCACGATACTATCACTATATTACCACGATACTATCACGATACTATCACGATAGATTAAAATTAAACCACGCTACCATTACTATAGGATGACGATGCTAGCACGATGCTGTCATAATGCTGTCAGAATGCCGCCAGAATGCTATCACAATACGTTTACAATACGATCACGATGCTATCACAATACGATTACAATATGATCACGATACTATCACAATACGATTACAATATGATCACGATGTGATCACGACACGAACAGAATTCAATCAAGGAACAAGAACATGTATATATATATATCGAATTAAGCAGATAAGAGCAACCAAAACAAGTTAATGATCCCATGACGACATGATCATGAAATGACCTTAAATGAGCCGATCACCATCACGATCTAGGGTCAATTTTCTACACCTATTTCAACTTTACCCCTGGATTCAAGGAACGTGTTCAAGTGGATTTAAGTTACCTGCCCTTGAATAATCAATACAGACGAACCAATACCATCAAATGAGTGAAAACGAAAGTAGCAAGAACGTTCCTATTGTTACGTAATTACACATAACATCAACATGAAACACGATGTATGCTTCAGTATTGTCCCCCCGGTTATCGATGGTGTACATTATACAGGACACGTTTTGTTTTCAGGTGTCCAGTATGTCCAAACGTCCATTGTCCAGCGTAAGCTCCAGCTCCGGTAGCACCTTCAGCCCCAGATCTGGAGAGACAGCAGCTCACCACTCCTGGTCGCCATACACCGGACCGGTCATGTTCACAGGTAAATAAGAAATCTAATTAAAATCAGATCGAACACTCCAACCTCGCTGTTTTCTTGACCCGAGTTTTGCTCTGCAGATGTTAAATAATCTTTCACTCCAACCAATCAACGTCGAGGTTAGGAAAGGGTCGATAATTCATCTGAACGGGGCTATGATTGGTTGAATATAAGGTAGACCCAAGATCACATGACATGACCCCAGCTAAGCATACAGTACTCAGATCAGGTATTGAGTGATCTGATTTTAATGAGATTAATTTATAGGAAGCGTTTTCTTCTGGAGAACAACCCGCCTTGTTCGCTATGCCATGTAGGTCCATAGCTGTTCATGTATATGTATGTCTGTATGTCTGATACATCTAGGTGTGTTATTCTTAGCTTCTGAATATACTCTTATCATAACTCCACAACACAAAGGGCCATGCTCAAAGCGCTACACACATCGTTCCAACATCGTTCCTTTTTCATTCTCAACTCCCTTAGAGGATGCAATATAACGTTAATGTAATTAAAATAATATAAAATTACCGGGCCAAATAAAGTACTCACCTCTGTTCGTTTCAATTAAATCAATATTTAAATGAAATCAGATGATTTTGACTATAGCACGATACATAATACTTATCTGCAGTAGTTAATATAAGGATAACTCATGAGACCGAGGATATGGTACGGTTGTGGACCCTGATAGGAAGGAAAAACCCGAAGATGCGAAGCTTTGTAGTTCGGTCGACGCCTCGGGTCTAACATTTATTATTAATACATCTATGAATGATAAATGCGTGGTAATTAAAGAAAACATTTTATCCTTACTGGAGTATCAAATATTTACGTTTGCCACGAATTATTAACGCGCCACTCCAATTATCCGTGAGGCAGATTTTGAATAATTTACAGAATGAGGAAATTGAATAAAAGCAAGCTCCTTTTTCGAATTACGTTAGCAAGGCGCTACCTGCTTACATGTATATCCTACGAATCTCCAGTTTAGTTTAGTGTATGTTGAACCTATTTGGCTGGACTCGACACATTTACTTATGGAACATTAACGTTGAATGTATTTTGCTGACGTCAACATATTTACTCACTAAACATTGAAAACTTTGTCAACATATTTATCCACTAAGGGATGAAGTACAACGCATGTTGTTGGTGCTAATATATTTAGTCACTAAACTATGAAGTATAACGTATTTGGTTGATGTCAACATATTAACTCACTAAACATTGAAAACTTTGTCAACATATTTACTCACTAAACATTGAAAACTGTGTCAACATATTTACTCACTAAACATTCAAGTTGAGAACGTATTTTGCTGACGTGAACATATTTACTCATTAATACATGAAGGAGAGCGTATTTGGCTGACGTCAACATATTTACTGAATAAACATTGAAGTAGAACGCATTTGGCTGATACGGGTTCGAGACGCACTTTCTGCAAAACATTTGCTGTCGTAAATTTAAGAAATTTTTCAAAATTAGTCTAAGTTAGTTTCTTCAGATCTTCACATTCAAGCCGTCATCTTAACAAATATATCAGGGTTCACAATCATTATAATTCCTTCTAACAGGGTTTACAACTGTCTGTGTAAACCCTCCTTGGGGGAATTACAAGGTTGTGAGTCCCTCGTACCGGGTGATACGGTTTAGAAAGTCGTTTCAAGTATCACGTTATATGGCTGGTAGGTTGATAAAATGAATTAATTGGTGACTGTGGTTAAATTTTAGTGAAACTATCTTTGTTTAATGACGACAGGGGTAAGAATTGAAATTTACACAAACATGACCCCTACCTGTTTAAAATGTTGTAAAAAGGGGCAGTATCAGGCACATTTATTAATTTTCACATAGAATGTCTTTTTCGCGTTGAACAGTTGTTTTGACAGAAATCTAAAATTTAAAATTTCATTTTTTAAAGCATTAAAAGACTCCGAGTCTGCTGACTAAACACTAAGTTTATGACATCGAAAACTTTGAATATTTGAAATTGAAAATCATACATATAATAACATCAACAGAAGTACTTTCTTTTGCCTGGCAGTTTAAAAAAACCGTTTATCCGTACGATGGTTACAGTTGAAACTTGTTCGAATAGCCAGTCGTGGGGTTAAGCGAAATAGCATTTACACAGAAATGCATAGACACGATTTGAAATACTTCCGTACGGATGACTGAGTTTAGGATATACGGATCCGGGTAAACGAGGTCTGGCTGTACTCCTTAAACTATGATAATGTTGTACTCCCTACTTTTGGTTTCAGGGCCAAATGGACTGAGGAACCATAGGGTCAAGGTCACAGATAACGTCCTGTCAATCGGAATCGGAACAAGATCAAAGGAGACAACTAATGAAATATCCTACCTGAGCAGAAAATCACCCGGTACCCAGTTTCCCCGCGCTAAGAATGGACAAGTCGGCGAGATTGGATGGGAATATGAAAACTTCGGACTTGTGAAAGGAATTTAATAATATGTTTTACATAACTGAGTTCAATGGAAGTATTGCTTTATATTTTGGTTTAAGTTTATGAAATGAGAAATTACTTACACTGTTTTCATTCATGTTACTGCTATTTCCGTGTGATTACTTAAACGCATTTGATTTTAAAATGAATCTGACTGCTTCTGTGGCTGTGAGCGTTAACAATTTTAAGGATCGAATATGTAAATATTTGTAAACAAAATAAAATATCATAATTGCTCACATTTGTACTATTATTATTTAATATACTCTCCGTGATAGTTAACAATATGCCCAATTATCCTAATCTGTCTAATCCCGACAATCTTTACACAGATAAAAAGACAGAGTTATCGCTCAAGTGAACTGCACTCACCACTCACCGGCAGGTGGCCTACCTTATATGGTCATTGCTTTTCTGTCGGCCATCGAAGCATGTTGTGTTTTGATAGCTCTCTAATTCGATAGTAATAAGACTATTGTCTCGACTTTGTTCTCTTTCTCAGTTGTGTTTTCTGTCTGAGGTTGGTTAGACTGCCTCTCGCGAAGTGGTCTCTCTCCTTTAGACAGGTTAGTGGTTGTTGACTGCGGTTGACGTGTCAGCTGTTGTCAATTTCGGAGTGCTCGTTCTGCACGTGCAGTCCGTGCAGGTCGGTGATCTCGGGGCCGCTCGCGCGTGCCGCCTGTCCCTTGCGCTTGGCGCGGGGGTCATACCGCTTGCCCTCCTGTTTCTGCTGTAGCGATTGACGCTTGCCGTCTGCGCTTGATTGCTCTTGCCGCTTGCGGATTGCGCTGCCGCCTGCGTCGTTTAGCGCTTGCCGCTTGTGCGTGGATAGCGCCTGCCGCCTCCTCTTGGTAGGTTGGCGTCTGGGTTGGACAGCGCTTGCCGCCTGGGTTGGATTGCGCTGCCGCCTGCGTTGTTTAGCGCTTGCCGCTTGCGCGTGGATAGCGCCTGCCGCCTCCTCTTGGCAGGTTGGCGCCTGGGTTGGACAGCGCTTGCCGCCTGGGTTGGATTGCGCTGCCGCCTGCGGTTGGTTAGCGCTTACCGCGTGCGCGTGGACAGCGCTTGGCGCCTCCTCTTGGTAGGGTGTCGCCTGGGTTGGACAGCGCTTGTCGCCCGGGTTGGATTGCACTGCCGCCTGCGCTTGTTAGTGCGCTTGCGCGGGGATAGCGCCGGCCGCTCGCGCGTCTCTCTCTTTGGCTTGCTGAGTATGACTTCACCATTCTCGGCGTTCTGTGGGGCGTGTGGCTATAGGAAGTCAGCGCGATTTGACCCCCACACCCTTTGCCGCCTGTGCCGCAACCTTTGCTCGGACGCGGACAGGTGTGAGGAATGTGCTGACCTCTCGGTGGCGGAGCATCGCGAGTATCGCACCTCCGTTAAGAAGAGTGAGAGTCAGTCTAAGCTGAGGGCGTCCAAGCGGCCCTCTCCGTCCGCTACCGCCACCGCTACCGCTAGCGCCGGCGCCGCCATGTCCGATCCCAGGTCGCCGACTTCAGACCTGGTGATCTCGGAGGACGCGGCAGAATTCGATTTGCCAGAGGCAGGGGCGGGAGCGGGTCGAGAGGCGGCCGCCAAGGACACCTACGTCTCTTCTCAGGGTAGCGGGGTTGAGAGATCTCCCGTCAGGAGACCCTCCCCTGACGCCGAGTCTTTTCCAGACCGGCGACTTTCGCCTAAGAGGAAGAGGAAACACAAGTCTAAGAAGAGGAGGTCGAGGCCTCCTTCGCCTCCTCCCTTCGATTCAAGGAGATTGACTGAGGATATCCTGTCCTCAGTCAAGGACATGGTTTCCTCCATGCTGGACGGACGACTGCCGGCGCAGACTAGGGTTGAGGAAGGGGTTACTTCGCCCTTGACCTCCCCGCCGTCCACGCCCAAGAGGAGGAGGGTGGTGGTTGTTTCACCTGCCGGCACCTCCTCAGATCCAGACAAGTCGGCCCCGGAGGCGGCTTCCCAGGAGGGTGGGATGTCCACTTCTGGGAGATCCTCTCCCGAGTTGACCATTGTGGAGACGCCTCAAGTGGATGCCCCTGACCTCAAGGAACGCCTGGCGGCTATCGCCGACTGGTGTCAAGTGGAATTGGTTGAGGTTGAGGATGAACCCTCCTCGACCAAACTGGCCAGAATGGAGACATTCTGCGCCGAGGAGGAGGCGCCTACCCAACGCCTCGTGGCGCTGCCGCCACACAGGCTCCTTCAGGCGGCGGGCAAGGATTACGACGCCAATGTCGCCGCGGCGGCGCCAGGCCGCCTCCTGCCGCCCCTGGTTCTGGGTGAGAAGCAGCGCGCTTCCCTCCCAGTAGCGCAGTCTTCTTTCTCCCTCTGTCCCCCTGGCCTGGACGAGGATATTCGCCGGGTGGCCGTCCCCTCCGTACCTCACCAGGTGTCGGACGCTCACTTGAGCCATCTTGACAAAGAGGCTAGGAGCATCCTGGGATTGGCCAATCACGTGGCGCATGCCTGTCAGGGTATGGCGTCCTTTGCGAAGGAGGCGGGGATGGAGGGAGGGGCGAAGGCTCTTTACCGCGGTTTCGGCGCCGTGGCGGGGAACATCGCTCAGATGATGTTGTGCGCCTCCCGCATTTCGGCGGGGGTCACAAATCTCAGGAGAGATGGGTTCCTTGCCCGGACAAACCTTCCGGCGGAGCTCCGGAACCGCTTGCGGGCCGCTCCCGCGTCGTCGTCATCTCTCTTTGATGGGCAGATTGCCGGGGTCCTCCGGCAGCGGCAGGAGTGTCAGCAGCAGGAGTTGACCAACAGACTGGCCGCTGGCGGGGGTAGAGCCTCGTCTCAGGCGCATACGCCCAAGAAGAGGAAGGGAGGCGCGAACACTCCCATGGGTAACGCCAAGACTGGCGGAGTTTCCTTTCGGTTTGGGGGTCGGCAGGACAGAAGTCGTGACTTCAATGCCGGCCCCTCTCCCAAGCACACCCCCAAGAAGGGAAATCAGCGTGGCAGGGGCCGCGCATATGGAGGTACCCCGAGGAAGCAGTGACTCGTGGATGGCCCCCGAGCTGCCTCCACAGGTTGTCCCGGCGTGGGAAGGGCCAGTGGGAGGTCGACTCTCTCGGTTTGTGGCCAACTGGGCGCAATTGGGACTCGATCCTTTCGTCTGCAAGGTTTTGGAGCGGGGGTTTCGTATTCCCGTGGCACACCTCCCCCCGCTAACCTGTTTTCCAACAGAGAGGCCGCTAGAACGAGATCGGCTCGCACTGACGCTGGAACAGGTGGAGACACTCATCTCCAAACGGGCGGTGGAGGAACTCCTGCCCCAAAACCTCACCCCAGGATACTATTCTCCGGTCTTCGTGCGACCGAAGCGGGACCCGAAAAAGTGGCGGCTGATCCACGACTTGAAGGAGTTCAACCGCTCCTTCCTAGAGCGGCCGCCATATTTTCGTCTCTTGACCGTACCATCAGTGATGCGGTTGCTGGAGCCCTTGGACTCGATGATATCCCTCGATCTGCAGGACGCGTATCTGCACATTCCCATCTACCATGGGGATCGCAGGTACCTCCGTTTTGTCCTGGCGGGTCGCCACTTTCAGTGGAACGTTCTACCGTTCGGGATATCGTCGGCTCCATGGCTTTTCACTCGCGTGACCCAGCCCATCGTCCAATACCTTCATCGAGTGGACGTGCAGTTCGCGATGTATCTGGACGACGGGTTCACTCACAACAGATCCCCATCTGTTCTGGAGGCGCAACGAGACTTTGTGATAACGTTGTTCAGGCGCCTGGGATGGCTAGTCAACCTAGACAAGTCAGACCTGGAGCCAACGACGTCGCTGGTCTTTCTGGGAGCTCGCCTGGATACCGTGACCTACAGAGCTTTCGTCACCACAGAACGGATGGGGCGCTACAAAGATCTCCTGGAATTAGCACTCCGGGAGCCGCTGTCACTCCGCAAGTGGCAGAGGCTGTTGGGGTTCTTGAGCGCGACCCAACACTTCACCCGAAGGGGTCGGTTGCAGCTCAGGCCCCTGCAGATCTTCGTCAACACGCACGTCAGGGAGAAGACTTGCCGTCATGTCTTCCCGATCCCAACCGGTTTGAGACGCCACCTCTCCTGGTGGCAGCAGGAATCCAACGTGCTGGGAGGAGTGCCTCTCAGGCAGCCCCCAGCGACGTCTCAGCTATACGTGGATGCCTCCACCCAGGGGTGGGGAGCCCACCTAGACTCGGACCAAACGGCGGGGGTGTGGTCGCCAGCGCAAGCGCGGCGCCACATCAACGTCCTCGAATTGGACGCCATAAGGCTGGCGATCAGCCATTGGTCAGGTCGCCTGCGGGGGCAGGTCCTGTGTGTTCACACGGACAGCTCAGCGGCGGCCTGGGCCATAAACAAGCAGGGGTCAACCAAGGCAGACTCTCTACTTCAACTGGTGGCGGAGCTGTTTCACCTAGTGGACAGTCTCGGACTCTCTCTCAGAGCGGTGCACATCCCGGGAGCCAAGAACGTCCTGGCGGACGCCTTGTCTCGACCGGACAAACCTCCTTTGACGGAGTGGATGTTGCACCCGAGGGTGTTCGAGAGTCTGTGTTTGAGGTTCGGCAGACCTCACATAGACCTCTTTGCGACTCGGCTCAACCACCAGTTGCCGACGTACGTGTCCCCCGTACCGGACCCGGCCGCGTGGGCTCTCGATGCGCTCGCGTTAGGATGGGAGGGGATGGTCGCCTACGCCTATCCCCCTCAAGCCATCCTGAGTCACGTGGTGGCGAAGGTACAGGAGACACGAGTACTTCAACTCCTGCTCATAGCTCCGTTGTGGCCAGCCAGGGCCTGGTACGTTCCCCTGAGGAGGATGTGCCGCCAAGACCCTGTCCCCCTCCCTCTGAGATGGGACCTATTGACGAGCAAACCAAGCGGGCGGGTTCACGAGAACCCCCAGGCGCTCCACCTTCACGCCTGGTTTGTCTCCAAAGGGGGTTGACAGGGGCGGGGTTTTCCAAGTCCGTTGCCGAAGCGGTCGCCTCTTCGCAGAGACCCTCCACGAGGAATCTCTATGACGCCCAGTGGGGCGCCTTCGCCGCCTTCTGCGCGAAGGAGGGGTATGCCATCCAGGCGGTAACGGTCCCGCAGGTAGCTGAGTACCTGGTGTACCTACGAGAGGTGAGGAAGCTCAAAGCTTCCTCAATTAACACCAACCTGGCGGCGGTCATGTCAGTCCTTAGGAAGCGTGAGCCCCAGGTGGACATCTCGGTCCTTAAAGAACTGATTAAGACCTACCGGAATGAGGACGGGCGGAGGAAACTCAGGCCGCCGGAGTGGGACCTGACAGTGGTGCTCAACCATCTCAAGTCGGACCACTACGAGCCGTTGACAGAGACGACTCTTCTCCGTCTCACCATCAAAACAGCCTTTTTGGTTGCGATGGGGTCCGCAGCCAGGATTTCAGAGCTTCACGCTCTCCAGGCGGACCTCTTGCGTTTTGAGGTGAGAGACGGGGGGTCGGCGTCACTGGGGTTAGCCCCTGAGTTCATTTGTAAGAACCAAGCCGCAGACGAAAGGGGTAGAACCTTTTCGTTACCGTCTCTTTCCGGTAGCATAGATCCGACGGACGAGGATCGGCTCCTTTGTCCGGTGAGAGCCCTGCGGATCTACACCGAAAAGACCAAGACACTACGTCAAGGGAGAAGGAAACTTTTTCTCCCGCACTCCCAGACTAGTGTTCGGGAGTTAGACAAGCGTCAACTCAGTGTGTATCTCCGCTCGGCAGTGTTGGACGCCTACAAGGCCGCGGGCCTCGACCCGCCAGCGAGGGCCAATCCACACGAGATAAGAGCCATCTCGGCTACGATGGCTCTTCACAGTAACATGGCAGTGGCGGACATCATGGCCGGCTGTTTCTGGAAGTCGGGCCTGGAGTTCGCCAATCACTATCTGAGAGACATTTCCAACGAGGACATGGAGGGGATTCATCGGTTGGGCGCACAGGTGTACGCCCAGCAACGAGTTCCGTCGGCCTCGTACCGAAGAGGCCTACCCCCCCCTCGTTAATTCGGCTGCTCCTTGACCAGTCTGGAGTTGCTATTAAACATAGTCTCGATGATTTTAGTGATGCGTTTGTTGTCTTTTCTTTAGTTGGTGACCACGCGGGTGAGAGTCCCTCCGGTTACGAGTTGGGTCAGGCTTAACCCTCCGGTTGACAGATGAACCCCATCGGGGTTCAGGCTGGTTACGTGGCATTGGCTCACCAACTTGACTCTTGTTAAGACAGAGCTATCCCTCTTAGGAGCCTCTCGCTCCCCTCCACCTCTGTGGCAATCGGGCATATTGTTAACTATCACGGAGAGTATATTAAATAATAGTATGTTTTTGTTTAAACATCATTATTTATACTCACCGTTGATAGTTAACAATCGTAAGTTCCCTCCCGGCCTCCCCTCGGTCGCGTTCGGCTTCGTGTCTGTCCATCAGAAGAAGCAATGACCATATAAGGTAGGCCACCTGCCGGTGAGTGGTGAGTGCAGTTCACTTGAGCGATAACTCTGTCTTTTTATCTGTGTAAAGATTGTCGGGATTAGACAGATTAGGATAATTGGGCATATTGTTAACTATCAACGGTGAGTATAAATAATGATGTTTAAACAAAAACATACTATATTGTGTTGTTATTCATTCCGAATTCCCCTACATGTATATCTCCCCTCTCCCCTCACCCTCTCCCTCACCTCTCCCACTCCCCCTCCATCTACCTCTCTGTCTACGTGTCCCTCCCCTCCCACTCTGTTACCCACCCTCCCTCTGTCCACCCGTCTGTCTCCCCTTCCTCCCTCTCTATCTCTTCATTCTCTCCCCTCTACCTCTCTGTCTCCCCCGCTCTCTCTCCCCCTTCCCTCTCCCTCTCTGTCTACCCCCACCCCCCCCAGCAATCCCCCCCCCCCCCCCGCAATCCCTCTCTCTCCCATCTCCCTCTCTGTCTCCCCCTCTGTATATGTCTACCTCCCCCTCCCCTCTCTCTCATAATATTTAGAAAGGGAAACAATTATATTTTCAAATATGTACATTAGTAATATCAGCAATTCTCTTCTCAATACTCATTGACACAGTAGTCAGAATATCCATCACTCTCTTTGAAATCCCAATATCCTTGTCTGCAGCTTTGTAGTTCGGTCGACGCCTCGGGTCTAACATTTATTATTAATACATCTATGAATGATAAATGCGTGGTAATTAAAGAAAACATTTTATCCTTACTGGAGTATCAAATATTTACGTTTGCCACGAATTATTAACGCGCCACTCCAATTATCCGTGAGGCAGATTTTGAATAATTTACAGAATGAGGAAATTGAATAAAAGCAAGCTCCTTTTTCGAATTACGTTAGCAAGGCGCTACCTGCTTACATGTATATCCTACGAATCTCCAGTTTAGTTTAGTGTATGTTGAACCTATTTGGCTGGACTCGACACATTTACTTATGGAACATTAACGTTGAATGTATTTTGCTGACGTCAACATATTTACTCACTAAACATTGAAAACTTTGTCAACATATTTATCCACTAATTAAGGGATGAAGTACAACGCATGTTGTTGGTGCTAATATAGTTAGTCACTTAAATATGAAGTAGAACATATTTGGCTGATGTCAACATATTTACTCACTAAACATTGAACATTTTGTCAACATATTTACTCACTAAACATTGAAAACTTTGTCAACATATTTACTCCCTGAACATTCAAGTTGAGAACGTATTTGGCTGACGTGAACATATTTACTCATTAATACATGAAGGAGAGCGTATTTGGCTGACGTCAACATATTTACTGAATAAACATTGAAGTAGAACGCATTTGGCGGACATCAACATATTTACTCACTAATCGTTGAAGTAGAACACATTTAGATGGAGTCAACATATTTAGTCACTAAACTATGATGTAGAGCCTATTTGGCTGACGTCAACAAACATGTATTTACTGACTAAGGCCTTGAAGTTCTCGCATTTGGCTGACGTAAACATTTTTACGAAACGTTGAAGTGGACCATATTTGGCTGGTGTCAACATATTTACTTACAAAACTCCAGTGACGTCACGCCACTATACTGCCTATAACATTATACTCAATAATTCCTATGTGGATGTATTATCCCAGGGATTATCACTGTATTTTTTGTCTAACTCTATTGGAAAACAGCTGTTAATTCAAACATCAATCTCCAAATGTTTTTGCCATAACCCATCTCGAACCCGAAACCTCCGTACTCTTGCACACCAAGAACAGCGATGATACCAATGTGGCACAGGGACTAGGCTGATGAGGAAGTTACCTAAGTTCTCTTTATACCCTACTGCCTTTCACCAAAAGGGGATAGTTTACGGACGACTCCTTTACTTTTTCGCACTATCAATTAGAATAGATTAAACATATAATTTAACCACGGGGTCTGTTTGTAAGCTTGATAAAACATGCCAAAGGGTGTTTACGAGATTTAAAACGTTTACTCTCGGGATAAACACTCGGGGCTGATGCCCCTCGTGTTTATCCCTCGGGTTGCGGGTTTTAAATCTCATAAACACCCTTAGGCATGTTTTACCTTATACATTCTTCGAATCTTCAAATTATTCGTTTGTGGTGAACTTATTTGGTTGGTTTAAAAATCAATCAGAATTGAGGAAGATCGCATTTGGCTGCATTTAGTGTTAATTGCTGGACTCACAATAAACATTGAAGTAGAACACATATTTGGATTGAGTCAACACATTAACCTACTAAGCGTTGTAGTAGAACACATATGGCTGAAGTCAACATATTAACTCAATAAACGTTGTAGTAGAACGTATTTGACTGAAGTCAACACATTTTCTGATTAAACATTGAAGTAGAGCAAGTTTTGATGCTGTTACCATATTTACTCACTAAACATGGAAGTAGAACACATTTGGGTGGTGTAAAAATATTTACTCGCTAAACATCGAAGTAGAACACATTTGGATGGAGTCAACATATTTACTCACTAAACATCGAAGTAGAACACATTTGGATGGAGTCAACATATTTACTCACTAAACATCGAAGTAGAACACATTTGGATGGAGTCAACATATTTACTCACTAAACATTGAAGAAAAATACATTTGGATGGAGTCAACATATTTACTCGCTAAACAATGAAGTAGAGCGTATTTGGATGGAGACAACATATTTACTCACTAAACATTGAAGAAAAACACATTTGAATGGAGTCAACATATTTACTCACTAAACATCGAAGTCGAACTTATCTGGATGGAGTCAACATATTTACTCACTAAACATCGAAGTAGAACATATCTGGATGGAGTCAACATATTTACTCACTAAACATCGAAGAAAAACACATTTGGATGGAGTCAACATATTTACTCGCTAAACATTGAAGTAGAGCGTATTTTGTTCGAGTCAACATATTTACTCACTAAACATCGAAGAAGACACATTTGGATGGAGTCAACATATTTACTCACTAAACATTGAAGAAAAACACATTTGAATGGAGTCAACATATTTACTCACTAAACATTGAAGTCGAACATATCTGGATGGAGTCAACATATTTACTCACTAAACATCGACGTAGAATATATCTGGATGGAGTCAACATATTTACTCACTAAACATTGAAGAAAAACACATTTGGATGGAGTCAACATATTTACTCGCTAAACAATGAAGTAGAGCGTATTTTGTTCGAGTCAACATATTTACTCACTAAACATCGAAGAAGACACATTTGGATGGAGTCAACATATTTACTCACTAAACAATGAAGTAGAGCGTATTTGGCTGATGTCAACATATTTACTCAGGAAAAATGAAGTAGAACACATTTGGAAAATATAAACTCACGTCACTATATTTACTGTTTATTTTTATGGACTCAATACGTTTCCAATAGAAATTATGCAAAGAGTGTTTGACTTGATTAAACATTTTTACTGACGGTGATGTATTAACTTATTTGGTTGCAGCGAACATATCTACTGCCTAATCGTTTATGGAGAGCTTATATGGTCACAGTTAACATGTTTATTCACTAATTCTTTATGTAAATGGACATACTTAATGTTTATTAAACTGAAAGATATAGATTTACTCCTCAGAAGGTCAAATAGTGCTGAGTCAACAAATTATCTTTTAACTAACTTTGGTAGCGAAACAGTCAACATAATATATAAATATTAGTTTTTATCCAAATACATACATTTCCTTTTTCCGGAAATTATTTACTATGCCTGGCAAGCGTTTAACTGAGTATTATCTATTTTGAAATGTTATTGATTAACAATATTTCTTAGACGATATATTCTAAATCATTCAAAACCCTGAATATTTTCCTGTGACAAGAGATCGCTTGACTGACTTAAATAGTTAAAATAAACGACGAATTTATATATTTGGCATATTATTAGATTAAAATATTTATGCCTTGACGCCTCATCAATTACATACTTGAATATGTTTTTAAAAAATCGTTATGTACAGGTTTACATTTTAAATTCTAACATACAGTCTCGTTATATTTGAGCAAAATCTTTTCATGTTGATACTTACTACAGGATTTGTGTGAATTAAATTAAATTAATTTAATATTATGTTAACGACCTGATACTACCTGACTTAATCTGAATCAATGATCAAGTACAAAAGAAATATAAATTCTAGATAACATTAACGGGTTGAGATATCGTATGTTATTCTTTCTTGTATGGAGTTTATATATTTTAAGAAAATAGTGGTTCGCAAGTCTGAGGGCTAGGTGCTGTTTTTATAATCATGTTTAATATGCCCACATTATTATTCACATACGACATGTGACACGCAAATAAAATATTCTCCTTATTCATAACTCTTCGGCTGTGAAAAATTCTCTTTTATTTGTTTTGTCGCTTTAATTCAATTATAATCTATTTGCCTTTTACACATATTTGGTTAGCACCGTTGACGTTGTTCACTTAAAGGGAAAGTTCTATCATCGAGCTGTCGGCAGCATCCGCCATAAAACACGCTATAAATTTACCCAATTTTAATTTTGTGTAATAATAAAACATATATACTGATAGAACATTCACATAGTAACACATGACGTATCATAAAACTAATAAACACTATGCTGTTAGGCCGTAGCGAAGTTTTCCCCACTCGCAGTGCCGATGAATGGCTTCAATTCTCATTGTTTTTATTTTTCAACAAATGTGCGCTTGTCTTTATCAAGTTGTGAAATGTAAAGTCATCAAAGTATTAACTTCATTAATATATTTCAGTTTGACGATGTTTTAATCATATATTAATAGCATATGTGTAAACGGGAATATCCTCTGGAATTTTGTTTCCACAAAAAAATACCCCGATAGAACCCTCCTTTTAACGAGAGCTCCTTTATGGGTTTCAAAGGCCACAGCAATCTTTATACTGACACACATCAATATAAGTGATCATAAATAATAAATCTGCTTCTGCATATTGGATATCTTATGATGTTAAAATATGTATTTGTCTAGTAGACTAGTATCAATTGTTCCTTCGATATCTGATAAAAAATTTGACTTTTTAAAGTGCTATCACCAAAAGTATCATATTTACCTGACATTTTACTTAGCTTCATGATTGATAAATGAGCTTTAAATATTTGTCAACCATATCAATTATTTTCCTGTAAACTTGTCAGCTTATTGCATTTTAATGTTTATTAAAGTCCATGTTCACATAAATCTAACGCAATGTAAGAGTTTGTTACATTTCTTGACATTACATATTAATGCCATTTTGAGTATTACAAATTCCATGTTTCATCGTAATAAAAAGTTTTTTGTTAAAAACATTTTATGTTTATTTTATGAGAAAACACAAATTATGTATAGGAAAGTTGACTTAAATTTGCCAGTGATAGGGAGTGAAGCAATTGCAAATTCTGCTTTGAACCATGTTATATAGAATAATAACAATCATAAGTGGTGGCATAGCTCAGTCGACCGCTATCAGTGAAGTTCAGCAACAATGGGCGCGGTTCGCCGCATGGGTGGGTTCCCCGCTAGATTGCTGGGGAAACTGAGAGAGCCCCACACTGAGACATAAGTTGAGAGACTTGTGGTGTCACCCTATGAATATATCGTACCTGTACATGTATACATGTATCCCTATAAATGAAGTGAAGGAATTTATCCTTTGCTGAAATCAAACTTCCTCTATGTATATACAAATGTATCGTACCTGTACATATATACAATGTATCCCTATTAATGAATTGAGTGGTTGCCGCTCACCCACAAAAGCTGTTTTAGCTGAATGTGGACGATATCAACTGCACATGAACTATAAGACACGAGTTTTATCGTATTGGATTCGGTTGCTCAGACAACCCGATTCCCGTAATTCAAATAGATGTCATCATATGCTAAAACGTTTAGATGATTCTGGAGATGTAAACTGGACCTCAGCAGTGCGAGAGTTACTGTTCCAGTATGGCTTGTCTCATGCTTGGTTTAATCCAACTTCCAAACGCAAGGCATAACTCTTGCCAGTCTGCATGGAGACTGGCAAAAGTTATGCCTTGCATTGGGAAGTTGGGTTTAATCAGGATGTAGGCAATAAAGAATTGTTCTTGAACATATTCAAGCAAAGATGTAAAGTTATTTATTATCTAGAGTGGTCAACCACTGTGACTTCTTCCAAATGTTTGAACACATATTCAACTTATAAACTTGATATGATGCCAGAAAGGTATTCACGAGTATTACCTTCCTTTTATTTGCTCAGAGCACTGACAAAATTTCGATGTGGTATTGCTGTCTTTAACATACAATTATATAGAAGATCAAAAGATGCAGATATCACCATTGCCATGTGTCCATATTGTAGAAATAAGCTAGAAAATGAGTTCCATGTACTACTAGAATGTCCATCATATACTGACTTACGAATCAAATACCTACCATGTTATTATTACAACAACCCTAATTTACATAAATTCATAACTCTCTTGAATTCAAATTCAGCAAACGTCTTATTACGTTTATCCCTGTATTGTTCAAAAGTAATATATTCACGTAAAGTTCAAATGTAAGCAATGTCAAGGCGCTCCGGATATTATCTTACTATGAATGTCAATGTGTATTGTTGGCCTCATGGCCATTTATACAAATACAATCATCTGTCTGTCTGTCTGTCTGTATGTCTGTAATGAATTGAAGGAAGTTATCCATTGCAGAATCCAAACTTCCTCTGTGTATATACCGTACCTGTACATATATACACTTATCCCTATAAATGAAGTGGAGAAAGTTATCCATTGCAGAATCCAAACTTCCTCTATGTATATACCGTACCTGTACATATATACACGTATCCCTATAAATGAAGTGAAGGAAGTTATCCATTGCAGAATCCAAACTTCCGCTATGTATATATCGTACCTGTACATATATACACTTATCCCTATAAATGAAGTGAAGGAAGTGATCCATTGCAGAATCCAAACTTCCTCTATGTATATACCGTACCTGTACATATATACACTTATCCCTGTAAATGAAGTGAAGGAAGTGATCCATTGCAGAATCCAAACTTCATCTATGTATATATCGTACCTGTACATATATACACGTATCCCTATAAATGAAGTGAAGGAAGTGATCCATTGCAGAATCCAAACTTCCTCTATGTATATATCGTACCTGTACATATATACACTTATCCCTATAAATGAAGTGGAGAAAGTGATCCATTGCAGAATCCAAACTTCCTCTATGTATATACCGTACCTGTACATATATACACTTATCCCTATAAATGAAGTGAAGGAAGTGATCCATTGCAGAATCCAAACTTCCTCTATGTATATTCCGTACCTGTACATATATACACGTATCCCTATAAATGAAGTGAAGGAAGTTATCCATTGCAGAATCCAAACTTCCTCTATGTATATACCGTACCTGTACATATATACACTTATCCCTATAAATGAATTGAAGGAAGTTATCCATTGCAGAATCCAAACTTCCTCTATGTATATATCGTACCTGTACATATATACACGTATCCCTATAAATGAAGTGAAGGAAGTTATCCATTGCAGAATCCAAACTTCCTCTGTGTATATACCGTACCTGTACATATATACAATATATCTTTATAAATGAAGTGAAGGAAGTGATCCATTGCAGAATCCAAACTTCCTCTGTGTATATACCGTACCTGTACATTTATACAATATATCTTTATAAATGAAGTGAAGGACGTTATCCATTGCAGAATCCAAACTTCCTCTATGTATATACCGTACCTGTACATATATACAATATATCCCTATAAATGAAGTGAAGGAAGTTATCCATTGCAGAATCCAAACTTCCTCTGTGTATATACCGTACCTGTACATATATACAATATATCTTTATAAATGAAGTGAAGGAGGTTATCCATTGCAGAATCCAAACTTCCTCTATGTATATACCGTACCTGTACATATATACACTTATCCCTATAAATGAAGTGAAGGACGTTATCCATTGCAGAATCCAAACTTCCTCTATGTATATACCGAACCTGTACATATATACTATATATCTTTATAAATGAAGTGAAGGAAGTGATCCATTGCAGAATCCAAACTTCCTCTGTGTATATACCGTACCTGTACATATATACACTTATCCCTATAAATGAAGTGAAGGAAGTGATCCATTGCAGAATCCAAACTTCCTCTATGTATATACCGTACCTGTACATATATACACTTATCCCTATAAATGAAGTGGAGAAAGTGATCCATTGCAGAATCCAAACTTCCTCTATGTATATACCGTACCTGTACATATATACACTTATCCCTATAAATGAAGTGGAGAAAGTGATCCATTGCAGAATCCAAACTTCCTCTATGTATATACCGTACCTGTACATGTATACACTTATCCCTATAAATGAAGTGGAGAAAGTGATCCATTGCAGAATCCAAACTTCCTCTATGTATATACCGTACCTGTACATATATACACTTATCCCTATAACTGAAGTGGAGAAAGTTATCCATTGCAGAATCCAAACTTCCTCTATGTATATACCGTACCTGTACATATATACACTTATCCCTATAAATGAAGTGGAGAAAGTTATCCATTGCTCAAACCAAACTTCATCTATGTATATATCGTACCTGTACACATATACACTGTACATGTATCCATATTAATGAAGTGAAGGATACACCCAAGGGCAAAAGAAACGATACATCAAAAATACAAGATATTATATACATAGAACTGAAAAATTGTTACCCCAAATAAAAACCACATATGCACATATGAAATATTTAATATAATGAATATATATAATAATATATGAATAAAATGAAAATCGATATATCAATAAAATTGTCATTAATAAGGAATTACCGCATTGGTCCAGTTACAAGTTCGAGGTCCGTTGTAACTCGGCCAATGCGAAAATGCTATATTAATGACAATTTTACAAATATATCGATTTTTATTTGATTTGCACAATAGTAAAAAATATTGTTTGCATTGAGATCGCGATTATTTACAAAATTGGTGAATAGACAGCAATGTGCGACTGCACATGCCCAGCCACGTGTTGGCCCAGTTTTACCTGTATTTGCCCATCGTTTTCGTATTGACCCAGTTGTCAAGCCATATATCGTCTAGGCATTAAATACTGTATGCATACCATGCAGCTGATATTATATAATTATAATACTGGTTATATTTCATAATTATTGGAATTATAAAATTGTTGTTTATATGGGTTACAGTTCAAATGTCACATGCCTTTTTTCAAAACTATACAGAGACCTTCATTTTCATGAGATAAATTTAAAATTACAGACCAATAATGTTTCAAAAAGCATCTATTTTATTTCTATACTCGGAAATTCAAATACAGCCAACTTTTTAATATGGTATACCGGAAAATAAAAAGTACACCAGATAACATCGTTGTCACATGTAAGTATTAATTAAAATTTAAATTTACTGCTATATCTTTCTTTTGAAAATCAATTTGGAGAGAATCTATATGACAGAGAAGTTCAAATTCATACCCTTGATTATATGAAATAATGAACATCGTTATTATTTTAGATTAAGTCCACGTTTTGGTTTGTGGCACTGAATGCACTTAAGAACGCCATGTAACGACAAGACGATGTTTGTTTTCAGCAATATAAGCATTGACATATAATATTTATGCTGTTTTGTGTACCGTTATTTCCTTACATTATATGCTCAGTTAAAATACCAATACACAACAGGGAGTAAAAGAATACAATGTTCCTGGGCGTACAGTTAGAAGGTTATGCATTCTTTATGAATTATTTAAGATACGGCTGACTGATTAACTAAACGTCTTTGGGGAGTACGCATGAATCATTAAGACGTACAAGAGAAAACTCTTAGTTCATTTGTAGATATTCCTTTGGGCTTCGTTATGACAAGTAACAGGCTTTGAGTGCATTCCTGGAGATGCATAGAGTTTACTACACGTCCCATTGTGTCATATGGTTTTACGATTAGTGGTTTTTATCATATACAGTAAGACTTCGTTTATCCGCACGATTTGGTTACAGTTGAAAATCGAACGGATAGCGAATCATCATTAGTAAAAGAAATACATAGAGAAGATTTGAAATACTAGCGTGTGTATGGTCGGGTTACCGGATAAACGGGTACGGTTAAACGAGGTCTGACTGTATATATATATATATATATATATATATATATATATATATATATATATACACACATTGCCGCGTTTTCAACAGTGTAAACAGAAGAAATCGATTTTGAATTGTATGATTTGTCAAGATGATATAAGATGTTGTCAACACAAATAACCATACTGGACTTCAATTTTTTTTTTCATAGGGACGTCATAAAACAAGACACAGAACACGTTTCGACTCTCCTACAAATGTGCACGTATCTGGTCCAGTTAAGGAGCTTAGAAACGACGATTTCTACAAACAGTTAATGTTTTGAAATTTAGTTTACTTGGCTTCTGAAGACAGGTATAACAATTGTGTTCATCGCTCGTGACGTTTCTTTTGCGGTTGAGTGTATGCATGTATACACAAGAAAGTAGACACCTCAGTTGGTTTTATCATATGTATGATGCAATAACAATATTTAAACTGAAACAAAAATTTAACAATGCAGGTTATTAGTGATTACTCGGGAGGATACGTCTACGTAGTTTTAAAAAATATTTTTAATAAAATTCATAAATTCTCCCAAACTTAAACTGGATAAAACATCGAAATATAAGATATATTCAATGTTGTAATCAATAAATGTACACGTGTCTCATTGTGCAGACATTTACAACATTTTAAACATGGTAGGGTCGTGTTAGTGCAAATCTAATTTCTTACCTCTGTATACAATGTACATTAAACACATATATTGTAACTTAAATTAACCAGGTAGCAATTAATTCATTCAAACTAATGTAGATAAGATAAGTTAAATAATGTGGTAAAATAACGAAGCTGTAGGTGAGTGCTCATTTGTGATAAAAGTTTGCATTCGTTTTTTTATCCAGTGTAGTAAATTATTTACAGGGCAGCCTTTTGTAGTATGTCATATCAAACCCAAAAATCAAATATTTTAGCAAGCTTATTAAATTTAGCAAGTCAATGTTAAGTCTTTTCAATTTATTGTTAAATCGTAAACAGTTATAATTCAAGGAATACATTACATATATTTTCAATATAAATATTGTGTACGTAATAATGCACAACATTATCAATTGAAATCATTTTCTTAACATGTTGTTCTTATAGAAATCTTGATTAAATTTCATTTTTAATTTTCAATTTAAGATGTTTGCAATGATTATTTCCAATCATGGCTATCTTTAACATTTTAAAAAATAATTTAGCAATTTTACGCCAAAGGAACAAATATGTGATACTTTGTATTTTAGCTATACTGATTAGCATAAAACGTTGCCTAAAATGATCTTCCTAAAACCATTAATTTGTTTACAAGTTTCATCAACTGGGGCAATTAATCCAATTAAATTAAATGTGTATAGATGAATTTTGAATAATCGAAATTTAGAACAGAGAAGCATTCAAATTAATTTTATAATTGTCATTAATTATAGAATGTTCAAAGATAAATTGAAACATTAAAAAATCTTAAGTTATACGTTTTGATGTATCAAGCGTTATTGAGGTAAGCAAACTTGTTTTAACCTCTACCTAATTTCAGAGTACAGAAAAGTAATGCATGTGCGGTGCGTGCACACTGTAGAAAAGCATGATGCACATGCAACGAGTGCATATGATACATTTAGACGCAATGCACGTGCAGCACGCGCAGAATACAGGGAAGCATAGTGCACGAGTGATGCATGCATAAACTGGCTAACATCATGCACGGGAAATTCTTTCAGAATACAGGAAAGCGCGATGAATGTACAGTTTGGACGCTCGACTAAACACCTCACTTGAAGACTGATATCACAGCTCAATTGAACATCCTTTTAATTAATTGAATATTAATTTTATATGCAAAATCAACACTAATATTAATTTCGTACATGTATATTTTGACCATGAATGAAATCTAACTCGCGATAAAACAAATCGTGAGTTAATCTCAGATGTAACATTAAAGGTGCTGTAGCACGATTTCCATACTGAAATAAAGTGCTCTAACAAAATATGAATAAGTGTTACTAATGGCTATATACTGCTCCTGAATAATTTAAAAGAGGAACGAATGTACATGGTTCGATTAAGCCATGCGAGTCCATTTTCCATCGAGCGGCTATTTTAAGGCGTTCACATTAAAATGACCGCTCGATGGTAGTTCAATTGATATTACGGATGTAACGATACAGCAATACACTCAGGGTATAGATTTAACAATGGTACAATGATGGAATGCATATGGTAAAACATATTGTTGAACTAAGCTCTTCAATTCGCATGAGACCTACAAATATACCTCTCACACTGAAGAGTTCCACATCGCTTTCACTTTTTTCGTCGCACCATTTCCAATAGCCGTTTTCTATGGGTACGACTTATCGGGTCGTGTAATGGTGATGTTTTACCTATTAACGTATCAATATATATTTAAGAAATTTGAGAAAACATAATATGCAAAAAACGTGCTTCACCGCATTTAAACCATCGTTGTAATATAATAATTTTCGTTTTCTAACGAACAACTTACAACTAGCCTGTCTCCTTAAGGGTCATGTGGAGTTATCGTCATCTATTTTTGCGTAAATATGTTATTCCAAGAACATTCACATCCTAAATGAATGACAATGTTCTTATAAAATCAGCTGGTAATTTTTCTTTTTCTCTATCTCCTTTTAAGTTATTTTCGTTTAGTTTTGCTTTTGCTTTAATAAATGTTTCTCAACACAAAGACGACATTCCATGATAGTTTTCGCAAAAAAATGAAACTCATATTTACAAGTGTGCCATATTTGCAAGAAAATAATACCATTGTTGTCATTATTTGTTAAATGCATGTACATATCTTTTACCATTCCAACGCTATATTGCCTTTCATACTAAATTATTCATTAAACGTATTTTACACAAATGTTTCTACCGGAACAAAAGCATTAGTAAATATGAAAAAGGTTTATACTTATCCATACAAAATGTAAGTAATTGAGCTGGGGAACAAAAGGAAGAAAGCATAAATATTACATTTTCAATAGATATATAATGTCGCGTAGTTGGAACAGAAAGCAGGCTATTGACACATGTTATAAAGCGGTACATCGTTTTCTGGTATTTTAATGTTGATGTTAATTATTAAGTAAATGCTGTGTCCTATTGTGTTGTTATTTGTCTAACAGATATGTCAAAATATTGTACATGCGTCGGCACGTGGCATGGTATCTGGCAACTTCCCAATGCAAGGCATAACTCTCGCCAGTCTCCATTACTAGCTGATTTAGGCCTTGCATAATTTCCTTCAAAAATCTGTGAAATCCAGGCCCCTATACATTTCTGGTGCAGCGATTCACTACTTTGACACAACAAAGCGAGGGAAATACCGCAAGGGTTGAATCAGCCAGTAATGCAAACTGGCAAGAGTTATGCCTTGCGTTTGGAAGTTGGGTATCTGGTTTTCCACGTGCGTTTAAGGGCGATTGAGATAGCGCAGTGGTTAGCGTGTTCAGCTACGGATCAAAGGGTTCGGGTTCGAATCCCAAAACTTTGTTTGCATAGAAACTGTTCTACATGTAGTAAAGTCTCAATGCTATACTGAATTTCAGCGCAGTATCACCCATGGTTCGCTAGTTCCAGTCGTAGCTAGCAGGTTTCACCGCAGTGCGCGGTCACCATTGGTTGCGGGCTTTTCCCGAGCACTAGCTGTCACAGCTAGCTGCCATTATAATAGCGAAATTGATTTTAAAGCGGCTTCAAACCCCAAATCACCTCACCTATAAATGTATGTGTGTTTTGTGTATCTATTGATATGGCCAAATGTCTCTCACTATATCTCACTATGTGTAATCATTTTAGAAAGTAGATGAACTAACTTTTGAGATGCAGCTGAATGTTTGATCCTATGTGCATATGTATTTCTATATATTTGTATGGACGTCAGCCGTATGCGTATTTCTCTGTCTGCCTTTAAAGGTACATCCATTGTGTTGTTGGGGGTCAAATATGCCAAACGTTATTAATGGTGTTATTTTATCGAGAAGTACCAATTGTTACCGAAAACTACCATTTTGCTGATACTCGACTTCGTATATTGACGATATGAAGGTAAAAATATCGATTTCTGATCGAAAACCGGACAATGCATCGCGTGTGGCGCGCGTCAATGAGTCAAACGTAATTTTGGAATCTTATTTAAACCAGACAACATAACAAATTTGGGTTGATAATGTTCAATAGGTCATATAACAACTGTGCATGTAAATAGGACGTGCACTTTCGGTTTCTGCACATGCATAATGATGTTACTCGATTTTAATTGGAAACTAGTAATTACGATATGTTTAGCGATTGGGATGAATATGCAAACTGAGTGAATTTTGTTGTATTGTAAACAGCGCATATGATGTGTTGGAACGTATTAAAGCCAAATAAAAAAAATATGAAATACAATGGATGCACCTTTAACTAGATCTACGACTGAAGGTGTGTATGTATGTCTGTCTGTTTGTCTGTCTGTCCGTGACATTGGAGATACGGTACGATGAATCATTTGCCCAACGTAACAATACATGTTTCACAACTCAGAGCTCTGTTCGATAACAGCGAGCGCTAATAATCGCGCATTAAGCGCTACATTGAGCCCCAATTCCTCCTGAACGACACGGTGCGATTCTTCTAGGTTTGCTCGCTTTGCTACGTAGCGCTACATTGAACAATCGCGTTAAGAGAGGTTTAATATAGCGCTCAATGAGCGATTATAAGCGCTCACTGTTATGGAACAGAGCCCATGTCTCTGTGTGGGACAGGAAATCAACCCTCAAAGCTCAGTTTATCCAGCAATGAAGCGGGTCACCCATCCATTCGGCGAGCCTCACCGATTCGTGTTCAATAACTAGGCGAGATGAGGGAGTCAAAAACGACTTTCTTGGCTTGTTTTGTGACTTCAAACAGTAAAGACGCGTCAACAAATTTAAGTCTAATAAGTTTATTTTTGTCGATAACATCTTTTATTTTGCAATTTCTTTATTTATGAATGAAGTTAAATGCCAAACATTCTGGCAAAAGCAGTTTTTTGAAAAAGCGAGTTCAAGTGTATTTGAACAGGCATGAAATTAGAAGTATTTCAGCCTGGTGTATGAAATTGTGGGTACAAATAATGTCCCTATGAAAATCATTAAAAATCGTCTTTCTCTGGAAACAATATTTCGTTTTTCACACCGTTGAAAATGTACTGACGTTTCTTTTGCGTTTGAGTGTATGCATCTCTGTCGTATTGCCAAGTGTATATGTGTCTGTGTGTTTGTGTGAGTGTGTATGTGTCTTAGGATGTGTCTGCGTCTTGTGGACAGTATCTTTGTCAGTGTGTGTATAGTTCTACATATGTGTTTGTCTCATACATGTATGTCTTAGTGTCTCTGGGTTTTTGCGTTTGTATGTGCGTCTATATGTCTGAACACGTGTGTGCGTCATATTGTAGCAATTATGTGTGTGTCTTTGTGTGTGTCAAATGAGTATGTTTTATTGGTGAATTGGCTTTGTCTCTGATTCTGTTTACATTGCATGTGTCTATGTGTCGATAAACATGTGTCTGTGTAATTGTAGACGTTATCTTTGTCTTTTGATGTGTATATATTTCTACACATCTATCTCTGTCATATTGCTGATTGTATCCGTGTCTTTGCGTTTGTCTATGTGTCTATGTGTCTATGTGTCTAAACATGTGTCTGTCTTATTTGTAGAGAGTCTGTGTCTTGATATAGAGATGAGTTTTATCTTTGTGTGTATTAGTGTGTCTACATATCACAATGTTTGTGTCATATTGTTGTCTTTGCGTTTGTCTGCGTCTTTATAAACATATGCCAGCTTATTGTACAGCGCATCTTTGCTTTGAGTGTGTATATGTTCCTCCATGCATGTATCTGTATCGTATCGCCCAGTATCTCTGTGTCTTTCCGTTTGTATGTGTGTCTGTATGTTTCAACGGGTGCCTGTGTCATATTGTGTCGTTGGCTATCTTTGTCCATGCGTGTGTGTTATCTTCCCACACAAATATTTATGTGTCTTATTACAGAGGGATTGCTGTCTCTGTTTATGATTGTGTGTCAGACTACAGCGTGTGTCGGATTGTTGAGGATGTGTTCGTCTTTACCTTTGTATATGTATCTATGTGTCTATAAACTGTATATTATTGTCGAGAGTGTCATTGTCTTTGTGTTTGTCTATATTTCAAAATTATGTGTATATCTGTCGTATTACTTACATTGGAGTGTCTCTGTGTTATTGCGCTTGTATACTTGTATGTGTGTCTATAAACGCGTATCCGCCTCTTATCATATATAGTATTTTGGTTTTTGTTGTTGTTGTATATTGATATGTGTCTGTGTCGTATTACTTAGTGTATATGTGTATTTGTGTTTGTCTACATGTGACTATGTGTTTAAACAAGTGCCTTTGTCTTATCATAGATATCGAGTATTTTTGTGTCAATATATAAATGTAGCTTCTTCTTTGCCTGTGTATTTCTGTCTGTCTGTCTGAATGCATACCCTTGTTTTAATTAATATGTTTATCTGTTACTATCTTGATGCTCACCAGACGACATTAAAGCACATAGCGAAAGATTTTTATAATTTCACTCTGTAGATAAGCAATAAAATGCTTATCACACTGAGAAGCTATCTCGGCAAATGTTATTCACAAACACATTATTAGCAATTGATATAAATTGACGAATAATCTTTAATTTCACACATCAGCTACACTTTTGCGGTACTTATTTTTATTTTCCAGAACAACGTTTGTACAAAATCGTGACATTTTGCGTTGTTATCCCCACTCATAACGACCGTCTATATCGTTAAAAATATACTTAGGGATATGAATATACATTTCTAATATAAACCTTTTCCCTATTACGTTTATCTACGTATGTCATTAACAAAACATTATAAAGCATCAACGATATATTTTGAGACTTATCATGGGATAAAGTTAACAGGTTTTAGGCAGTTAGCAAATATCACTGCCAATACAGCGACAATCAGAAGTTTTCGTCTATTCTGGATCGTGGTAATGGCTTTATATATTATGAATAGGTCCTTTATCTATCTTTCGTAAAATGTGTTTCTAAAATACAACAATAAATAATTCAAAACTCTTAAGATTCAATACGATATTAAAATAAAGAAAAGTTTCGTTTAGCTTTCGTTTTGATTTCATCTCGTCATGTTTCTCTTTTTTGGTATGTTTTAAAGGTCAAACATTTTCCTAACAAATTTTCAACTTTTTCTTCCTGAGATAGAGTCTTGGCATGCCATTTTATTGAATACGACATTTTTCATGTAAACATACTTTGCTTTGTTATATACTTATAAGATACGTTTAATAGGGATCGAATAAATTTGATAAAGCCCCACGTATATCGTTAGGGGCCATTTTGGTGTCTTACCTCTGTCTACATAAAACAAATAAATTTGAAAAAATAAAGCAGTCGCCAGTTAAATCCTTCAAACTACAGCAGATATATATTACTGTTTCCGTGCCATAATCAAATGCATATCTTTTCTTTTAAACTATTGAAATAATTGGAACAAGCAAGTTTTAATTTATTTTGTACTTTATATTAATTGTTGCAATCGTATACTAAGAATACCGTCATAACATGTAACGACAATGTAACGACAATTGATAAGGCTGTGTCATAGTCTAAACGAGTAGTTCTAAGCGGTTATACTCCCGAGATTGATTTTCTAATTTGTTGCAAAAGTACCTCAGAATCTAACATGACCAATATCCATTGCTGATATCTTAAAGGTGTTCCCGATGTTTCTCATTCTAAACAGATAATTGTCGTCAATTCTTCTCTTGTTGTGAGTTCGATAAAGGTATAAATGTAGTTTTCAAAATATGCAACCTGAGCAATTCTGCTATGAGTCCACTGCTATGACGTAATAAGATTTTCACATTATCATTGATTCGGCTCTTGCTTTCTGAAATCTTTATTTAGAGATTTGAAAAAAATAGAATCAATTGATTGGATTCTGAAATTTTGATTTCAATTAATAATGAATTTGTTTCCTAGGTTTTTCAATATTTATGTTCAATGTAATGCATGTGTCACTTAAGTATACCCAAAAAGTAATTATATATGTTGTAATCAAAGGGGAGATTCATATGTTGTTTTTAGTTATAATTTACTTAAATTTAAACAAATTATAGTTTTAAAAAGTTCTCAATCCCTTGGTTATTATGCTTTAAACAAAACAAAACATAATCTTCAACCTGGTATGCTGTTCATTGGTAAGATTGTTTATATTGTAGCTAATAACAACACGTTTATATTCGTACATGTATCATTTTAAATTGTTATATTTATTAAACAGATTTTATCGAATTTATTCGAATTAACGGTCATGATATCCCTAATTAAACACCGAAAAACGCCATCGTTCTTAAGTTTTAAATATTTTGCTATTTTTCTATAGTTTTACTTATTCCTGTAATCGAAAACAATACTTTGAGTATAATGTATATTTCAGTGTCCTTCATGTATGTTGTAGTTCGTTTTTATTATATGACAAGCAGTGAAATACCGGGATTTATCAGTGAAATAAACTGTCTATCAAGCTACAGTAAAAATAACTTATATTTTCATTGCGAACGTTGACTGATATAATTTGACGTCATAAAACAATGATCTCACGCGGCGAATTGGCTTAAGACGTCACAGTGTTACTGTGGTGACGGGCTGTTCCTAGCGGCCGCTCGACGTGAAAACGACCCTTTTTGGACGTAATTACATGCATAATATCATATAATAAATAGAATATCAGTCAATTCTTTACAAATACGACGTTTATCTCATCTCGTGAGGTAGAAAAGTTATATATTTCCACTCGTGGCTGCGCCACTATTGAAAATATAACCTTTCTACCTCACTCGATGAGATAAACATGGTATTAGACAAGAAAAGACAGATATCCTCTATATATTTTACATCAATAATTCAATAAAAATGTCAAAATTACCTGTTATACTTTCCTTTTGTGATTTTGTTTCCATCCTTTGTTCACATTTATGTCAATTCTTTCATGTGAAGTTATAGCACATCTCACCCAAATGGCTTCTGATATCAAATTAATCAACACTAGTTGATACAAATTATAATTGTTCAAGGCTTTTCGATGATGTGGAATTTGTATCAAGGGGTGTTGATATATAAATGTATGTTTTCAGACGCCACAAAGGTGGTTACTTATCATCATACATCCTTTTCATACGGGTTTCGAACCCAGACCCTCAGAGTAAGGCAACTGACCGTACCAACAACTTACCACACGACCATTTAGCCTCGACACAAATCGAGGTTCAACAATCGATAGTTAAGCTAATTTTACATTCAGTACCCCTCTGATAGACTTAATTTGGCGCAGCTCCCAATGCAGAAGACATGCCATTTAGATAGCAACTTCCCAATGCAAGTCATAACTCTTGCCAGTCATCATTATATTTTTACTGGCTGATTTAGGCCTTGCAGTATTTCCTTAAGAAATCTGTGCTTAGAAATCCAGGCCCACTATGCATTTCTGGTGCAGCGATTCACAAGCGAGGGAAATACCGCAAGGCTTAAATCAGCCACTAATGCAGACTAGCAAGAGTTATGCCTTGCGTTTGGAAGTTGTTTAGATAGTGATATAACAAGGTTTAATGATTTGTGTCGAGGCGAAAAGGTCATGTGGTATATTTTCCCCTTGGAGATATCTCTTGATACCACACATCCGATTTCCCATGTGGACCTCATGATGACGTCACTGTTTATAGTCTAAGATATGTAGCATATTATTTTCAGCTTTTGTTTTCAATTTTCCTTTCTTTAATTCATTGATTTTCGTTAACAAAGTGTTTCTCTTTTGATTTAATCACATGTAATTTTGATTCTATATGTAAATTTATATAGTATTTCTGTGCAGAAATATACACTCAAATGGATGTGTATGCACTGATATGCATGATAGCAAGAATTATATGACCCTGTGGAATTCAGATAACGAAATTATTGCTATGCTTATATAATGGTCATCTTCACAACGTCACAGGCGCAACGAAAATATTTCCATATCCTTTCCTTCCGCCCTTGACCTCAACCCTCGCATTTTCAGTGCTAAGGTTTCAACGTACTGCAGGCTAATCGGATAACCCAATCAGAAGACAGTTGAATTGCCTCTGTGACTGTGTCGATCGTCGCTTATTTTGAATTGGTTCCGCATTAAACGGCGATTTCATTTGCTGTATGTTAGCAGATGGTAAGGGACGTAACTCGTGATCACAATAGGTGTCGCTGATTCGTTTCACCACCCTGCCTAGGTTGAAGGCAAGGTAAAAAAAGGGAGAGATCTCGGTACATTTTTACCTTGCCTTGGGAGGATGTATAATGTTATGTTTCCCTAAAGTCTCTGCAAAGATTGTGTGCACTTTATATACACGAATATGCAAAACTGTGAGTTACA
This sequence comes from Gibbula magus, assembly GCA_936450465.1. NCBI lineage: Eukaryota > Metazoa > Mollusca > Gastropoda > Trochida > Trochidae > Gibbula > Gibbula magus. The sequence goes on along the minus strand of OW388304.1, from coordinate 55,491,536 downwards.
TAATGCCCATTGAGATGAGATTATGAAACATTTGATATGAATATATTCATATTTTATATTTTACTCGTGAATGCGCCAATTATGACCTTTACCAATGACACTTTATATAGTAAACCTGGCTTTTACAATCACCATTAATTAAGTATCCTATACATGTTTAAAAGTTTAAAAATGTTTGTGACATGCTTAGTGTGATTCGTATGCAGATATGAAGCAAATCTAAATACACTGAAGTACAAAAGTAAGTACAAACCACAGTTTGTTTCGATTACTTCAATATTTTAAAAGAATTGAGATGCATTTGATTATCGCACGATCAAAATAACACATATCTGCAGTAGTGAATAAATGAATTACATGTAATTGGTGACTTCGTTTAATTAAACTTACACACCAGAATGAGGCACATTTAGTAATTTTCACATTGGATATATATTATATGTCGATTAATAGTTGTGTTTTATCCAAAGAGAATTTATAAAATTTTAAATTTCATTTTGTGCTTTGACCGATGACTAACGTCGTCACTTTTCAGTTTTAGTGAAAAATTATATTTATAACTGAAAATCGTTCATATGATTAAAGCAACTGAGGTGTGTACTTTCTTTTGTTCTTCAGCTTATATTGATGAAACTATTGACACTATATACTAATAAAATAAAATAATATATAATATATAATATGAAAAATATCTTCCACCTGTGCTTTTCTTTTTTTCAAGTGTATATTACGTCCTACAGTAGTCCAATAAATAAACATACCCCGTATCTAGAAACTTTCTAGTCCGTATCTTGAAAGTTTCTAGAAATTTCGAGCTTTTACTTTTTGCGAGATATTCACACATTTTTTTAGATATTCTGTAACTGCATATTAACTTTAATAACTTTTGAAAATTTCAATAATATAACTCAATTTGAACAGCACAAATTGATGTTTAGTTTCGTGGTCTCCTCGTTATAACGCGCCTCGCTGAACTGTTCAATGGACAGTCTAATTACAACAGTCGCTGTTTAGGCTCTCGCTATATTGAGCCAAGAGCTCTTTGTTGTAGCCTGTGAGTAAATTAATGAAGGATAGTTATCGACCATAACATGAAATTTGTGTTTTTTTAAAAGAAGAATTAATTTTTAAAAATGTATAAGTTTTGAAATAAGATCGCATTAATCGGCTCAAAATGAACATATACAACTTTCAATGAATCAAATTATGACAAATGTACGGTCATTGTCACTGTTACAGATTTTACACATCATTTAATAGTTTCATTGCTATATCATCATCCAAGCCTGTCTATCACACAACTGATAAAAGCATTGTTTTACATGTATGTGTAGTAACAACGTCACATTTCCTATCTTAATGATATACATGGCCTTTTATTAAACGCACACCAGTATGGTCCGAATTACTAAAACTCGATGAAGCCATTCAGAAAAGTTGTTCAGACCTTTTTTCACTACCTTCATTAGGTATGCTTATTTTTTTACCTTTGTACCTTTATGTATTACATAACACACACATCCGAGAGCTAGGCATATTTATATTCCACTTCCGGTCTAGTTGCTATGGTTACTTTTGTTACAAGTGTATGTGTATTAGCCGATATACCGACACGTTCTTCTGATACACCGTAAGTGGGGTGTAAGACAGATATACCCATACTTTGTGTAGGGTATCATTCGATGCACCCGGAAAAGTATGGGTATATCTCTCACATACACTGTTAGTGATTAATTTAATATATTATCTCTTTTGTACAAAACACATTTTCATTTTTAACATTTTTTAACACTTAAAAATAACAGACAAATCATATTTCTCTGAAATATTCATTCATAAATAAAACATTATTCCACATGATGTATTTTCTTATGAAACATGATGATAATTATTTTGTCGAGACATATTGAATACATTTCCAACATTGTACATAAATATATGGTCCATTAATACATTGTACAATTGCCAGTGTAATGACAGTCATTGTATACCCAATTGCTACAAACTCATATTCAAAAAACGAAATAAATGTTTTAAAAACAAAATCATTACTTATTTGTATTTTCAAAATAAATAAAAACACTGTTTAGGTTCATGTACATTTTAAAAGGAAATTTGAAAATTCTCACCTTATACATCTTTACCTATTTTTATATTTTTCTATGTGTTGAAAACTACGTCTGAGAATATCAATTTGATTTGAATAATTTAAGATTGTTTCACAAACTGTCAGTCTTTTTTATTTATATATGCAAGCTTTAAAACACAAATACCGATCCAACTGACTTTACTTATATGAAAATCGAAAATTGCTTTCTGACAATAAATATATTTGAAAACGGGTGGTATTCGGTAAAATAAAAAAAAAGAAAATAGTTTCAAGTTGAAATATGTGAATTATTATCCTAAATGCAACACACAGGCCCCCCTAAGTAATTGAAGGAAATGCGTCAATTTTGAAGAAAATCCATCCAAACTTGAAAGAAAAGCGCCCAGTACGGAAGATATTGCTTCTTTTCTCGAAACAAACGCAGCAATATCGGTGAATCCACGGTAATTACTGAAACAATCATTCCGATTTTGGAAGGAAGAACGTCTCTATCGGAGACGACTTCGTCCTTTTCCGTGAATTCTCGGTCGATGCCGGAAATGCACACATCACAAAATGGCGTCCAAAGAAGGTTCTCCTGTAATGTTTTTACTGTACTTCAGTCTGTACTTTACATGAATAGAAGTAAAAATACTTTTTTTGAATGCGGCTAGTAATAAAGAATCGACAAGACTGTAGGTTACTGTCATGAAAATGAGTTGTTACGGTGCTAATGTTGAAACAGTTCAGTGAGTTCACGATTCGCCGATTGTTTACATCGAAGAGAGGTGAAGCCGTATCACTAACAGAAGCATAGACGATCTCGGAAGCGTGTCAGACGTTTAAGGATTATTTCATATTTATTAATTTTCATTTATTCATTTAATTTCGTCACCTTATATGCGAATCCATGTCAATGTGATTGCTTATTGGGTTATTTATTTCGGGTTTTCTTCACAGAGTGCAGCAATCGAAATGACTTGTAAAACAAAACTTCTTTTTTTTGTTATCCTAACAATATATTATAACCAAAAATTGTACAAAACTAAACCAATTTTTTTCTTCTTCTTTATTCGTTTATTTTTTGATAAATGGTTGTTAAAGGGCTAAAATTATTCCAGATGTTACTACAATATAATTACACATCGATGTAAACAATCGGCGATCCGTGAACTGTTTCAACATTAGCACCGTAACTACTCATTTTCATGACAATAAACTATAGTCGTATCGATTCCTTATACCTAGACGCATTCAACAAAAGTATGTTAACTTCGATTCATGTAAAGTACGGACTGAAAACAGTAAAAACATTAATCACCGAAACAGGAGAATCTTCTTCGGACGCCATTTTGTGATGTGTGCATTTCCGGCATCGACCGAGAATTCACGGAAAAGGACGAAGTCGTCTCCGATAGAGACGTTCTTCCTTCCAAAATCGGAATGATTGTTTCAGTAATTACCGTGGATTCACCGATATTGCTGCGTTTGTTTCGAGAAAAGAAGCAATATCTTCCGTACTGGGCGCTTTTCTTTCAAGTTTGGATGGATTTTCTTCAAAATTGACGCATTTCCTTCAATTACTTAGGGGGGCCTGACACAGTTCCAAAGGTATGAGATGATTTTTGAAATACAACAAAAATATGAAAATTGACATTACGTTCATACATGTATACGAAGTTAGAGTATGATTTTGCAGAACAATGTTTTGAATAACTCACGAGGAACATTAAAGTGTAAATATATTAAACATTTCAAATTTACGCTTGACATAACACACATTTCATGTACGTATGTATACTTCTTCTGTCTTTATCTATAAGTAATAGCATAAGTGAAGTAGTCGATCATGCAACAAAACATTAATATTTGAATATTATTGCTCATTATAAATTTAATGAGAATCGAAATTGCAAACCGATTTTCTTGTACATATCTTAAGGTATTTCTTGTCATGACATCTTAATTTTAAAGTAATGATTCTACGGCCTGTCCTTAATGTATCAAGTGCTTGAAATAAGGTCATATTCAAAGACACACCACTCATATACGTGTCATATTCAATGAAAACCACTTATATGAATGTCATTTTCAATGACAAACCACTCATATGAATGTCATATTTAATGAAAAAATTCTCATATGAACGTCATATTAGAAAATAAACCACTTATATATGAATGATATTTTCAATAACAAACCAATTATACATGTCATATTCAATGACAAATTACTCATACATTGTGTAAATGTCATATCAAGAGACAAACCACTATTATGAATGTCATATTCAATGACAACCCTCTCATATAAAAACTTTACATGTCATATTCAATGATTAACCACTCATAAGAATGTCATATTCAATGACAAACCTCTCATACAAACTGTACATGTCATATCCAATGACAAACCCCTCACATACAATGCCATGTTACATTCAATAACAAACCTTTCATATACGTGGCATATCCAATAACAAACAACTCATGTGAATGGCATATTCAATGACAAACCGTTCTTAAACTTATGTTTATTAGTATGTACATGTACTTTATGAATTTGCATTCTTTCTTTTTGATAATTTAATCACATCTTCTAATTAAATCCCTGCATATAATTTGTCTCTCTTATCATATCATATGTTCAATTCTTCTAGTTTGTAGGCATTAACGTATATACGTAATTAATGAGATTTCACGGTATATATTCGGACGATAGTGTACAACGCATACTGACGAAAGTTTTCGAATTCACAACGTTGTCAAAGACATGGCACTGCATGATGCACGGAAATTTTTGCTGCAAGGCATATTATATCTCGCCTGTCTCCATCACTGGCTAATTTAAGCTAATTTGCTGTTACTTTTTCTGTAGTAGCTTGTCAGCGAGGACTATAAAGTTCAGGTGCCGCTGATAGGTCAGCTCATAAAGGTGAACGAACTGCAGCAAGGCTTAAATTAACCTGTGATGCGGGCTGGCATGCGTAATGACTTAGGGGGTTAGATAAAAGGTAACAATTCACTATTCGATATCATATCAAACATACATGGTGTGGTAAAAAAGTTTAACAAATACACGACATCATATTGTTATTGTCATAGTCTAAGGTATCACCCTTATTAAGTAATATTTAATATCATATTGCGAATTCTGTTTTAAAGCACTCATTGAAAATAGTTCATGAACCGTCCTACCCAATAATGAACCCATTTTAAACATAAATTATTTGTAGCACTAACACGATTTGTTCCAATATAGCTCATTGGAAAAGATCCAGTTCATGTGCATTCACACAGCATCGGGTCATGTGCAAGTGTTCACATTTCACGTCCACAGTTCACATGTTCACATAATGAGTTAAGCTCAGTTCATGTGCAAGTGTTAACATTTCACGTCCACAGTTCACATGTTCACATAATGAGTTAAGCTCAGTTCAGGTGCATGTGTTCACATTTCACGTCCACAGTTCACATGTTCACATAATGAGTTAACTTAGTTCATGTGCAAGTGTTCACATTTCACGTCCACAGTTCACATGTTCACATAATGAGTTAACCCCAGTTCATGTGCAAGTGTTCACATTTCACGTCCACAGTTCACATGTTCACATAATGAGTTAACTTAGTTCATGTGCAAGTGTTCACATTTCACGTCCACAGTTCACATGTTCACATAATGAGTTAACCTCAGTTCATGTGCAAGTGTTCACATTTCACGTCCACAGTTCACATTTTCACATAATCAGTTAACCTCAGTTTATGTGCAAGTGTTCACATTTTACGTGCACAGTTCACATGTTCACATAATGAGTTAACCTCAGTTCATGTGCAAGTGTTCACATTTCACGTCCACAGTTCACATGTTCACATAATGAGTTAACCTCAGTTCATGTGCAAGTGTTCATATTTCATGTCCACAGTTTACATATTCACATAATGAGTTCACCTCAGTTAGTGATTATTTTTCACAAAAAACATGAGTTGAGTCCATTATTTCAAAAAACAATATCACATAAGACGTAGAATTTGTACTTTGTACACCCCACACTTTATATTACTCCATACAGTTCACAGTTTTCTAATCATATTCACATATCCAATTCAAGGTCAGCAAACATGAATACGTGCTACACATCATCTCTAACTCCAAAGTCCATTTGAAGCAAAGCACATGTTGTGGTAGCAACATGCAAAGGTCAAACTCCAACGCATCACGTGGATGTGTTTCAAAGCTTGTGTTGAATGATAAATTCATCACAATGGTTTGGTCAATATATATTATAACATTCACAATGAACGCATACGGCATTTTCAGTTTTCAATACACCGCCGAATACGCAAGATTGCAAATTACGTCATCAGAGCCATTGCATTGTCCTCTGTCAAAATCGCACAACTTCTGTCTCAGTTCGTGTTTAGGGTTCGATTAGCGTCAAACCACATTTCGAAAGGTCATCACGAACACATCACATAAACCGAGAGTTAGCGTGTCCATTCACCGACGAAAACACATCACGTGACTTTTCAGAGCTCAAAGTACACACAATTAACCAAACAACAATTCAAAATGTCATCAACAATACACCACATTATTATCTGTAGAATGTTCTCAGCACATCGATCAGTTTGCAATATCGTATCTTGAACACTATTTTACATTTCATGTCTGAGATCAATACATTATATACAGTAACAAAATGTTATTGGTACGGTACGTAACGATCACAACAAGTCCGTATAAAAACTTTGAGGATTGTGGAAACATGCATATTGTAGATGCACGTGGGTAAAGCCACACCAGTTGACACAATAGTTGCAATGTTAATTGGATATTGAACACCTCTGAACTCAACGTTGTATTTCAAATAAATCATTACATAGTGCAGATGTGAAACACACCAAGTGTAACAACACACATATACGCGCTTATTTTACCTACTAGTAGTGCAATACATGAGATGAGAACTCGAGTCTGTTTGCACATATTCGTCCACAAGCATTGCATTGCCAAGGATTGTTAACGTTATGGAGACCCATATGGAGTTGAAATAGAGTACGATCTAAATAGATAATTTCACAATACTTACAGTAGGAGAGGTCTTTGCCTCTTGTGGCAAGGAGATCGCTTATGCCCCTTGTATTTTCTGTTACAGGCTGACGTTGCTCTCTTGCTCGCTGGGGGTCCTGTTTTGGAGCTTCTGGTTGCTTTTCTGATCGAAATGGGTGTCTGAATGGATGCTTTTTGATAGGAACTCTGGATTTCCTTAGCTTTCTAATTCGACCAATCAGAGATGAAGACACATGTCGGTCAAGTCGATGAAGAACCCCATCAGCGGATTTTGGACGAATACGGTTTTCAAAATTCGGTCGGTGAACTTTCTCAGCCTCAGTTATCCGGGCTGGGGTTTCTGTTAAACACTTGATGATGTTGATGTCCTGTTTTGGGTCTTCAATCTCAGGATTTCTGTTCATATTCACATCAGCGGATTGAGATCGGGCGATTTTCGGTGGAGATTTAGGAGGATCATATTGAAAACAGAAGAGCTGATCTTGAACTTCTGAGGGCAAGGTCTTGAGTTCCGTCACTTCCCCGGATCTGTTAGACCCCAAAGCTGACGATGCGATCTCCATGGACTTGTTGCCGTGATCCCCGAACCAAATACCTTTGACCTTTTCAGTACTTCCGGTTGAGGATTCTTTAGATTCATTCATCTTTGACGTCATCGAGAGATCTAGACCTTCATTTCCTTCATCACTATAACACGGGTCATCGGACACTCCCTCGTTATAAGGCAAATCCCCGTCATTGGGTGGTTGGGGGACACCGTCTAGCGACTCTTGAGCGGGATCGTCGATAGGAACAAGTTCATGGTTTGCAATCAGATCTTCAGGATTTTCAGCTAGATCGGCCATGGCGGACGCATATATGACAGTCCATCCTCTCCGGCTGTTTTCCGCTTCTGACTGGGTATGGAACATCATATGCATTGCAAGAGAGTCTTTACTTTGAAAGATCTCCCCACAAATCCGGCACACTATGAGATCGCGCGATCCGCTTGGACTTGGGAGAAGATCGGGGATGATTTGTTGGTAATCAAACATCTTACCATCGGTCCTACCTTTCTGAAGCATCTGCAGGTTCCATAACCCCTGTCTTAGAGCATTCGACGTATCCAGGTTAGGATCCATCAGAGATGCGCGTTCGAATCCCTCTTCTAGCAAATGGTGTTTGCTGTCAGTGATCAAGCCACTGCAATTCTCGTCCTTTGCTCTCATCAGCATATGCATGGCATAGGAATCTCTACTGTTGAACACGGTTTGGCAACCATCACATTTAAAAGATGAAGATTCGAACCCAAGACGCTTCGGGCTGCATTGCATGGAACACGTACCGACATCCATTGGTGGCAGGCGGGCTCTTAGTTCTGGCACGGACCCAAAACGGTGGACTATTCCGTGTCCACGAAATGCACGTGCAGATTTAAACCTCGCTTGACAAATGGGACACTCATATTTAAAGTCGCCTTTACTGCCAATGTCAGTTCCCGCTTCGTTGATAACGACGTCCCCTGAGTCGGAACCGTTGGACAAGTTCTCCGATCGATCGCAATGATATCTGTCAAATGAGAGGGCTTCAGAACTGTCCACAGTGATGCCGTTCTCTCCACTAGGTGACGTGTTTCTTGTTCCTGTGATTGGGGTGTTGTTCTTTTCACGGGATTGTGCTCCCTCGTCAGTTGGTTCTTGTTTGATCTTTGTTAAAGGCACTGGTAGCATCGCTTCCTTCATCGCCTCTGTAAAAGTGAGAAAATAGTAGAATAAATATTGTTTGAGAAGTTACATCAAAATAGAATCAATGAGAACAATGAGAAATTGAAACAGTAACATAGATAACATGCTGAAAAGAGAAATCAAAAGCGAGAGAGAGGCTTGTTATTAACTTTCATAATCTTTCATTCATCATATGTCTGATTTGAGCATGCGCGGGAAAAGTATGCGAGAGAGAGAGAGAGAGAGAGAGAGAGAGAGAGAGAGAGAGAGAGAGAGAGAGAGAGAGAGAGAGAGAGAGAGAGAGAGAGAGAGAGAGAGAGAGAGAGAGAGAGAGAGAGAGAGAGAGAGTGTGTAGGACTTGACAACTTCAAAACTATGCCCCACACTTCAATGTGTCTTGAACAATCGTTATAACCAAACAATGAATCAAGGGCATCGTCAGTCAACTTGACAACTTCAAAACTATGCCCCACACTTCAATGTGTCTTGAACAATCGTTATAACCAAACAATGAATCAAGGGCATCGTCAGTCAACTTGAGAACTTCAAAACTATGCCCCACACTTCAATGTGTCTTGAACAATCGTTATAACCAAACAATGAATCAAGGGCATCGTCAGTCAACTTGACAACTTCAAAACTATGCCCCACACTTCAATGTGTCTTGAACAATCGTTATAACCAAACAATGAATCAAGGGCATCGTCAGTCAACTTGAGAACTTCAAAACTATGCCCCACACTTCAATGTGTCTTGAACAATCGTTATAACCAAACAATGAATCAAGGGCATCGTCAGTCAACTTGACAACTTCAAAACTATGCCCCACACTTCAATGTGTCTTGAACAATCGTTATAACCAAACAATGAATCAAGGGCATCGTCAGTCAACTTGAGAACTTCAAAACTATGCCCCACACTTCAATGTGTCTTGAACAATCGTTATAACCAAACAATGAATCAAGGGCATCGTCAGTCAACTTGAGAACTTCAAAACTATGCCCCACACTTCAATGTGTCTTGAACAATCGTCATAACCAAACAATGAATCAAGGGCATCTTCAGTCAACTTGAGAACTTCAAAACTATGCCCCACACTTCAATGTGTCTTGAACAATCGTCATAACCAAACAATAAATCAAGGGCTTCGTCAGCAAAGTTGAGGACTTCAAAACTATATATACTCCCACACTACAATGCGTCGTGAACAATCGTCTTTACCAAACAATGAAACAAAGGCATCGTCAGTCACCTTGAGAACTTCAAAACTATGCCCCACATTTCAATGTGTCTTGAACAATCGTCGTAATCAAACAATAAATCAAGGGCTTCGTCAGCAAAGTTGAGGACTTCAAAACTATAAACTCCCACACTACAATGTGTCATGACAATCGTCTTTACCAAACAATGAAACAAAGGCATCGTCAGCCAACTTGAAAATTTAAAAAATATGCCCAAGCTACAGGGGCGTTTATCGCTTAGATATGGCGTTAGAAAGACCTATACCTATAACGAGCATACTCTATTATTATCCTTTCTACATGGGTATGTCTTTCTAAAGCTATTTCTAAGCGATAGACACCCATGTCGCCCCACGTTGTAAATTTCAAAACTATGCCCCAACCCATAGTGTGTCGTGAACGATCATCATGATCATATGATCCTTAAACAAACAAACAAATTGGTCACGCCTAGGCAATCTTTGATCGAACTATATGAGAATAACCGTAGCACTTCCGCCTTGAGTTAACGGTAGGGGATATTGATTTTGCCCTGCAAATCACTCGCTATTCTAATGTCTACTGTTCTTGTAATGCCTGAGTGTTCACCTTCGAACCCACATAATATCATTTCGAAACAACTTATATGTGACAAACTGTAATTAGAATTTCAACGTTTAAATGTTTTAGGTATTATTTCAGCCTGTATATGCCATTACAGCAATTCGCCGCACACACAGCCACACATAGACATATTGATTTGATGGATCTTCTCTATATATGTATTCTCTGTCTCTCTTTCAGCCTCTGTCTCTCTTTCTTTGTCTCTCATTTACCAAATATGTCACACATTAAACACCACCAGTTGTCTCCAAACCTCTGTCTCTGTGTTTTGGCTGTCAATCTGTCTGTCTGCGTCCCTCTAACAATCTATCTCTCTCCCTTTTTCTATCTATCTATCTCTCTCAATGTCGCTTTCTCTCTCCCCGGCTATCCCGTCAAAGATGCAGCATTTGCATATAAGACAGATTCATAATCAATTTGGTTCGATCCCCTTTTTAATGTAAATATGATGGAATCCCTCGGTGAACCCTCTTTCCCTCTTTTCAATGTGACCCCAACATTATACATGAAGCGCCCTATTGACAAGCATACCAATTATACGATCCTACATAAAAGTGTTCAAATGACGTTTGACCAACTGACGAGCCCAAGCCGCTGTACATTGTCCGGTTTTCGATCAGAATATCGACTAAGTATCTTGATAGTATCACTATACTGAATAGATTGGCATTAAAAGGGTAAATTTCGACAACAGTCAATATCTCTCGATAAAATAACACGCTTGGTAACGTCTGACATTATGTGGTTTTGGCATGTAGAAGTTTTGGAAGGTAACCATATCACTTAATGGGAAACGCAACGTGTTGTTGCACTCACATACCAAACTTGTACATGCCAAAATTTCTACAGATTAAAGAATTGGCTACTCTGATTAACGTGCAAAAACTACATTACGCTACGAGTAAATAATAGACATAAATATCACAGGAGGTTGTAGGTTATTTGAATAGTATTAAAGAAGTATTGGCATGTAGAAGTTTTAGGTAGGTAATCAGTGATATAGGCTGCTGTACAGTCCAACCAATGTTGTTTAAGTTCAGAAGCTTATCTTCTTAACTTTTGATGTAAACATACTTTGGGGGTCATTATTACAATATCTTGTTTGTACTATAATAAATCTATTTATGACTAAACTAAACCATTTTGTATCATATGTATGTTCTTTGTGCCTGTGGCCTGAAACGGGGAATAATTGCTTCTTCGAAGGCTCTATACCTTTGTTTCGCCCTCACCGAACAAAGATTCATGCACATGCCAACGAATGATGTCACCCAACCCGTGCTTGTTTATAGTGATGAGAAAAGTGGTATCTTATTCAGGCATTTTTTTTTACATTTGTACGATGAGCAGACATCTCATCATATACTTTGCGTTTAAACCACTCTAAACTTATTTATACCTACTACTATATACAAGAATAAGGAAACATCTACAGATGAATTATTTGGTGGTTTTTAACTTTCATATAGGAATTAAAAATTAGCATTTCTCAAATATTATATAAATATGTATATAATACACATATATAAACAATATATGTCGTTATGTTTATTGTATGATTATGAAAAAGGGTACAGTTGAACCAAGATGAAATGGACATGATGAAGTTGATGGGTCAATATTCTTGCTAGAAATGTCTATGATTTAAATGGCTTGGCATGAAAACTTTTTCTGACATTTTTGTATCAAATTTCACATTTATAAGAATATTAAAGTTTACCCTTTTCTTCAAATGGTCGACAAAATGGTAGCTACGTATCTTTTTACAATGTCTCAGTAAATATCCTACATACTTTTAATTTAGTACTCTTAAAGGGGCAGTAGCACGTTTTTTTGCAAAATATTTTTTAATTTCTCATTTCTAATGATAGTTTATGTCATTTATATTTACTTTAGAGGGTAAAACATCTTATTACACAAACCAATTATCCGTGGTGGTAATAACGGTGTTGCGTGTAAAGCAAAAATTGCATGGCGGCCATTTTATTGTGAACACATTTTATTATTTTGAATGACAAAAAACGATTCCCATGGCTTTACGGAATCATGTAAACTCATTTTTAACTTAATTTTCCGAAGAGAGAAATGTACTATTGGTGACATTATTTTTCAAATACATGTCATCGACTTATTTCAGCGAAAAAACGTGCTACTGCCCCTTTAATGGCCGGTGTGGAAGATATTGATCATTGGTTGAATCAAAGCCTTAACTTTTGAGTGCTTAACTTTTAAAATTGAGAAAATTGCTATATACATATCTAACATAAATGACAATCATAAACATACATATTTGCTATTTTAGTTATTGTATGTGATAAACACTGTATGTCGTCAGGTAGAATGCTTCGTGCATATAAGATTCATGACGTCAAAGGAGTGCACTTTTTTTTATTTGAAACAAATAATATTGTTCTTATACTCTGGAACGAAATTTTAAACATACTTATTCTTGAAAATATTCAGTTCCACTTCAACATTTTAATTGCTTGAAATTTCAAAGAATTTAAAAAAATAATATTGTACTTATAATCTTGATCGGAGTTTTAAACATACTTACTCTTAAAAATATTTAGTTCCACTTCAGTCATTTTGAAGGTTTTCGATCAGAGGCACCTGGTCATTAAGGAAAATAGACTGGTGTCTTCGTGTACTCGTACGTAATTACTTCATTAACGTTTACCTAATAAGGCAAGCGAATTATTTCCTTTTGAAAGTGTCGATGTGTGTTATAAATATCCTCCTGTGATGCCTCGTCTTATAACGGAAGAGGTCCCTCGTTATAAAGACACCACAGCACCACACACGAAATCCAGTTGTTTAGTTAATGTAATTCACAAAGATATAACAGACACCCTTGCCTCACACCATCATCCAGAAACGCTCGTCACAGTTCGAACTCAAATTGCCCTTTAACACAAACTGTTTTTGTTTAATTTCTTCCTCCGAAGCTACACGTTCAATAAGTCCTTGTTCTTCCCTTCTTCAGTCTCAGGCCTTCCACAGTCTAAGCGCCACTGTCAATAGTCATAAAATAACAAACAAGCGTCAAAAACGGCGAAAAATAATTTCTTCCAAATGTCCATCCGAAACTTCCATTTTCCTGAAAACTTGGAGAACTTAGACACAAGGAGATAAGTCCATTCGGATAAGAGGACAGGATAAGCACCGAGTATTCCTATGTGCTTACCCTCTCACGAAATGAAATTCTTTCGAATGAAGCTGCCGTGTCTTCCCAACAAGAATTCTCCCAGAATTAAACGACTATTGCGAAACAATAAGCCTACCACTCATGCCTGTATAAATTATTCAACGCAGAGCCGGGAGGGAGAGTAAATTATTCATGCGACGGCATATTTAAACAAGCTCTCGCTCAAGTGTACCAACCGTAAATTGCCAATGCTATCTATAATTCACAACTCTCTATAAGCACGTTGGTCACTAAATTGGAAAGCGCCAATTTCCGTGAAAGCTTCCACAGGGCTTCGAGGCTGTAGGGGCGATATGCAGTTTTGGGAATAATACTCCAACGAGGCCACAGGCTTATGATATTTACACCGACGGGATTATATATTATCATGACCCCCACTCCCGTCTCTACGCTAACCCAATCGATGTTAAGTACATGTATGTTCGTTTGTTTCAGCGGAGCCTGAACAAAATTGATTATATTTGATAATCGACCAACTTGTCAATCAACCTTATTAAAAATAAGCGTTTCTTTGAACAGCCCCGTTGTCATGGAGACGCACAAACATAGAAATTTACAATATTCATATTTTTGATAAAGACTTGCTAAATCCTAACCATCCCGATAATGGTTATGAATGATTGATGATGGAAAAATATCCCGCAAGTACAAACGCCTTGGTTGAAACATACACACTCGTATCCATAGGGAAGATGTAAAGCTGATACATAATTTACGAAGCTTATCAATTTGAGAATATTTTATGAATGAAGGAGCAAATATTACAGGTTATGGATGAGTGAAATAAATTTCATGAAGAGCGAGAAAAAATATGAAATGGAGGGATAATTGAAAAGTTGTATAAAGTTTATAAACTGCATTCATTGAGATAACGTTCTGAGGAATTACAAGGAGAGATACAGGGAGGGGAGGGCGTCAATACGTTTTAGTTTTCCTGAACTTGCTACGTTTCAGCTGTAATTTTGTTTATACAGTCTTGATCTGTTGTTGTGAACGCAGGTTTTTTTTTATCTCCTTGTATTTCTGTGGGAGAGAACCAATCTCCAGCACAGAACAGAGAGAGAGAGAGAGAGAGAGAGAGAGAGAGAGAGAGAGAGATAGAGAGAGAGAGAGAGAGAGAGAGAGAGAGAGAGAGAGAGAGAGAGAGAGAGAGAGACAGAGAGAGAGACAGAGAGAGAGACAGAGAGACAGAGAGAGAGAGAGAGAGAGAGAGAGAGAGAGAGAGAGAGAGAGAGAGAGAGAGAGAGAGAGAGAGAGAGAGAGAGAGACAGAGAGACAGACAGACAGACAGACAGACAGACAGACAGACAGAGAGAGAGAGACAGAGAGAGAGACAGAGAGAGAGAGACAGGGAGACAGACAGACAGACAGACAGAGAGAGAGAGACAGACAGAGAGAGAGAGACAGACAGAGAGAGAGAGACAGACTGACAGAGACAGAGAGAGACAGACAGACATAGCAAACGAGAGACAGAGACAGAGAGTATATAACGTGACACATCAATTACAGTGTTGTATGCGAGCATACGTGTACGTGACAAGGGGAGAGCGCGAGTTCTACAATGTACAAGAGAGCTAATTCGATTTTCATCAATTAAAACGTTCCATAATTATCATCTTATTTTGACTGTTGTCATCAGATAGTGTTCTACAACTATCATTTTGATGTGCCTTTTGTACACCATTATTGTTATAGATACGAGATAAATATTAAATTTATGATTATTCATGCAATCTTATTTTAAAGATAGGAAGAAAAAGAAAATAGGAATCATGAATAGAATAGGGGGATGGAGAAAAAGACTTAATACAATACATGTACTGTACGAATACAATACAAGTACTGTATTTATACAATACATGTTCTGTACGGAAAAACTACATGCACTGTATGGATACAATTCATGTACTGTGCGGGTACAATATGTGCACTGTACGACAAAACTACATGCACTGTACGGATACAATTATGTACAGTGTGGATATACTACATGTATAGTATGCTTTACATATACTGTGCCAATACAATGCATATACTCAACAGATACGATACATGTGCAGTGCGGATACAATACATGAATACATCTACTGTATGGATAAACTACATGTACTGTACGGATACAATAAATTTACTGTACGGATACAATACATGTACAGGACGGATACAATACATGTTCTGTACGGATATACGTACTACATACACTGTATGGATAAACAAAACCCATACGGATACGCTACGCAGCTTGGACCTGCGAGCCAATGACAATTCATATCACTTCGTTGCAAAGCACATATCTCCTGGGCGCGGTCATTTTGTTAGCCATCCATCACCGGTTATCTCCCTTGACCATTTCCGTCTTATCCTATTGAGCATTTTTTGGGTTACTGACTTCGTCCCGACGGCCAAGGGCGGGTAATTTGAGTACAGATTTCTCTGATAGAGTTCCCCAGGGGTAATATAGTGGAGAGTAACGGAGCATATATAACATCCAGAAGAGAACAAGAGAGGAAGCAAATGGGTATGTTGTTGGAGTCACATTATACATGTATTCAAAGTTATAAATGGTGTTATTCTATCGTGAAGTGGGGACTTGCTGTTCATTATCAATTATAGTTTCGTATAATGACAAAATAACGGTCGCGATTCATGGTCGAAAACCGGACAATAACTTCAAATTCGACAAACGTAATTTTAGAAACTTACCTACATGTATAACTGACCAAAATACAGATGTGAAACGATATGTATAACAGGTCATTCAACTACATAGCATGTTTGTGGAGTAATTTCGTTTTCTGCACATGTAAAAGACTTTTGCTCGATTCTGGCTGGCATTGCTGAAAATAATATGTCTTAAGTAAAAAACACCTTCGTCCTCTGACAGCTACCTACATTTGTTTATATGTATCAGTTCGAGTTCATTTTATAATACTATACGATACTGTACCTCCCATGGTTGGCTAGATCCAGCTGTTGCTTGCAGGTTCCAAGGCAAAGCTAAGTCACATCGGTGTTGCGGGCTTTCGTCCTGTAATTATACATATGACCGTGACATAAGTGAACTATTCTTGAAAATGGCGTTAAATCAACCCACGTTATTATTATTTAGAACTAGAAACGATGAGGAATGAAATATCTCGCCATTTAGAGGCTAATCTAATTTGAATGTTCACGAATACCAATGTAAGTATAAGTTTAAGTTTAATGTACAGGTCAGCCTAAATAAATAAAGGTCCTGACGCTACAGTCGATTCTATTATGTTCCTAATTTACCAGTATCTTTAATCCAATCTTTCAGCACCAAATTCCATTAAATATAGTGTTTGTTATCATTCAGAGTCCTTTTCGCATTTGTGGGAATACATCAGCTACAGTGGTTATTAAAGATACCCAATTTCCCCTACACATTTAACCCCACAAATATGTAGGCGAACTGAGGATGTAGGTGAAGTGGGTGAAATACGACATTTGGTAAGACAAATAACCCATTGTTTCCTAAGCTATTTTCAAACATAAAAGCTTATCGAATAAACTCACTAAATATATACATTCACGGTCAATAGAAAGCATTTCAACAGAGTAAAACACAAATATTTCTGCGGGATAAAGTCCATTTTGAATGATTGTGATGAAGATATATCTCATTAAGAGATATACACAATTTCATTCATGAGAGTACGATACTTTATATCTGTTTAAACACACGGGGACCTGAAAAGCTATTTCAAACGGTAATGTTTGATATTTAAAATAAAAGTTTATAAAATATGGAAATCATATAGGTACAAGATGCTGTCGGCATAATGCACCTTCTTGGACTTTAAATCAATAACGCATCATTGCTGCAGGATGTCATAAAATAAGCCAGAAAGCCATATTTCACTCTCCTATCTCGCCTGGTTAAGGAGATTCTATAACGACGAAAAAGTCGTGGTTTTTCATAATTATGAACAGATAATGTTTCGAAAGTTACAGTTTAAGGATGTTCGCTCCTCAAATTTATAGTTTTAAACTTTTTTTCTAACTTATATTTTTAAAAAGATCAAAGTATAGGATGTTCGCTCCTCAAATTTATAGTTTTAAACTTTTTTTCTAACTTATATTTTTAAAAAGATCAAAGTATATGATTGGAAAATCAGCATTAAAAAATAGGGGGTAGTGTGTTTTTTTTTCGAGATATGACGCCTGTAAGATAGTGGGGTGAAGTACAATTTTAACATGGGAGTCTATTGGAAAATGAGAAAAAAACTGCTAAAAACTTTAAATTACTACATTTCTAGTATTAAACTTTTTTTCCTTTTTTAATGTTACAAAGCCCATTTTACCCTACTGAAATCGATGAAAAAATATATATGGTAGTGGTTTTTTGTTTAAGCTTTGACACAAAATGTACCTGAAAACCTCCCTTTTTAGTCAAATTAAGGCCATTTATGCTGTTTAAGCACTTTTGAGAGGTTCTAAAGTCACATTTTCTTTATTTCATATGTTTTTTAAAAGTATGTAGATGATGTAGAATATCTTGAAGTAAATAAAGTTGAGAAAAAATCTTTACTTAATCATATTTCATTTTTGAAGTTCAACCGGAAGGAGCGGACATCCTTAAGTTAGTTTGCTTTCCGAGACATGATGTAACTATTTTTCAGTCATATTCATCATTTAACATATCTTGAGTTGTTGTACCTATACTTTCTATGCCCGCGAGTGTATATCGTATACTTTGTTTGATAGGAAAGCTGGTACAAGACTGCTCTCTCAAATCAATCGGTTATCAAGATTTGGGAATAAATATTTTAGGAAACAACAAAGTTAACACACGTTCGAAAGTTAAAGACTTAAGAATTGCAATAATTCGCATGGATCATTGATGCGTTATGGCCAACAGTTTTTAACAACGTTAAAACTAAAGTAACTTAGACTTTGACAATGACGTTCAATGACAATTAATGCTTGACAACTGAAAGCTTAAAGACTAAAGTGAAAGAATAAATACTTACCATTTTGTCTAAAATGTTTTTACCAACTTTAAAACTTCAATAATTTCCATGGTCCCTATTGCTTGACGGCAAATAGCATTTACCAATTTTAAAACTTAGATAATTTAAACCTGAAACTTTTGTTTATGGACTCTTTACACCTAACAATAATTCCGTCACTGGTTTAACTGCAGATAGCCCTGTCTAATCTTTCAAGAACCCAATTCCTTATCATGTAAATGCCCTATACTAAATTCTGATAAATTGGTGAGGTCTCATCTTGTGTGAACTGGCATTTATCTGTTTAAACAACTTGATGGGTGCTAGAGATTGCGCAGGCTGTTTACGAACAAAAAACGTCACAACTGAATATTTGAAAGATTCATTCATTTAAGTTTATGTTATCATAATGTCCCGCAGATATTAGATTTTCCTCGTCATTTATTTTCATAACATATCTCGAAGTCACAACTGGACTTGAGATATTTAGCTGGTAAGCTAGTGAGTGTACGCATCACTCGATTAAAATACCTTCCGTCGTTGTTCTAGACGTTTCTTTTACACGCACTGTATATATAGAGATTATTACCCGAGTAAGTGTGTCATATGACTTTTACGAAACGAGTGTAAAATTTTGTATGGCCCGAGCGAGTTTCGTTAAAGTCATATGGCACACTTTCGAGTGTAATAATTTCTTTATTACCTATTCTGTTCCGTTTCATTCGCGTAAAAATAGGCAGGAAGCGGTCCACTTCTCTTGTGACGGCAAGTTACAGTGACGTCACGAAAAGGGTTTTATGACGTCACAGACGACACAATACGGGAAGTCGCGGTGAAACAATTGTTGCTAGGCAAACTTGATATGTGCACATGTGCTCATATCAATAATATTAACTCGGTTATTTTCAACCATATGGGTAATAAACGTGAATATTACGTTGCATATTGTCACAAGATATTTGAACTACCAAATTCTCTTACCCGTACAAGACTATATCAACCAGGGCCTAGATTTTCGAAGCTCTCTTAGCACTAAGATAGTCGTAAGCCAATGTTAATGTATGGTACTTATGACTGTCGTTGCTCTAAGAGAGCATCGAAAATCTAGGCCCTGGCTTATATAGTCTTGTCTGATAAAAAATCGGCCCTGTTCCGAGGAATACAATCTGCAAATCAATGCATCTTCCGGGATACGAACATGAGATGTAGATGTGATGTAGACACCCCGTATAGATGCGTGTTCCGTACAAATTTAGTGCAGACAAAGCCCAGTGACAAAGCTGACCAATCACATCATGGTCTTTAAGGGTCGGCGTTTTGAAAGCATTCGGTATCATTTGTTAACACCTTTCTCATGTTACGGAAACAAACGAACGAATGGATGTTTGGGAGTAACTTGTAACTTGTATTGCCCTAGCTTGTCGTACTAAAAGCTTTTGTTGGACGTTATGTGATTGACTACCAGAACAGCGTCAGAACATGCGAGCCTACTGGCTGTAATCAGACGCTTTGACGAGGAAGTCCCCAAACGATATGAATTCACATCCCGGTAGATGCACTATTTTGCAACCTTTATTCCTCGGAAAACGGTCGATTTTAATCAGACTGCTTTATACGCAACACACATAGAAGGCGTTATTAGGTTGTATTCACTCCGTATAAAGGCATTACTAAATAAGGTCGCAATGACATTCTGTCATGTCGTATTATTATAATGTCATACACATACGTCCAAGTACATAGACAGACATTGTTTACCGCAAAAGGGCCATAGAATCATAATGCACGACCTTTTCAATTCTGGGTAGGGGAAACAACTCAGTGAGGGAAGACTGAATGATATGTTCCATTGTCCAATCATCAACGCACCCCAATACTTCAATACACTTAATACACATTGGCCTATTCTCAAGTACACACAACATTGTTGAACAAACACACTATTGACAACACACGTTCGATACATACAGTGAGATGCAGAAGAAAGTACACATCTCAGTTGTTTTATCATATTGTATGATTTTCAGTTAGAAATATCTTAAAATGTAATAATGGAACTGTTTAGTAATCAGTCAAAGAAAGCTATACCTATTTATTTTTCTTCAAAATTTGAATTTAAAAATTCTTCCCAAATTATTTTTGATAAAACTCAACTACTCCTTTGGTGTTAATTTCATTTCTTACCCCTGTCAACATTAAACACAAATAATTTAACTAAAAATTAACCAGTAACAAAATTCATTCAATCAAACAAATGCAGATAGGTGTCTGTATCGTGCAATAACCAAAAGCATCAGATTTAAAATATTGAATTGATCGAAACCAACTGAGGTGAGTACTTTCTGTTGTATACACTTGGAAATTAATTAAGCAACGCCCTAGTTGGTAAACTGAAATGTGATACTTTGGGATTGTTAAGATAATTGATGGATTATATCACCCAGAAATAACAATTGGTTATTTAGCGATGCAGTCACTGAAATAAAATTCCACCACATGCAAAATAAATGAAAATATGAGGGAAAATGGGATGTTACTGATTTTTGACCTAAAATAAATTTTGTTCTAGAAGAGAGACTACACTTCAAAATTTCGAATTGAACTTTTGTCATGCATGATAAGAAGCTAGACATACATTAAACTTCCAGTCCCTTTTTAAACGATAATTGAGAAAATGTCTACAACCATGATCTGTGAATAAATTTGAGATTATTTGAGTTCAGTCTGTTTATTAAAAACTTTTTCTCACTTAAGATAAGGCAAAACCGAAAGTGGTAACCATAATTGTTCATAAAGACAAGTTTATTGAAATTGACAGTTTCATGATTTTGTGAGTTTGAAGGTGCATACTGCTTTAACGAGGGACCTTTGTTAAAAAGTCAGCTGGCAAAGTGTATCACTTCACTTGCAAGAATGACACTAATCACATTAAAGCAACAAACATTGACTTTCCTTTCATTTCATAATGAAAATTGGATTTTGACACTAAAATACCAAATAATTATACGCCGTTATGCAAAAAACAGCGAACCAATATTTGAGTAACCTTTCGTTTCAATACTGCTACATGTAAATGATTGTTCTACCTAAAATCACTAACTGTTTTCCTGACATATTGTCTTCTTTCAAATCGGAATGATTTTGCTGTTAAAAAATTGGGTGTTGTTTAATTAATTCCGAAGTGTATACTTTAGAGTACATCTGTAGCACCCTTCGTCAACCTCCATATATCGACGATATACACAGCGAATAAAGAAATATCAGATAAAGAAATATCAGATTTCATTATAACCATATCCATCAAACCTCTCTGAATGATATTCAACCAAATCTGTTATTCTACAATTCTCTTTTAAAAACAAAATAACTCCATTTCTAAAAGTTTGTATCGAAGCTGATAAAACGATGAGCAAACGTTACATTATTAATATCAACTAGTATAGTTCCATATTTAGGTGGCATTAATCTAACTGATTATTAATTATGAATGGCACATCAGTTTAATTGTTATCTCGTTGTGGTACTAATGTTTTAACTTGACAACAGCCTCTAAATAATTTATCAATACGATAAATGACACGATCAATACTTATAAAGCGTTATCGTTGGTAGAATATTTATATGATAAAAATAGAGGGTACCAGCGTCTGATACTGGAAAAGCTCAGCCACTTCAAAGGGAAATACAACAAGGGTATGTTTGTTTGTGTTTGTTTCTAAAATACAGCGAATCAATAGTTCCTGAGCTAGATCGTCAGTAACAGAGTGTTTGAGCGTACAGCTGCATGCCGAAAGTTTGTCCACCTACATGTGTATCTTAGTGCAAATATCATATAAATATAGAATACTAAACGATTTCCCGTTTGATAACATGTTTATGAAACGAGTGGATGGTATGGTATTTTAACGAGCGAAAACGAGTTAAATACCGATGCCATTCACGACTTTCATAAACATGTTATCAAACGGGACCGAGTTTAGTATTTTATTTATTACTCAATGATGTAAATAGCGCTGAATTGCAAGAAAATCGTTTTTAGTGACACTACTTGCAAATAGGCCACCCGCTATTCCAGTCTCGCGGCTTACACTATGACGTCAACAAAAAACGAACATGACGTCACGCTCCGATTATGACGTTACGGCGTCACGCGGTTGTATCACACATGTGTGTAACCAACTCATTGTTATCTAATGAGTGATCTCACCACGGTTGAGTAATAAATTGACGTTCATTGTAACATCAATAAAATTACATCACACACACTAACACAGATTCATTATATAATGAGTAAAACACTCATTCTCTAACGTATATTGGGATCATTATGGCCCTGGTGCATATTCATGAACTTTTGCATAATGAAATAAACAGAAGGGGTCAAATTTGGAAAATTCAACTTTCATTTATTTTCAAATAAAAGTTTCCAGATCGATTAAATGAGAACAGAACAATTTCATCACAAATATATTGAATGAATATACGAGTAGATATGTGATGTATGTTTGACCCAGTTGATCACTAACTGAACATTTCATAGAAGAAAATAAAAACTCTAGTTTTGAAAACATTGACCACTGGTCACTTCAAAGAGTAACTGTAACTGTTTACAGTGAGGTATCCAATGTTACGGAACACTAAACTGTCTTCATAAAATACAAAACTGCAAAGTGATGGGTCTAGTCAAAGACATGCCAAATTACATGATATATGCACTGAAAAACCGGTAGGTGAACAAACTTTTGGTACGCAGCTGTATATGGTCGTATGCAAGGTATCCCACTGAATAAATATTGCGGATATAGAGTTGTAAGCTCATTCCGCTCTAGGCATACACCACCTCACGATTAGGCCTTATTTATGGCAAATCGTAACTCATCTTGTAGAGCGTGTTGGATCCTAGATATAAATCGCGATGGTATGTCAATAACAGCGAGGCATCTTCATGATCGTAGCAAAATATTAAACACGTTGATTAAACGTCCAGTATGCCGATCGTAACAGAAGGTAGACCTGAGTAACGGATTGTAGATATCTACACAGATCGTGTTGGAACGTGTGACAGCGCAACGGATCGTAATGGAACGTGATGAAGCGTGGATGTGTTTGGTTTGCCTGGAAGTTACACTGTGTTAACTGTCCCCACGTTCGCCACGTTTGTCTAAACCGTATTGGAACGTGTAATCATTGTTTATTTTTCGTTCGGTTCAAGCTTTGTTAAGCTGTGAACGGTAGCGACTTGAGCTCCTTTATATTGTGTCGACCTAAGGACCACCACGGTAAGGGATGGATCAGGTCAAGTTCTACCACGGATGTCGGCACGTTTTCTCAAATTCTTCAAGTTCTACCCAGTTCCCTGAATTTTTCACCGGTCTATCACGATCTACTCCAGTTCCCTCAAGTTTATTTAGTCATAATAACTTAACAAATAATGTGACAAACAATCTATCAGCAGTTTTGAATAGTCAAAATGATTAGACACCTGGTCACGGCAACCCCGTTCTGTTCTACGTTTCATTAAGGAAGCTGTTAGGCCTGTAACGTTTCCGTTAGGTTTCGTTAAGTTTCGTTACGTTCCTCCCGTTCTAATGCGCACTGTCACGTTTCTGTTCTGAAACTTGGCGAATGTGGTAAGTGTGTTTTGCAAAAAAAAATTGTTCGGGGCCTTATGGCAGCGCTGTTAACTCTATATCGTTACGGTGAAATTCTACTAAGACTATGCCGTTTTGGTCCCAAGTTTGAACGTACTGAAAACCTCGCATTCCTTTTGGCGTTATAGAGTCACAAGAGACACTAATGAACTGTTTATATGCTCTTTCAGTGCCAATATTTAAATAACCGTATTAAATCTCCTTTTTTCATACCTCTAAAGATAGTTATAAAAGAATGTACACCTTTAAGAATATTTTGTAACGTAAGATAGTATGAGAGGTCGTACCAGATCTTAGACCTAAATCGTGACAATAGTAAGGAACCCAACAGATCATAGAACCAAATCATTCATCATCGTCGAAAGAACTCAACATATCCTCAGAAAACTACGTTTATTCTATTACAATCAAGTCATAATTACCACGATCTAAACATTTTTGGAAAATCGTAACTCATCTTGCAAAGCGTGAGAAATCTCAGATCTCAATTCTGTTGTACGTACTGCCTCGTTTACACTAGACCACGATTAGGCCACGATGGCCACGATTCAATATTTTTTTAAAAATCGCAACTCAACTTATGAAGCGTGGGGGAGCGTAGATAGAAATGGTGGTGATCGCAATGGATCTCAATGATCGTGAGGCATCTCTATAATCGTGTCAAAATATTAAACATGTTTAATATTTTGCCACGATCATGCCGATTTTTTTAGTGATCGTTTCAGAACGTGGTAGGGCGTAGTAGAGCGTTATTATCGGGACAGAGTGCATTAGAGCGTATTAGAGCGCACAAAAGCGTAATGGAGCTTATCGTGTAAGATGTTTCTTCAAATGTCCCCACGATTCTAACAACATGTATTGCGCTCTTTTTCGATTGTTTTACGATCTCCTGCGTTGCGTCACGTTGTCTACATTATAGGCATGTTTACGGACGTTTTAGCAAGCTGTACTACGAATACAGTTCACGCTCTCCCACGCTGTACCTCGCTCTGTTACGCTCTGTCACGATATATAACGCTCTCAAGTTTTGCACTACGTTCTGTTGCGTTGGGATTTTCCCTATACATTGTCTCACGCTGCCAGGCGACAACCATTGTGATCTGTAGTGAATGATGCCGGGTCTTCAGCTCTAAAGCACAATAAACAAAACGGAAATTTCTTATTAAAAGGTAAAATGCTTATGTTAATCAAATTAAACATATTATATATAATTACGTGTCATAATATATATTTTTTATGATATTTAATAAGTAAGTATAGCTATACTCAATCATACCACTGAAAGACGGAAAATCATTCATTCATATTAACATTTGTATAGCGACGATATCCAACTTACGTTCGACTGCTCTTCCCTTATTCATTAGATGTCACTCTTCACGAGGAGCATACGTCTCGCGCAGCCATGAAGCACACCTAGTTACACCGGAAATGACACAACTCGGAGGAGTTACATTTTTATAGATAGCATTACGATACTGTACGTCTTTTATGATACGCTGCTAAGTTATATAGAATGTTTCCTACTGTATATTCTCATACGGTACACGAGGGCCATTTGTTCATGGAAAATCACACAGACCCTTACAGAATTAATTACTCTGATCGCTGTCAACTGCGTTATTTACTCGCAAATATACCAAGCGGCAAAAGAAACGCAACCGCCAAAAAGCACGATCTTTTAATTCACGGGTGATATAAATGACTAAAACAAGGCCACGCCATTTCTCCACAGGTCAAGTAATTTGAATTAACAAATAAATATTATCTGTTGACGTTTCTGAACAATAAGCCTTTTATTTAATCGTAGTTTTGAATTCACCTTAACCAGGCGCGATCAGAGAGTGAAATTTGGCTTTTTCGATTGTTTTATGACATTTAACAACAGTGATTCGTCATTTAATTAAAGTCCAAGAAGAAACAGTATGCCGATATATCTTTTATTAACATAATTTCCATATTTCATAAACATTTAACTTGTATGTTTACTTGTAACATTAGGTTCAACATCCGCTTTGAAATAACGATTCACGCCCCACATGTGTTTGAACTGACATGGTAACGTTTCTTTTGCTGCTTAGTATATCACAAACATTGCAACAAGTTTAGTTATTTCTTGGTTAGCAGTCTAAAACCCAGACTCTGAAATAAGTATTTATTCTGAAAATATCACCATTGTATCAAGTATAGATCTAGAAAAGGAGCCTCTGTTTTCAAAAAGACTTCTTTTCAATATTTAATAAAATGATTATATTTTCAAATTGATACTAACATTTTCACGAATAAATAAGACTGAAAACTATATGACAACCCAACTAGAAAAAGCCTAGGGTATGAATCAATGAGATTGATCGCATTTGTTTCTTCAAACTTGTGTTTCTCAGAAATATGAACAGATAATGTTCAAAATGTTTAAAATTCAAATGTAGTTTAGTTGACTTCTGAAGACATTATGTACATCTGTTTCAGTAGAAAGGGTCGCCGGTGGATGGAAATAATTTTTACTTTATAGTGGGAAGTTTGTTTTATGCACGTGAGTATAGTTTATCTTAGCACTTGAGGCCCCCATAGGCAACACCGTGTAACCTTTCCTGATGAATGCTGTCAAATGTTGTTAATGAAATTTCAAGTCCAGGCTTATTTGCCAATTTCAGTTCAAATTTCACTCAACTTGCCTATTCATCACAGATCGCCGATTTTTTAAATAATTACTTATTTGAAATAAAAATCGAGCGGGATCCCTTGTACATGTGTAGAAACCGAAACAACACGTGTCGTTTGCATGCATTGTAATATACTACCTATTAATTATTACCAACCCACATTTGTCTTTCTGACTGTAATTGTCCGATTGTCGATCAGAAATTTAAGCTTTTTATCGTCACTATACTGAGTCGACTATCAGTAATACGGCAAACGTCGACACCAGTCAGTACTTTTCGGTTCATTAACAACATTTATAATTTGTTGCATATGTGACTGCAAACAACACCGTGGATGTCCTTTCAGGGCGCTGAGGATGAATGAAAGATTCAGCGTCTGCGAAGTTTTAAAGTGTCGACTCGCGCATTTATGATGACCCTCCCGGACACTGATAAGAAAATAAAAGTTACCAAACATCAACCCAACGTCCTACGTTAACAACTTCTTTATTGTGACATACAGGACGTTTCGGGGTATATGCTAACCCCGTCATAAGGTTGATGGTTGGAATTACCACGAATTCAGTCTCTCTCTCTCTCTCTCTCTCTCTCTCTCTCTCTCTCTCTCTCTCTCTCTCTCTCTCTCTCTCTCTCTCTCTCTCTCTCTCTCTCTCTCTCTCTCTCTCTCTCTCTCTCTCTCTCTCTCTCTCTCTCTCTGAGAAATACATGGAGTCAATTTTCTAAATTTCCAAATCTAAGTGATGATATCTTATACAATGTCAGATTATATATGAACATATAAGACACCTGGACCCATATTTTCATAGCTCTCTTAGTGCTAAGATAGTCGTACGTGCCATGCATTAACATTGACTTACGACTATCTTAGTGCTATGATAGCTTCGAAAATCTAGTACCTGGACCCATATTTTCGAAGCTCTCTAAGTGCTAAGATAGTCGTATGTGCCATACATTAACATTGACTTAAGACTATCTTAGTGCTAAGAGAGCTTCGAAAATATGGGCCCTGGGGTCGAACCTATGTCCTGTTGCTTTCTGGCCGAACGTACTAACCATTGGACCACGAGGCCAATTGAAACTTTATTAAAAAAAAATCATTACCAAATGAATAAGCTTCTCACAATGCGTGATATAATATCACAAATTTATGTATTTCTTTTTATATAAAAATGTTTGGGTGCAAACTGTCTTAACATAATGAAAGTTACTTCTGTTTTCTCTAAACCTTGGCCATGTTGACATTAGCCATGCAGTTTATGGCGTTAGCTGTACATTTCAGTGAGATACACGTGCGTCTGCGTTGACAATACCGTCATTGGGCCATATCAATTAGATTTCGAGCCCCAAACATGGGTAACACTAAACGCAGCACGGGCTGAGCGTACCCGGGAGATGTCACAGATGAGGCCGTATTTGGATTGTACTGTTCATACACAAGCTTATTTATAGCTATATCTGTTTAGAAATATTATGAAATAGCATCCGTTTACCCTCGACCGTACGTGGGGTATAAGACAGATATACCCATACTTTTCCTCGTGTATCAAATGATACCCTACACTTTTCCCCGTGGAGCCTTACTCGGCTTGCGGGTTATCATTCGATACACTCGGAAAAGTAAGGGCATATCTCTCACTTATAAGCCATGTAATGTCAATCGTGGAGAAGCATGTAAACACTTTTAAACAATAATACCTATATCATCTCTCAAAATCATCTCTTATATAAGACTATGTACAAATTATCTGCCTTTGCATCAGAGACAACCTCAGACGCAGTGTACATGAATATAAGCTTTATATGACTACTGTATCAATTCCAATAACAATTCCCTGACGAAGCTACGAAACAAAAAAGAAGAAATGCACATGTTGGAGGATAAAGTAATGACTTTGAGAGTTGATATACAGTTACAGTGTATTATTAAAATTATAATATATATATATAAATATATATATATATATATATATATATATATATATATATATATATATATAATGTTTATATTTGTATCCCTACATAGACAATACCATTACCAAATCATCAAGAATAATTATGATTATGTTTATGATTATTTCAGATATAAATCAACATAAGCCTACTGAGAAAGCCAAATGAATATTTCCCTCCAAATTCACTTCGTATCAAACATTGATGGTTAATATCTTTATTTCCCTCTGACTTTCAAAAACCTTTCAATAATTTAACAGATAATCTAGCCGAAAAGTAAAAAGATACATATATTCTTAAATAACAAAGTACCTCGGGAAGTATATCTCTTCCCATATGAATAAGTTTTCTTATCATCTTTATGAATATAGATAAGTTAGTGTGGTTTTGAAAGCAGATGACTTGTTTCTACAGCCACTTATGAATACATTGTCTGAGAATTTATTTACTGATGCAGTTAATATTTAAGTTTTCAAAAGAAGTCAAGATAAGACGCCTGTTCAAGCATGTGTAAGTAGTCTTAATTTAAGTGCCAAACTTAGAATAGTTGTTAAGTATCTTCTGCCTCATAAATATATGTTTTATCTATTTCATAAATAAAAGATTATTATAAAAAATAAACCTGGCTTTTGCTCTGTACTATGCATATTTTTTGTGCGTACAGTGTTGCTTGGAATAGGTGGCAGATTCATCATTAATAGTTCCTTTATCCATATATAACGTTTAAATGTATTCTCCTAAATTCCGGATTTTGTCTACATTTTTATATTTTTTAAATACTAGAAATTCACAAGACGTTCTCAATGTCTTCAACTATGGGAAATATACATTTGTCAATAAGCATACAGCTTATTTAGATGGCAATAGTAATAGTCCATTTGTATAGCGCCTTGCCATGCATTAACAGCTTCGAAGTGAACAATTTGTGTTACTGCGCAAAAGGAATTGTACTTCCGGTGCCGATAGTAAGGTTCCCGCGCCACCGTATATATGTAGGTCTGTATTCTGCGTGTCCAGGTACCCATTTACACAACCGGGTGGACTGAGTGGAAGATAGATAAAGAGCCTTGCCCCAGGAAATAACAGTAAGAGACCCAAGTCAAAAGTGTTGGTGTCTCCCCCGGATTCGAATCACGGGCTTAGTCGCGAGAGGCCACTTCACCACTGTGCCTGGTTTTGTAAAAGTAGTTCAGACAAACTGCGATCGCATACGCTTTAAGAGGCAGTAGCACGCTGTTTGGCTCAAATAAGTCGAAGAAATGTTTTTGAAAAATAATGCCACCAATTGTAAAACACCTTCCTCTCTTCGGAAAATCAAGTTAAAAAAAGAGTGTACTTGGTTTGGTAAAAGTTTTTGTCCTTCAAAATAAAAAAAATGTGTTCACAGTTTAATTGGCCACCATGCAATTTTTGCTTTATACGCAACACCGTTATTACCACTACGGATAATTGGTTTGTGTAATAAGATACTTTACGGTCTAAAGTAATTTAAATGACATAAACTATCATTATCAATGGAAAATTTAAAACAAAAACGTGATACAGCCCCTTTAAAGGGGCAGTAGCACGTTTTTTGCAAAATTTATTTTTTCAAATTTCCCATTTATAATGATAGTTTATGTCATTAAAATTTACTTTAGAGGGTAAAACATCTTATTACACAAACCAATTATCTGTAGTGGTAAAAATTATGTTGCGTATAAAGCAAAAATTGCATGGCGGCCATTTTATTGTGAACACAATTTATTATTTTGTATTACAAAAAACGATTCCCATGGCTTTACCAAAACATGTACACTCATTTTAAACTTTATTTTCCAAAGAGAGAAGGATGTTTTACTATTGGTGAAATTATTTTTCAAATACATTTCATCAACTTATTTGAGCGAAAAAACGTGCTACTGCCCCTTTAAAGTATCGAAACTTCGATCCGTACACGAGTAAAAGTATCATACAATTTTACAAAAGAGTGAATTGCTTTACTTTTCTTCGCACTACGTGTATTAGGTTAGCGATTCAGTTTTCCTTTTTAAAAAGGTGGTCGTGCGATATTTTTATCGAGGTGCATATACTTATGTAAATACATTTCCTGCACGAGCCATTAACTCAATTTATTCAGAAGAAACAAGAACATTTATATTTTCAGAATGTGGCAGTAAGCTATGTATGGTTTTATACACCTGGGCCATGTTCAAGAGAGGTTTCAAAGTAATCGCTCAATGAGCGATTACTTTTAAACCTCTCTTGAACGCGATTGCTCAATGTAGTGCTACGTAGTGCTACTTCAAAGAATTTGCAACGTGTCGTTCAAGAGAGAATGAGCGCTACTGGAGCGCTACATAAAGCGATCAATGAGCAATTATAAGCGCTCGCTGTTATGGAACGGAGCCCAGTTTGGCCTTAATGAACCATATTCAAATTGATCTGAAAATGTAATATACTCCTTTCATAAAGAAAATAAGAGAGAATCGTAATATCCAAAATTAAAACGTCTTCATACTCATCAAGATATAAACACGTTTAGTTAAATTCTATATGTTCTTGTGATCAATTTGTCTAATGTCAATTTGTCAATTTCAAGATAACAGCAAGTACATTTTCTAAAGTGTTCATTCAATAACTGTTGAGGAATCGATACAAAACACTTATCAGTAAATTCTTGCATTTAAAGATTATATTTTTTCTAAAAAAAGAAAATTTCTCAGCAAGTCGTGAACAGTTAAACAATGTATGTTATTGTGATTGTCTGGCAATCTGGCATTTTGGCATCTTTTGTTTGGCGTTCTGGCACCCTAAGATAACAAAAACTACATTTTCTAAAACAATTCATTCAACAAAAAAACGTCCAAAAATGCAACGTGCGTCAAAATCCATAAAGAAGCACTATTCTTGTTGCAAGGAAGGCTCCGAGGAGTTTTCATGTATAGATCGTTTTAAAATATTAATGACAGTACTGTCGTTAGGTTAATTATTAAACTGGATCGACAAAGTCCAAATCAATAAATCGTCTGAAGGGCTTGCGAATACAGCGTTATCTCCCAATGGGCGAAAAAGTTCCTTTCTGTTTAGCTTCAGAAGAGATCCGTTGATTGTTATTGGGATGTGAACGTGGAAAATATTGGTTGTGTGGGTGAACACCGTACCCCTGGGACCATATTAATTATCTATACCAGCGTTTTCGAATCTCCTTTGGATTGCACAGGCAAATGGGAATCGGTCTTGGTTGATTTTTAAATGAACATCTTTTGTCATATGAACATAATGAAGCAACGTCAAGACAGAAACACCTTAGCATCTTAGCATATTGACATCTTAGCGCATTGACATCTTAGCGCATTGACATCTTAGCATATTGACATTTAAGCATCTGGTCATCTTAGCATATTGACATCTAAACATATTGACATCTTAGCATATCGACATCTAAGCCCATTGACATCTTAGAATATTGACAGCCTAGCATATTGACATCTAAGCATATTGACATCTTAGCATATTGACATCTTAGCTATCAACGTGTAAATCTAAAGTGTACTTAGTCGTTGGACACAATGCATGTGCTTCAATTTCACTTATCTTAGAGATTAATTTGTTCAGGACTGCATGAATATATAATTTAGTATTAAGGAAGATGTAATGGCAAAGCGACACAACAGGAGATGGTTCCTTTATATCAATCAACGCAAAAGCCCGATACATGTGAAGCAGATAAGAAAACCATAATGAACACACAGTAGCACAAATACATCGCTTATTGCAGATTGATCGCGATGTGAGTAGCTTTTGATTATAGGTCTAACTGCTATACACTTTAAAAGGGACAGTGAAGTGAGGCATTTAAATGCACAAACAAGTACCCTGTGCATCACTGGCGAACATCTAACACATAACTTTACATTCTCCTCCCACAGAGGTAACGCTCTTAAGATCTTCTATCGTAACCTCCGTTATATTCATGAGGTATTTCACTATTCTCGCATGGTGCCCTGGCGAGTGGTTATGGTCATTCTACAGCATATCCCTGACCCTGACAGTTGATCTTCCGGATTCGTTTTAATTCCAATCACAGAACAAATAGAAAATTATTCTCACACTTGACATGATGGGATTCGAACTGGCTGTGTCATTTCATGGTAAGTATAATTCATGATTTATAACCCCATGTTGACATTATATATATTTATATAATGTAAACATGAGGGAGACGGAGATCCAAAACCGAGGGTGAATGTTATATTTGTCACATAAAGCGGAGGAATAGACGACAAATTTATCAAAATCTTATATACACTGTCGGCCAAAAGAAACGCCTACTTGATTTTCATTAAAATAAAAGATGAAATCATTTCTGAAATATAATTAATGATGGTCTCCACGTTATGCTGAAACAATGATTAATATGAAAGTCCATTAAAATCGTTGATAAACTGTGATTCGAGTAAAAAACATTCATGAAAACCATGCCCAATGGACCCTCACTCTTGATCTGAGTGTATCTCCCGTTTGTCCAATATAATCCTCTCCACACCAACTGCATTTCATAACATACTATTACATTTTGTGACGCGCATGCATGTTCTCCCGTACCTGGAATAAATGGCCACTTTTCATGGTAATAAATACGGGCAAGTTCACACCTTCTAATTGATTTGTCATCCTGGCTTAACTGGTTAAAAATTTAGCCCTAGTCAATATTGGTTTTAAACTCCGGCTCTAGGGATACCTGTGAAAGTTTACATTTTAAGGTATCACACTTCTGTAATGATTGGAGTCTTTCTTTTAGTTTGGAGAATATTTCGGGATTTCTAGGATTGTTACTACAGAGACACTATCCGAGGCAAATCATTGATGACGCCCTTTGCAAAGCTTGCAAAACCGAAATGATCTCCTTAATATAAAAAACAATTACACGAAAAGGTTCTTCCATTTGTATCAACATTTAACCTTAGAAATCTTGAAATATTTACCCAGACGTAACGCTGTATGGGCAGATGTACTTTTATTAGATTTTTACTGTAATAAAAAAAGCGCATATCCATGTCTTTTGGTGTTATTTATACACCCGGGGAAAAAATAAACGATACCAAATTTTCAACAACGTCAAAATTGATTTCGGGGATTTTAAAATTTAAATTTTTCTATGTTTTAAAACAAAAACGCGTAGAGGTATTCTTTGACTGATATAATGTTTTGGACTAAATTCCCAAACTAGTCATTTTTTTAATACGGTGTCGAAAACTCGAGATTATACATTATAAATATGATAAATACAGCTGGGTGATATACTTTCTTTTGCCCGTCAGTGTATTTCTGTCGATTGTGATGAGGATATACAAGATATTAAAAAAATTCAGTCATGATAAGATTCATCTTCCTACTGCAAGGTGGAAATGTATCGAGATCTCTCCATTTTTTTTACCTTGCCTTCAACCTAGCCAGAAGTGGTGAAACGAAACGTGATCACGAGTTACGTCCCTTACCATCTGCTAACATACAGCCAATGAAATCGCCGTTTACATTCGGAACCAATTCAAAATAACCAACGATCGACACAGTCACAGAGGCAATACAACTGTCTTCTGATTGGCTTATCCGATTAGCCAGCAGTACGTTAAAATCTTAGCACTGAAAATGCGAGGGTTGAGGTCAAGGGCGGAAGGAGAAGACTTGAAAAAAATTTTGTTACGCCTGTGACGTTGTGAAGATGGATAAGATTATGATTCCTCATTCTATTTTATATCTATTAAAACACACATATGCATAGCGTGTTGAAATTAAGTAAGTTTTTTAACATAATGTTTGGTATGTAAGGTAAAATTTTATGAAATAACGTGACTATAAGAAGTTATCGGTACAATGTACCTTTTAACACTTACCTTTGAAATATGGAAATTGTGTTCGTATAAGATGTTATAAATATAATGTATCTTCTAGGACTTAATTATTATTTATTATAATTATTATGTATTATACTATATATTAATTATTACTGTGGGACTGAAAAAAACAGCCCAAAAAGCCCTTTTTGATTCTCCTATCTCGTCTTGGAGTTTTTTAACGCGTGTTTCTCAATAATATGAACAGATAACGGTTTAAAATTTCGAATTTGATTTAGTTGGCTTCTGAAGACATGATGTAACTCTGTTTCATTCGTTTGTACCGCTCGTGGATTTAGATATCTTGTTTTTATGGTGTCGTTTCTTTTGCCCCCAGGTGTATAATACTTAGAAATGTCATTTGTATTGAAATATCTACACTAACGATAAATAAATCATGATTTTTTGTCTTTTATCTACACAAAAGTTATCTATTGTAAAAACATATTCAAAACATTCTTTTCCATTATAAATTAGATAAATGTCCTATAAATGTCAGAAAGAATATGATCATGTATCTTTGCATTCAAGATTGTTTTTATTTTTCAAGTAAAATTATAAAAAAAAAACATCAAACATTTGAAATTAATCATTGTAATAAATAATTGTTATGAATAATACAAATTATTTAAACTTCATTGGGAAATTTGGAATTTCATCACGTTTTTAAGCTTCATGAAAATGGCTACATATATAATACAACAACACCATATAAATACAAATTAGTAACCATTACACTTGATTATACATTTACATATTTTTCGAATTCATGCAACGGCATCAGCCAAATATTAAAAGATAAAAGATCAAATTTACAAATATTTTCAAATCAATTTTTCTTTCCTTTTTCATGACGTAATCATTTTTATTTGGTTTTTCATCAAGTTTTACTGAGCACAACACAATTTCTATACGTAACATGTCTTGTAAATTATCATATTGGACTCGTGCATGTCGTGTAATATTATGAACATACATTTACAAGCCAGACCATTTTCAGTAGGGAAAATTAGAAAATTACAAATGAAAACGATTTGACATGTGTTCTTACCTCACACCATACACGTGAATTAATTTTGCAATTAATAAAGGAGTCACCATAATAAGCGAGTGCAGTTGTGCCATAACAAGAGAGTTGGCATAGTCAAATGTAGAGTCATGCACAAAGCAAGGTCTATCTTGGGCAGATTTACTTTGGCGTTGTCTTCAGAATTGGAGAAAGTCAGATTGCTGGTCCAGAAACTGCAGTTGCAAATCCCCAGGTTGTTTCGACTTACCCCTTTTGTGATCAGTGATTTTGTAGCAAACGTGTTTTGCGTACAGCTCTCAAGTTATGTTAACGGCGTTGTTTTCGACAAAGGACGTAACATCAATATCATGCTTGATATTTGCATGTATGTTTGGAGTTCCTATGACGTCATCTGTGTTTATCAAAAGCATGTCAAATTGTAATGTAAATTCATTTTTGGGTGAATACTCTCGTATTTTGTAATGAATCTTACCGCAACTTGTTCGATACTTAATAACTCAAATGCTCACCAACATCAACATTACATGTGTTAGGATTCAAAAGAACGTACATGGCATCTTTAGACCAGCGTGTTTATCTAAATGTTTCTTTTAATTACTATCAGATATCAAAATTATTATCCATGTAAATACACCCTGTATATAAAATAAGTCAATGGTTTCACAATGTGCATGTATAACATAAATACATTGACCAATCCCTTTCCCGCAGAGGTTACTCCCTTCACATTTCCGATCCTAAACTCTGTTCTACATCGCCTGAATTTCAAGGCTTCAGCAAAATCCCCTTGCGGGAAAGGGGACCTCATACTGTATCCATGCTTCTTAACCAATGAAAACTCATCTTTCAACGGCCCAGTAGACCGAGTGACTTCAAAGATCTAAGCATTTGACTCTAAAGGGGTTTGCTCATTAGCATATTGGTGTATAACCCTCGCTCTCGCTCACACAATACACAAACGACACCCATTTCGTAAAAGTCATAAGGCACACTTACTCTGGTAATAATCTCTATTTACCAATACTTTTGAACATGTGCACATATCACGTTTGTAGAGAAATCATTGTTCCAGTGTGGGTTCCAGAGGTTCGTAGTCTGTGACGTCAGAAAAGAGCCCTTTTTCTTGTTATTTTACGAGACGGAAATTGATTTTGCAATATGACAAACAACCTCGAGTTTCTGACGTCTCTAATATCATCAATGTGACATCATCGACCGTTGCTAGGTAACAGGAAAACAGCCTCAAACCTAAACACCACAATTATCATTAATAAACAAAAACAATCACGATGGACAAAACATCAACAAAAATAACATTCTGAATATTTTTAAAAAATCGTTTAAATTAGATATGAAATTAGTGATGATACAGTTCAACGAATAAATATGTTCATCTATGGTATATGTATATGTACAATATAAATTATTAAAATTTTAATTGTTATCTGAGATGAAACATATTAAAGAGTTGAACTTTATTGATATCATGATATCATTAATATCTAGTTTATCCACGTCGATACCTGCAAATGTAGTGACTACACTAAACCGCAAAAGAAACGTTATCACATATTCACCAGCGTAAAAACGAAATACTCCTAAAATTTTGAATGCGTTATATACGGACACGATTTGTAAAGATGTATCCGCAATTTCATACATCAGAGTAAAATAATGTTATTTTTATGTCTGTTCAAGTACACTTGGGGTGTTGAAATAACTTTTTCAAAAACTTTTTGGCCAGAATGTTTGGCGCAAAACTTAAAATTTCATAAAATGAAGAAATTCAATTATCAATTAATAACAGATGTTGTCGACATACATGTAGATAAAGCAGTTTGTACTTTAAGTGGTTGACGCACCTTTACTTCAGGATACCGTAAACAATCCAAAATCCATTTGGACACTCATATCTCGTATTTTTTTTAAACGATGATTTCTTAAAACAGATGTTTCTCAGAAATATGGACAGATAATGTTGAAATTCAAAATTAGTTTAGTTGGCTTCTAAAGACACGATGTATCTCTGTTTCAGTCGTGTTAATCACTCGTGGATTGAATTATCTTATATTTTGTATGGTGACGTTTCTTTTGCGGTTGAGTGTTCATACGTGTATTATTAATGTCTGTTTGAGTTTAATCTACGGTATACTAATTCACTTGGCTGGCTTGATATTAAATATTCACGAATCACAGCAATATTTAGCATCATTCTTAATATATGACAATATTCAAGATAACAAATTTGTAGATAATTGTTTATTTTTACTAACTCATTAAATTATCTCATTAAACAGATGCATATTGATCTGATGATGTGTTTAGATTCAGAACACCTTAACTGTATATACAAACATGTTTTTCTTACATGAATAGAATGAAATCATTTAAGGTAAACATGTATAGCTGCGATTGTCATCAGTAATGTTTTTCATTGCTTTTTTATCCTACAAAAGTTACTTTTTTCTCAGATGCAAAAAGAGTAGAAACCGTGAGGGGCTAGTGGGCTAGCGGTGATTACTAGTTTCGTCCTGTGTTGGCCTCATCAGATCACACGGGTCGCAAATACTACTAAAAAAACTACAACTGCGAATGCAAGAATGTAATGTTTGCTCACTTGTCGCACGTGCAACAAACAGTATGTGGGTGAATCAAAAGGGCTTTCAGAATTAGGCTTTCTGAACATTTTGCCGACATCACTCACAAAGGAGACAAACCCGTCTCACACCACTTTAACCTCCCAGACCACCAAAAGAGCGATCTCCGATACCTTATCATCGCTCAACTCAGACAAGACCATGAGAAAGAGGCTACCGCTAAAGCTCGCAGATCGCTTGAGCTTAAGTGGAGCTTAAAGGTACATCCATTGTGTTGTTTGGGGTCGCATATAGCAAACGTTATAAATGGTGTGACTTTATCGAGAAGTACCGACTGTAACCGAAAACTACCATTTTGATGATAGTAGACTTAGCATATTGACGATATGAAGGTAAAAAGTAGTGATTTCTGATCGAAAACCGGACAATGCACAGCGTGTGGCGCGCGTCAATGAGTCAAACGTAATTTTGGAACCTTATTTATAACAGACAAAAAGACAAATTTGAGTTGATAATGTTTAATAGGTCCCATAACTACTGTTAATGTAAATATGACGTGCCCTTTCGATTTCTGCACATGCATAATGATGTTACTTAATTTTAATTGGAAACTAGTAATAATGATATATTTGGCGATTGGGGATGATATATGCTAGCTAAGTGAATTTATTTGTATTGTAGACAGCACATGTGGAAGGTTGGAACGTATTAAAGCCAAATTAAATTTTATGAAACACAATGGATGTACCTTTAAGTCATGTTTATAACAAAGTTAATTGTCTTGACCATAATGTCTGCTACCCCAAACAGAGATAGCCATTAGAGTTATCCCCATTTCAGATAGATAGATCCATGCTTGAGGAGGACCTTCTTCTGTTGGGACCTTCTCCTGTGAGGACATACTACAGTGATGACCTTCTTTATAATCCAAAACTGTGTTCCACATGAGATATCGTTTTGGCAGTAGATTTTGAACAATGCCCTGTCAACGTCAACTACATGACATCACACAGATTTTATAGTATCGAGTAAGGTCATCACACTGCTATAACCTCACCACATTGGAAGTCAAATTGCAGAGGTGTGTTCAGAGATGAACACTATTTTCACTTAAACGTAATAAGAATGATAGAATAGAATCCTTCTCGTGTCTTCCGATATCAAATATATCAACACTCGGCAAGCCTCTGATATTTGTAACTTTTATCAACTCGTGTTGATATAATTGATATCAGTAGGCACTTGGAGGAGATCATCTATTTACCCTCAAAAGTAAATATAAATGACATAAACATTCATTATAAATGGGAAATTTGAAAAAAATAAATTTGCAAAAAACGTGCTACTGCTCCTTTAATTTAGCGAAGACTGTTTAGAGTACATTTGAAATCAAACCTGTTTATTTCCCAGATACCACATATGAAAACTTTATTTCTCATAAAGGCCACAAGCCCTTGGGACAATGCTATTCGCGTGTTAAAAATGTTTTTAAAAATTTGAGACGGCCACTGACTTTACCAGCTTCGGAACTACGTAATTCTGAAGCT
>OW388304.1:55241335-55446335 GCA_936450465.1 Gibbula magus | reverse complement strand
CTGAATCTTTCCCACAGGTATGCCATCCGAGATGAATAATTAACAATACAAACTACATATGTTTTAGTTGAGTGATTGCAGACAACAAGTATTACAATATGCATCTATAGGCAATGCTTCAATAGCGAGAGATACTAAAAGATGCATGCATCTTTTTAAACAATGCTCAAACTGTTGTACCTTCGAAAAAATACCTATTTTTAATTTGTACGTCTAAGAACCTAGACTCCCACAGCTGTTTGTCTAGTATGGTGAACCTGGAAACGACACTCTGGA
The DNA here is from genome assembly GCA_936450465.1 of Gibbula magus. Lineage (NCBI taxonomy): Eukaryota > Metazoa > Mollusca > Gastropoda > Trochida > Trochidae > Gibbula > Gibbula magus. Next base: position 55,446,059 of record OW388304.1, on the reverse strand, counting down.
GAATGATTTTCTATATTTTTAAAATTAAATAAAATATACTAAAGGTAGGTAATTAGGTAATGTGACATTTTGTCAAATTAAGACAAAGTGCCAATATCTAAAATTTATGAAAAGTATCGTATTCCTATATTTGTAAGATTGTGCATCCTCCTAACTCGGAAAAGGGGAAGTCTGGTCTTGACCAAAGCTATAATGGTCTCAGCCCCTGGACAACCCAACTCCCGATCCCCAAACAGTTTGTATCCGCCGCTGGTATTTGGGCAACCTTGTAACGATGCTTGTGAGATGCGGTGTAGTGTCCCTGTACTGTATTTTCTCAGGTGCCCATTGAGGTTAGATCGATACGTTTTACCTGTTTCATGTTATGAACATATGTACATAAATACAATAAATAATGATATGTATTGGGGTGAGACTTCATTATCTGTATGTATGTGAAAAGTCGCTTGCTTCGGTAACCTCCCATTTCTTAGACACCCAATTGTCTCGGGTGCCAATGATCTGAATGTCAGTATAGTTCATTAATCAAACTGGCTAGAGAACATTTCTCTTTAGTAAAACAAATTTGCCGATCCAGTTTCGGGAATTTTACATATTTTCCCACAATGGCGTTAGTGAATTTGTTTCCGCAGGATATACCACGTAGAACTGTTCCTTTAGTACTCCGTTAACTATAAATCTTCGAAAAGTTACGTTTAAAACAATATGGCAAAACATTTTGATATAACCGCAATAAAATGATAAAATCACATATGTCGTGAAGGAAACATTAAACTATTTCAAATTATTAATTCACATAAATAAAATTGAATAATTAAAAGAGTTGTATCATTTATCTCAAAAACTCAAAACATAAACTCAACATTTACAATTATTTTCAAAAGCATGAAGAACTACCGTTACGAAATAAAACGACTACAGTGTCTAATGCTTCCAATCCCTAACCAAAACATCTAAAGTAGAAATTCCTATATATAATTAAACATAAATGATATGAGGACAATTAATGACATTTTAAAGAGGACGTTAATGTTTATATTGCATCTGTAATGTTGTCTTTCAATTTCAGTGTTTCTGAAAACATTAGAAATTAGGTTTCAGAATTTCATAGAAGGGGATTAATTATTTACGTATAGCTTGCTTCCTATGGAGTTGTTTTGTTTGTATATTTGTTTTATAAAATCGATGCTGTAAGGCCATTTGCAAAACATTTTACTAAATTATTAATAATTCTCAGAGGTGTCACGTGGTAGAGCTGAGTAGATTGCAATCATTGAAGTTCAGCAACAATAGGCGCACCTATTCACCGAATTGGTGACCCACTTCTCAGCTCGATAATCTGAGAATTTGAGTGACTTATGGTGTTACCTTGGGCGAAGACTTAATTCAAAATATGCCTCATTTCATATAGAAGTATAATTGGGTATCTTATTATAATAATAACTTGTATGATCATTATTATTCTTTTTGTTATTATTAGTATAATTATTATTACGATTGGTAAAAATGTTGGAATGTAATGCCCAAAATCAAGTCCGTGATTGATAAAATTATTTTAACACAAAGTATATACCAGTTTATTTTTATATAGCTTCATAAATAATTTTAATATCCACATAACAATGGCAGCCGTGCAATTTTTGCTTTATTCGCAACACCACTACGGATAATTGGTTCATGTAATAAGATGTTTTACCCTCTAAAGTAAACATAAATAACATAAACAATCATTATAAATGGGAAATTTGAAAAAGAAAAAAAATTTGCAAAACTGCCCCTTTAAACACCTAAACATCTAACTTTTCGAGTTTAGCTTTTGATATTGATACACATGTAGTAGGATTTACTTTGTTTTCGTTATGAGTATAATTTTTAAGAGAACAACTACAAAAAGTTTTAATCGTCACTTCAAATTTAAGTTCGAAACAAATTTAGTATATTTGCCTAAGCGAATTCATCCACCTTTAAATATTTTCGAGGTTAACAGTTACATAAACCGTCACGAGTTAACTCCCTTGTAATGAAGAATATTTGCTTATTTTGCAGGCAATAGGCGAAACATTCTCTTGATTTCTCACATTTTAAAACATTTATTTATTTTATTATCTATAACATGTTTCCATACAGGTTGTAATAATTACTTGAGATGTGTGTTTCTTTTCAAAATTATGAAATATTTCATATGTTTGTGTAACATTTGTTTGATATATATTATAAGAATTCAATGTCTGCGTTGTTTACCGTTCTATATTTATATCATCATATGTACAACTGAAAAACAACTGATATACAACTGATATACAACTGATATACAACTGATAACAGCGATAAGCGTATAAACTGAAGTAGAAAAGAAGGTACACACCCCAGTTTGTTTCAATTTCTTCACTATTTTAAATATGATAAATTTGATTATAATATTATGATATACATGTATTTATACTATGTTTAAGATGTTGTACATTTTTTGTAGATGTATGAATAATAAGGCACATTTGTTGATGTTGATGTTCACGTATATGTCATATATGTCGATAAACAGTTGTGTTTATCCAAATAAAATTTGAAAGAATTTATAAATTAAGATAATGTAAGAACCACGTAGAAATATTCTTAGACTAATGACTTAACGCCTGCACTTTTCAGTTTTAGGCTACGACGTCGAAAACTTAAGACATTGGTAATCGAAAATCATACATATAATAAAAACCAACTTCGGTGTGTACTTTCTTTTGTACTTCAGTTTATTTCTTGATATACATGTAATGGATCAGAAGAAGATATTTCAAAAGTATATGTCATATTTAATAACAGGATAACACAAATTATACCACAAAATAGATAATCAACATACAAGTCTCGATGAATATATTTCCCGAGAGCAAATGCCAACATTATAATTATCTCACTGTGAATGATTGGTCAAACAGTTTTCAAGCAATAACTAGGTTCTGGATGCATTAGGTGGAAGAAAAAGTATCTGTCTATCATTGACAACAAAAAAGTATTAGACACTCTACATTTCTGAATATGTTTGAGAAGAAAAACATTTATTCGAGTCATCCAATTTTGTTATATACACTGAACCGCAAAAGAAACGTCACCATACAAGATACAGGATAATTCCATTCCCGAGTGATAAACACGACTGAAACATAGATACATCATGTCTCCAAAAGTAAACTTAACTGAATTTGAAATTTGAAAACATTATCTGTTCAAATTTCTGAGAAAGACACGTTTTAAAAATCGTCGTTTTCGAATCTCCTTAAATGGACGAGATTGGAAAGTCAGAAATGGCTTTTATTGGCTTGTTTCATCATCCCTACAGTAAAAACGCGTCAATAAAGTTAAGTCCAAGAAGGTTATTTATGTCGATTGCATCATTAATTAATTAGAATTAGAAATTTTATGAATTTTTAATTTAAATGCTTAACATTCTGGCCAAAAAACATTTTGAAAATGCGATTTCAGCACCCAAAGTGTATTTGAACATATATCAAAATAACAGTATTATATTCTGATAAATGAAAGTGTGGGTATCTCCACAGGACAAAAAGTGGTCGAATCCGCTTGCCGGATCCTTCCGGATTCTTCCAGATTCACCACAAATTGGGCTGAGGCAGATTCCACCACTTTCTGTCCTGTGCTCCTTCTAAATTATGTTTCTATAAATGGCATTAGAAATAGACTTTATTTTCGAATTCTAGACTGTTGAAAATGTGGTGACGTTTCTTTTGCGGATGAGTGTAAAGTTTTCAAATAATAAACAAGATGTCAGGATATACAGGTACATGAGAGGAAAACGTCGTTGTAGAAAATAATTAATTTAATAATTTAATTTAATTGATCCCGCTAACATCGGTGTTAGCTTAAAGTGCTTTTACGTTTCCTCAGCGGTGTTGGTACGCGGATGACTGTCTATATTAAATAGTACTATAAGGAGAAACCATGATACCGAGGATATGGTGAGGTTGTGGAAGGAAAACCCGAGGATGCGAAGAATGGTTTCTCTATTTTATCAATCGTTTTTAAGTGTAAAACAGGCTTTGTTATCGCGTTATATTGAGGATCCCTAGTAAATAGAGTCGTTCATAAAATGATTGTTTGGAACCTAAAATCCCTATGTACAGCCGCGGTATATACGTTGCTTCTGTACCATGCAATCTCATCTGCCTCATTGGTGCAGTAGACTGAAGAGCTAGTTCACGTTTCACAGGTGTTGGTGGATACGGGTTCGAGACACACTTTCTTTAAAACATTTGCTGTTCATATTCTGTCATATATTTGAAAAAGAATTCAAAATTAGTCAAAGATAGTTTCTTCAGATCTTTACTTTCAAGCCGTCATCTTAGCAAATATATCAGGGTTTATATCATTGTAATTTCTCCTAACAGGGTTTACAATTGTCTGTGTAAACCCTCCTGGCAGTACTAACAATGTTGTAAGTCCCTCGTACCGGGTGATACGGTTTAGAAAGGTCGTTTCAAGTATCACGTTATATGGCTATAATATTGATAAATACCGTTATTCTACATATAAGTGGCAAAATCATTTGCTATCTAAAATATCTATCAGTCCGGTCCTTTAGTGGTAAGAAGTCAAGTTCAAGTACGCAAAGCTTTGACTGAGAAGTTACTCACAGTCGACTTTCGTTTGTAACTGAATTAAAAAGTTGCTAATAGTTGACTTTCGTTTGCAACTCAATTAAAACGTTTCCCTAAGTTGACTTTCGTTTTCAACTCAATTAAAAAGTTACTAATAGTCGTCTTTCGTTTGTAACTGAATTAAAAAATTACTCATAGTCGTCTTTCGTTTGCATTTGAATTAAAAAGTTACGCAAAGTTGACTTTCGTTTGTAACTGAATTAAAAAAGTTGCTAATTGTAAACTTTCGTTTGTAACTGAATTAATAAGTTGCTCATTGTAAACTTTCGTTTTCAACTCAATTAAAAAGTTACTCAAAGTTGACGTAGTCAGTAACCAAAGAAAATGCTCAATAGGATAAGACGGAAAAGGTCAAGGGAGATAACCGGTGACGGATGGCTAACACAATGACCTTGCGTGCTTTGCAGCGAAGTGATATGGATTGTCATTGGCTCGCAGGTCCAAGCTGCGTAGCAGTTTGATTGGTTCACGCCGACCAAGCGCGGGTAATATTAGTACAGATTCTCCGATAGAATTTCCCATGGGTGATATATATAGTGGAGAGTAACGGAGCATATATAAAACCCTTGGTAATCGAGGATGTTATCTGCTACGATGCAGCTTATGATGGATAGAGTCCATTGTCAAGCAATACAAGCCATAAAAGCTTAATTAGTTAATGTACCCATATGAGAAAAATCCATTATCCATCCAAAATTCACATTGTTCAGCTTGATAAGACTTTACCACAGTTAGATTTATCGATAATAACCCTGTTGTATTTGGGTAAGATAACCAACTAGAGGAATAGGGAAATCCATGTCGTGCAAAATGTAACATTTCCTGTTCTTGAACACGCCTGAAATCTAAATTTTCCTTCGAAGGTACGTCAAAGTATGTGTTCAAACCTCCAAAAAATACGAGCGAGTCCCAAGTGTGAAATGCATACGTCGATGCAAATGGAATCCCGTAAACATTGATCGGTGTCGACGGATGTGACGTCACGATGTAACGGTAGGTCCGCACTTCAGACGAGGAAGCAAGAGCATTGGCCAATACGTTTGTGGAACACGTTCCCCGCACGTCAGTGCTTAATGTTGTGAGTTGATATTCTGGTGTGACGTCAGCACTTGGGGGATAAAGTTCTAATGCCCTCTCAAGAACGTCCTCCCCAAAAGGTCTGAGTTTATCAGTAACGTGTTCAGTGTAATCTGTCCACGTCCAATTTTTAATATCAGGAGAAAGTCCAATATCATTTTCCTGTGCTGTTGATCCTGGAATATTATCAATTTGATTATGATACCATACACTATAATAAATATGCACTCAACCGCAAACGAAATGTCACCATACAAAATACAAGATCAATCAATCTATGACTTAGAACACGTGTTTAGAACTAAACTAAATTTATTTGAATATTTTCTGGTTATATTTCTGAGAAACATGTTATAGAATCGTTGTTCGGAAAGATTTCGAGATTGGAGAGTTAAAATGATTTTTATGTATGAAATTGCGAGTATCTCTTTACAAATCATGTCCCTATAAAAAAAAAGCGGACTTTCTCCGGCAGCAGTATTTCGCTTTTTACACTGTTGAAGATGAGGTGACGTTTCTTTTGCGGTTGAGTGTAGTTATGAAAAGCATATTTGAAACGTATGCATGAATTTCCAATTCTGTTTATAAAAGGCGAAAGTTTGACATGTTATCTATGTTTCAGTCATGCAGAAACCTATTGATGGCGGTAGTATAAGTCATTGCATGTGCGAGTCCAATCCTCCAAATCTAATTTAAATCAGATAGAACGTTACACGCAGTACTCAGATCAAGACCGAAGTGAGGTACGAGTGTTAAGTTCGATCTGATTTAAATGAGATTGAATTCCTCCAAGCTATGCTTAAAAATTAAGTTAGGGCGAGCATATTATATTGACTTGATTCGCCTAGTGGCACCAATACATGTATACTCTTAAGCACCATGAAGCACTTTGAGCACACTGTCATGTGAGGTGGAAAGGAGCTAAATAAAATGCCTATTATTATTTATAAAACTGAAACTTGTTGTGCCTTTGTAGAAATTAGATGACATCAGCATGGCATAGTATCGGTAGAGAATATTCAAGCAAACGTTATTTACTCAAATACGAATCTCTCTCTTGAAAAACGTGTTTTATCAACTTAATGCGAATAACTTTCAATTTGATAACGAAACACATTGTAATTACCTATCATGACAGGTACAGGCATTCCTTGACCAGCTCTAAATACTTCTAGTGGATCGTCATGCAGTACGTATCCTGAACATAGATAATAGAAAGAAGTATAAGTTAAAGGGGCAGTAGCACGTTTTTTTTCAAATTGTATTTTTTCAAATTTCCCATTTATAATGATAGTTTGTGTCATTTAAATGATCTTTAGAGGGTAAAACATCTTATTACACAAACCAATTATCCGTAGTGGTAATAACGATGTTGCGTATACAGCAAAAATTGAATGGCAGCCATTTGTTTGTGAACACAATTTATTATTTCGAATTACAAACACGATCTCCACGGCTTTACTGAGCCATGTAAACTCATTTTTAACTTGATTTTCCGATGAGAGAAGGGTGTTTTACTATTGGTGACATTATTTTTCAAATACATTTCTTCAAATTATTTGAGCGAAAAAACGTGCTCCTGCCCCTTTAAACATAATTAATATCAACGATCACAACAAAATCGGTCTCATGTCATCAATGTGATACAGATCAACAGTTCTAGAAACCAATATTTCTGTTTTAGTTCATAATTTTGAAGTATATATATATCCAGTTAACAGTTTTTAGTATACGTTAATTGGTATGTTATCGAACTCATTAATCTGTCCTTGGAACTCAAATCCTGCATTCTACTGACATGAAGGTGGCCATTTTTGTTTTGGTTCCTAGATATTGGTTTCGTATTGAGTTTTCGGATTGGACTAGCAAACACGGCGTAAATCACCAAGTGATGGAGATAAGGGCAAGCAATGCCTTGCGGGGGAAGTTATCTAAACCATAAGATAATTCTCATATTCTCAAGTATTCCTCATATCAACATCTACTTCCTTACGTTAAATTATTAGCAGTTCTGTAAACACAACAGTTTAAACAGTAGCTTCCGCTGACAAACTTCATTCATAATGAAAACGTCGATTCAATGTACTCTTTATTGTTGTACAAATTAGGAGATTTAGGAGATCGAAAATAATCGAGTACAGAATTAACTTAAAGAGCCATTGGTCCACTGTACTGGCCCTCGGCTTCGCCTCAGGTCGATACAATGGAAATCAGAATCTTTGAGAGGGCCAACCAGAAAATAATTTAAGCAATGAATTTCACAAATGTGATAACATACCGTCAACAATTGCAAGAGCTCCATTGAAGAGGCCCTTTGTTGGAATAGCACCTAAATCACCCATGCCCCATCGAGGCCAGACGTCGTACGGAATTGCCGCCATCAACTGTTTTTGGTTCAAGCTGTATAGACAGTTGAGATCGCTGCAGTTGGTGTTGTCAAGAAAGATGAGGTTGTCGGTGGAGGCTTCTGAAAGAGTTCTGTTCAAGACTGGACTGGCACTCATCAGCCAAACTCTGTGAAACAAACCCCGCGACAGAGGAGACGACAATAGAGCCATGATGCTTGTTGCTCCTGAACTCAAGCCAAACAATGTCACCTGGAAACAGGTAATTTTAGTTTTAAATCTTGACGGGAAGAATAATTAATGTTTGAGCTAATGAATAAGCTAAGTGGAATCGGTATGGGCGCATTCAATTCTAGAGTTTGTCTACAGTAACTTATGTTAAAAGTCAAAATACCATCGGCAAAACTTATATTTTAAACTTTTACCAACGAGTTGAAATAATTGATAACAGAAGACACTTTTTTGGATGCCCCCTTTCTCCCAGAAGTAAATAGTATACACTCGACTGCAACATAAATGTTACTTCATTTTCCACAGGGTAAAACAGGAAACACTTCTGCCTGAGAAAGTCGATTCTAAATGCTTTTTATAAGGACATGATTCTTAAAAATGTACTCACAAGAGTTCTCATACAGAGTATGATACTATTATTTTTAAGCCTGTTCAAGTAAACTTGGGTTTTCAAAATGGATTTTGGCCTGAATATTTGGCTTTTAACCTTAAAATTCATAAAAAGTAAAACTACAAAATAAAAGATGTGTCAAAACAAATAAACTTCTTGGACTTATATTTGTTGACGCGTCTTTACTGTAAGACGTCCTAAAAGCCCCTTTTGACTCTCCTATCTGGTCTAGTTAAGAAGATTCGAAACGACGATTTCTTCAAACGTGTGTTTCTCAGAAATATGAACAGATAATGTTTTGAAATTTCAAATTAGGTTAAATAGGTTTCTGAAGACAAGACGTATCTCTGTTTCAGTTGTGTTCATCACTCGCGGTTGAGTGTATGCATTATAAGTTAATCATAAAATACCAATACGGGTTTTCTGCCAATAGCATGTACTTTGAACATTTAGTAGATGGTCAAATCAAGAAGAACTACATAGGAAATGCATCCCAACTCACCAGTGAAGGATTTCCTCCGAAGTTCCTGATGTTCCTCTGAACCCAGCTGAGAACCAAGAGCTGGTCCATGAACCCATAGTTCCCGGAGCTGTTTGTGGACGAGTTGCTTGTCAGGAGGTCAAGAGCCAAAAACCCGAAGACGTTCAGACGGTAGTTGAAGCTCACATACACTGCCTGGGTGTCGGAGGCCAGGCGTGCTGTTGGACTTTCACCAGGATTCCCTCCATGCCCGCTTTGCAGACTTCCTCCGTGAATGAACACCATCACCGGAAGTTGAGCAGAGTTATCTAACTTGGGTGTCCAAACATTGAGGAAGAGGCAATCTTCATCGCCCTCATCTCCACCATTTTGGGTACATTTCCTTCCAAATTCTAAAGCCTTATACTCCCCTGTCCAACAGTTGCCATTTTCAGGTGATTTTGCTTTTGGGGGCTTCCATCTTAAGGAACCTGTTGGTGGGTCGGCGTAAGGCATTCCTTTGAACACATGAACTCTCTCTTCTATTGTTCCTGTGACTCTTCCACAATCTGTTTCAGCTTTAGTTGTATGTAACTGGGGTGCCTGCTGCCCAGGCGGTTCCACTGCTGCAGATTTGTCCCCGATGTTGTTGAATAAGGGTACAACAACAGCAGCACACAGGGCAGCTGACAGTACTGCCACAACCAGCACAATAATACCAGCGCATTTAAAGGAGATGGTCTTTGATGTTTCACTCATTTTGGTCTTTTAACTGTAACAACATGTACACAATGAAGTATAGGTGAACTATAAGCAGAAGTTATCAAGACGGGGGCCTAAGAATGATTGATATGGAATGTTTTATTAATGATTTAAAGATTCATTGAAAAGAAAGTATAGAAACTTGAACCAACTTCAAACATTTTTATTTAAAAAAATCTACCTCAAACTAGGCTGTAATTGGGTCGACTGTTTATCTGATCATGATAATCCTTTTTTGGAAAGATGCTTAATCTGCCTGGAGGTTATTCTACAAGAAAATTACCATTGATGAAAATGATGTAGACCAAATCATAACTCACCTACTATGATTTAACCATTTGTTTAAATCATCATACATTATTAAAAACTGGTTTAATCTCGGAGTTATAAGATATATAATAAACACAAATACAAAATAAAGGGAACCTTCTTAGACTATCAGCGGTTGATAAACAATATTAAAAAAACTGGAGATATCAAATAAGAAATACAACACTAACATGTAACATGCCTCAGGCCACAAACATTTACAAAAACATGCTTATTAATGCTGAAAATTCAAGGACATACTATGATGAACTAATTAAGAATGATTTTGCACCCAAGTCATTGGGATATTGGAACAAGGTATTTGTGCATGAAATTGACTGGAAAGATGTATTTATTGACTATAGGAACTGCACAAAGGACTGTAAGCTTTAAGACTTTAAATACAGATTTATTAACATAAGTGTTTATACAAGGAAATAAGTTTTAAGAATGAAGATAGTTGAAGATGATACATGTACTTTTTGTAAAAATGCTCCAGAAGATGTATAACATGTTTATTTTTAATGCCAATTTGTTCAGAACTTTTGGAATACAATTGAGAAATTCCTAAATATCAACCTCCAATCAAACCTGACAAATTCTCTCATAACCAAGTTATAAATCATAATTTACTTCTCGCCAAAATATTTATTTATGCATAAAGCTTAAACAGCAAGATATATGTTATGCAGAATTTTGTTTACATTGATTAAGGATGTAAGCAATGTAAGAAAGATTTAAAAATAGTAGATATCAGCATTTCACTAAGAAATGGCAATATCGAGAAAGTATACTTTAATGAATGAAGCACTCATAAAATACTCAAATATTTCAAATTTCCTATTGTCCATCATCATCATTTGTACTTCTCCATTGTGCAAATGTGATTACTCCATGACTATATCATGACTTCACGTGTGTGTATTCCTATTTACATTTGACTGCCAACACTGTACATGAAGCTTTAAATGGAATAAATTGAAAAAAAGAGACAAGTATATGTAAACATATGTCATTTCTCGAAAGTACAGATTCATGGTAAAGTTTAATTTGATGAGCTTAGTCTTATGTAGTTCGTCTTTTATTTCATGAAATTTGGATTAAAAACGTACAGTACTACGTGTTTTTGCTAACGTTTTATTTAAATTTGATACACACAAAACAACAAATATCCTTATATACTTCAAAATCATCTCATTCGACGTATGTATCCACTAACGCCAAATATTTGACAATAACTTGCTTTCAATGAAACTCGAGCAGCGGCTTAATACTCGATGAGAAGCCGAATTCATGCGCCCCGTTTACAAGTATATGTATACCAGTTATATGTTCCATTGAACAACAGACCAATAGTTATTAGTATGGTAGTAACATAGGTCAAAAGTTACTTAGGGTATTATTTTATCGAAAAGTAATGACTGGAAATAGGAAATTACCCTATTGAATTGGAGCCAATCTGTTCAGAATATTTACATTATTAAGATGTTGAGTCGTGATTATGATAGAAAACCGGACAATGTCAATTATTCAAAGGTAATTTTGAACATTTAACGAAGTGTCCCTATAATACAGGGACGATTACAGTGTTTCTGGTTTATGTATTTTGTCCCTGTTTAAGTTATCACATTTGCAATCATAATGAGGTGAAAATTACATGTCTACCTCTACATCAAATCATTTTTCAACAATAGTTAATTTTGAGGCTATTTAGTACACTGATATATTCAAATATATATTAATGCATTTCATAGGTATTAATTCATAACGTGATTTGAATATTAATATTATATTTAAATAAATCTACGATATGCCATCATGACCTTAAAATCTCAGCATCAGATGTTTTTGAGGATATATATTGTAAGGAAAATGAACACTCACGGTTGTCTGTTGATAATGCAGTGAACATAAAGTCTCTCTACCTGGTGGTGTCATGACCAAGATAAACACCCTGAATTCACTATGCAAACGTAACCCAATTTCTATCACATTATGTGTACAACTATGTATGTCACCGTTAAAGAAATATGATGATGGGCTGAGATTTCTGAATATGGAGAAGTTGATTTCAGAACACAAGTACCGTTTTCGGGATGAACGGACTGACGGACGGACAGACAGACAATATCCCTCTTGGCTATGATCCGGGGGTTAAAAACGTGTTCTTTTCCAAACAGTGTCATCCAAAAAACATATTTATATGTCATATTAATTCATATCATTTATATTTCAAATGTCATATCTTTGGTACTGTCTGTAAAATCTTATCTTTTTTCAAATTTGTATGTCGTGTTGTGAATTTGTGAATTAATGAATTTGTGTTTCTGGGTTTAAACATTTGTTTAAACATATGTTTAAACATTGTGTTTCTTATCTGTTATTCATGTGGATTTCGCCTGTTCAAGTGTTGAAATAATCTATGTCATTTTGGATAACAAAATCTATTGTTTTGGATAACTATCTTAAAAATATATTAGCATATCTTAAGGTGTGCCTTGCACCCAACGGTATGTAAGTTTTATTGTTTTTGAAAATATTGCGAAAAAAGTATCATTGATGATCTTTGACATGGGTCCGAATACCGCATGGAAAATCGTCACGAAAAAGGTGCAAACAATTGTACTATTGGAGATGGTGTCCCCCGAAATAAAACAATGTTACATCATTAATACTGTCTATAAAATGTTATTTTTTTCCAAATTGTATTAGCATACCTTCAATCAAATATGTATGCATCAAACCCGTCTGAAGTAACACTTCACCCATTGTATCCTATAATGAAGTGTCCAACAACGTTCCTTAAGTCTGTTCACTTAGTTTAATAATACTAATAATAATAAATCTTTATTGTCCGAAATTTGTTGTGTGCAAATAGCACCCGGCAGCCACAGTGCAGCGCCAGTTAAAACGTTGTTCTGTCCTTATAATGCTGAGTGTCAAGCAAGGCCGCAACAACTCCCATCTTTTAACGTCTTTTGGTATGATGCGACCGGGAATCGAACCCCGGTCTTCCGGGTGATGAACGGACACTCTACCAAGTTTCCAACCGAGCTACATCCCCGGTCATCAAATCAAATCAAAATAAAATCAATACGTATTGGTGTATATCAAAACATTAAATGATTGTGGAAAATCATGCTTTTTGGATTTACATTTACATGTAATTTAGAATTAGAATCCTCACGTGTATCACTCCTAGTACCTATGAATATTCACATGTAAATAATAACATGTAGGTTATTGTCTTAATTACTAGTACTTGTTTGATAATACTTATCATCAAGATTTGACATGTGTTTGTTTCAATGCTTCGGAGATTATCTTTGTCGTTCCATATTATACAATTATAGACTGGTGATGAGGTCAATACCTGTTTTTGTGGACCCGAGAAAAGAATATTGACCAAGGACGAAGTCCGCGGTCAATATTGTTTTCTCGGGTCCATAAAAACAGGTATTGACCTCATCACCAGTCCATAATTGTTTTATTATGTATTTAACATAGGAACGAAAAGAAAACAAAAATAAAAGAAATACAGTCAAAAATGTAATTTGGTTTGAACAACTGTAACTACGGTCAGGTGACGTTATGGTAACAATAGCACGACGTCATGCAACAATCGTTTGACGTCATGCAACAATCGTTTGACGTCACTCAAGTCAATATTGCTTTTGGTTGGACTCGGGCTGGAGTCAATATGCGTTTCTGTCGACGGTCACGTGATGGTATCTCGACCAATCAGATCGTTTGAAAAAATATGCTCACATAATAAATTAGGTTATTACTCGTATGTCCTATGGATATTGTGATTTGTTGTACTACCAGGTCGAGACGCCTACTCAAAGATTAGAGTTTCGTAATAGCTGTATTCGTATGGCACACTATAATAGTTTAAAACGCCCTTTTTGAGTGCATTCTCTTCCCACATAGTTTACACCCTATGTCGATAATTTAGTTTGTTTAGTTTTCCAGTTTGAGCTTGAAGGTTTCAAGTATAACCTGTATTGGTGCCTTTAACGCGAACTGTTATCACACTGTCCGGACATGATCTATTAGATTCCTTGAAAGCTGTTTGTAAGCATACACATATAAGGGAGTAACCTTTGAAGGAAGAGAATGACTTTAGTGAGACCATGTTGAATTGTTTTTTTGACGCCATAGACACATGGAATAGACACCACATACAAATGTACATTATTCCCAAATTGATTTCAAATTGTATTTGTAAACTGAAGCACAAAAGAAACGTCACACCTCAGTTGTTTTTATCATATGTATAATTTTAAATGTCAAATTTCTCGAGTTTTCGACGTCGTATTCAAAAACTTAATAGTTTGGCAAATAAGTCCGAAATATTAAATCAGTCAAATAATGTTTTACGTGTTTTGAAAAAAAATAATAAAAAAAACAAAATTTTGAAATTTAAAATTCCAAAATTTTTTGATACAACACAACTATTAATCGACATATAACACATACTCTATGTGTAAATCAATAAATTTGCCTAGTCCTGCACACATTTAGAACATTTTAAACATGGTAGGGGGTCATGTTGGAGTAAATTTCATTTCTTACCCCCGTCTAGTTTAAAAATGATATTGTAGTAAAACAAATAACAAAAATTCACCTATTAAGTCATTTCTTACCCCTACAAGCAATTAAGTCATTAAAACTACTGCCAAAAGGTGTTATTGCATCGTACCATAATCAAATGCATCTCAATTCTTTAAAATATTGAATTAATCGAAACCAATTAAGGTGTGACGTTTCTTTTGTGCTTCAGTTTATAATCATCCATTGGTGAATGATTGTACACAGGAGGATACATGATATATGTCAAAAGATTTTATTGATATACTTTAAAGGGGCAGTAGCACGTTTTTTTCGCTCAAATATGTCGATGGAATGTATTTGAAAAATAATTTCACCAATAATACAACACCCTTCTCTTTTTGGAAAATCAAGTTAAAAATGAGTGGACATGGCTCAGTAAAGTCATGGGAATCGATTTTGTCATTCGAAATAATAAAATGTGTTCACAATAAAATGGCCGCCATGCAATTTTTACATTATACTCAACACCGTCATTACCAATACAGATAATTGGTTTGGGTTATAAGATGTTTTACCCCCTAAAGTCTATATAAATGACATGAACTATCATTACAAATTAGAAATTTTAAAAATAAAATTTGAAAAAACGTGCTACTGCCCCTTTAAGCATAAGACATACACACATACATACATACAAGTATCAAGTATGAAAATACAATTGGCTATAAAGTCTATACACAAAAGAATATTTGAAATATTGACATTTGAAAGTGGAAAACATAAGAAAAATGTTTTCTAGATAACAACGTATTAAGTGTATATATCACAATAAAGACGTTGCTATCCATCAAATAGTATTTTCTCAAACAATATATGAACACAAACAACATGGTTGTCATGTTCGAACCACAACGTCAAATACACTACCACACTATATTATAATTATTTTTCAGATTTATTTCATCTTTCATTTTAAGGAAAATCAAGTAGGGGTTTCTTTTGGCCGACAGTGTATATGTTCTCAGTAATTTAAGACCATAGTGAGGTTATAAACTAAGTAATATGTAATTAACAATTAATAATAGCGAAACATATAATATACATTGTGGATATAATTGATAGATTGTTTGGTTTAACACGGGTGCGACTACAGTGGGAACCCGTTGTTGGTAATAAATCCCAATGGATAAGCGTAATCTAAACTGCCAGACAAGAGAAAGTATTCACCTTAGTGGATTTTATCATATGTATGATTTTCAAGTTTTCGATGTCATAATCTAAAAATGTACAGGTGATTATTCAGCAGTCACAAATACTTCTACAAGTTTTTTTTAATTAAAACATTTTTAAATTTTCGAAACTATTGTTGATGATACACAAGTGTTCATGACATATGATATATTATATGTGCAAATTAATAAATGTACCTGGTTCTGCACACACACACACACACACACACACACTTACAACATGTTGGTGTAAATGTTATTTCTTATACCTGTCTTCATTAAACAAAGATATTATGAGGTGAGTACATTTGCCCGGTAGTTTAGTTTATCCAACCATATGAAAAGAAGCCATTGTCCAGCCAAAATTTACACTCATCGGAATGGTATGATGTATTGGCTTCGAAAGTGCTGGAGAGTATCGCAGTAGTTTGCGGATATGAACGCCATGGCAACGAATACGGGAAACCATTTCTTGCAAAGTGTAACATTTCCTGCTCTTGTATTCGTTTATAATCGAAGTTTTCTTGAGTTGCCTCGAAAGGATAAGTACTCAGCCCTCCAAAGAACACTAGCGAATCCCAAGTATGAAACGCATACATTGGAACGAAAGGTAGGTCTGGAGAGTCTATTGGTTTAGGCGGATGTGACGTCACAATGTAACGATAGGCCCGCACCTGAGACGAAGAAGCCAGCGCATTGGCGAGAACATCGTTAGGACAGGTGACTCTTATATCTGTGCTGAGTGAAGACAGTTGGAATTCCGGTGTGACATTATTGTTTGGGGGATACAGTTCCAATGCTCTGTTCAGAATGTCGTCGCCAAACGGTTTGAGTTTAGTGGTCAAGTAGTCAGTGTAATTGTCCCATGTCCAGTTTCGGACATTCGGAGCAGGTTCTTCCATATCGGTCTCTTGGGCCATCGTACCTGTTCATTAGATTACAAAAAAAATAAAATTAGGGGAAAATTAAACTTGTAAATACACAATCCATTGGGTATAGGTTTGACTGTATAAATGTTATAACATTTGTTGTAATGCTAATAGTATCACCACGGCAGTCATGACCTTCTCCTGTCAGCAGTGTTAGAAAGTGATTTATTCATATGTTTTATCATTAATATTGCCACTTCACATTCAATAATCTTTCTATTGGTACATATATTTGATGTCTATCCAATTCTCTCCAACAAATTTAATAGATGAAATGATTCACTGTATGGACTTAAATCCATTTTTTTTAAAATGCATGCCTTTTAGATGTGAAGAAATGTAACGATGTCTCAGTGGCTGAATTGTTGAACCAAATTATTTTCTGACTCTGAGGACTGTTAGAAATCCATGTCGTGATACTCAGCAAATACAACTTTTTTTTTATTAGGCATCACAATATCTGTACTAGTACACAATCTTTTACTTTTGTTCGGGATGAGTCCCCTGCGGTACACGAACCACACCCTCAGAAACAAGCAACAATAGCCAACATATATAACATCTACCCATTTTGCCACCGGGACCTCGACAAAGGTGTGAAGGTTAAAATCCCACAAGGGAGTCAAGAATGTGTACATTTGCAGATAGTGTACTTTAGAATATAACAACTCCTCTTCGTGTTAATTTGTTGTTTAAAGAAGCTCTATAACAGACTCTAACAGCTCTAAGAAAAGACTTACCAATCATCACAGGGACCTTCATCCCTCGCCCAGCTCGAAACGCTTCCAACGGATTCTCTTTTAGCACATAGCCTTAAAGAGAAATTGTATTATTTAGGATGGAAACTTGAGATTAGGAGCGTACCAGACTCCTGAATAAAGGAACGAATATCAAGCTTATTTGAACATATGTTTACCCTTCAGTAGGATAACCTTGTTTTTCTCATTTCAAAGCTATTATATATAGGCCGTTCTATCATATAATTTATCATATTGTCTGAATACTCAACAGTAGTTTGGCATATATAGATGCTACCTAAGACTACAATGTATGTTACTATTCACGAACCACCATTAAAGGGGCAGTAGCACGTATTTTTGCTCAAATAAGTCGATGAAATGGATTTGAAAAATAATGTCACCAATATTACAATACGCTTCTTCAGAAATCAAGTTAAAAAATTAGTGTACATGGTTCGGTAAAGCCATGGGAATCATTTTTATAATTCGAAATAGTAAATTGTGTTCACAACAAAATGGCCGCCATGCAATGTTTGCTTTATAGCAACATCGTTATTACCACTACGGACATTTGGTTTGTGTAATTAGATGTTTTTTTCCTCTAAAAATTATTTGAATGGCATAAACTATCATTATTAATGGGAAAAATAATTTTTGCAAAATACGTGCCACAGCCCCTTTAAGCCAATCATAACTAAGGTAAGGTAACTAAGTATATGTGAAAAAATAGGAAGACAACCTCAACCATTGCGCACACTGTTATTTCAAGGAGGCGCCATATCTTGTTTAGAACAGAAAGTAGACATGAAACATAAGGGAAGCATTTTGAGAAGTTCATTGATGATCTCAGGGCTCCAAGCCAAAGATGTCCTACACCCCCGGCCAAAAGAAACGCCTACCTTATGCTCCTTAAAATGACAGATGCAATGATTTCTTAAATACAATTAATGGCGGTCTCCACGTTATGCTGAAGCAAAAACTACTATGAAAGTCCATTGAAATCGTGGAAAACTGTTATTCGAGTCAATAACATTCATGAAAACCACGCCCAATGAAGACTGCTATTTTCGGTTGATTCACTTGCGCACCTTAACCACGTATATCGGTAGAATCATCACCACTTTGACGCGAATGCGTGCCTGTATTGTTGCTCGTGGTTGTAAAATGTTTTCCTGATCAAGCACTGATCGAAAACTGAACGATTATTGTTTTCTCATTTCAACAAACGCCCTTCTTTCGTGACATGAACTTCTGAAATTCAAATATATAATGCAGAAATGGTGCAACTTCATTATGTTATAATACTGCTAAACTGTTCATAACAGTTTTTACAATGTCTGATAAGTTTCTTTTGGCCGGAGGTGTATTTCAATTGAATAGGTATTACAAGAAAATATGAAAATAAAGTTATAAATGTGTGATCAGATTTCAATATATTGTGAGTAAATAATAAATATTAATACCTACCATCTATTACAGCAATAGCACCGTTAAATAGACCTTTGGTGGGAACATAATTGAGATCGTCCATGGACCAACGCGGCCAAACATCCTTTGGTATTGCGTACATCAGATTGGCAGCTGGTAGATCGTAGAGACACTGGAGGTCGGTGCTTTTGGTGTTGTCCAGGAAGATGAGGTTGTCGGTGGAAGCTTGGGACAACGTCCTGTTCAAGACAACACTGGAGCTCATCAGCCAAGCTCTGTGAAACAAACCCTGAGACAGAGGGGAAGCCAAGAGAGCCATAACACTTGTTCCTCCTGAACTCTCTCCAAATATCGTCACCTGAAATTAATTTTTAGGTAATTAATATGGCTAAATAGATATTTTATTATATGTTTGTAACTTTGAAGTATTGTTTCATACATGGTGGAGAGGTCAAAATGCAAGCTTGCAGAGAAGATGAGCATATCTTCCTTCACATACAGACTTTGGAATTTATTACGAAGTATAGAAATGTTGATATCAATGACAATTTTATCAATATCCTTTTTCCTTTTTTTTTCTTCTTGTCTCTCTGGTGGTTTGTGGTATTCGTCTACTTACCTGAATTGCCAACGCCATTTTGATAATGTTTAGTTCGTAATCAATTATTTGGCAATTGAATCATTTTAAGAAATAATGCTGTAAGCAAATTATGTATGACCCGTTTATCAACTTATATAATTTGAAATGATATATTCGGTTCTATTAGTGCAATAAACCCTCTATCAAGCTACAATGGCGATAACCTTTATCGCCACACGTAATTTCGACAATTTATGACGTCATAGTGTCAGTTTGCGAAGGCTGTACGTGTACCGTTGACAGCACTCCATTTCAACACTAAACACGAAAACATTGATATTATACATAGATAATTTTTTTCCCTTTTAAAATACCATGTTTTTCTCATTGCGTGGGAAAAGTGCCCCGCACGCCTCTGTGGCTGCACCACTCGAGAATATCCATTTTTCAACCTGACATAATAATAGCTGATTTTATACCCCAACTCACCAGTGAAGGGTTTCCTCCGAAGTTCCTGATGTTCCTCTGAACCCAGTTAAGAACCAGGAGCTGGTCCATGAACCCATAGTTCCCGGAGCTGTTTGTGGAGGAGTTGCTTGTCAGGAGATCAAGAGCCAGAAACCCGAAGACGTTGAGACGGTAGTTGAAGCTCACATACACTGCTTGAGTGTCGAATGCCAATCCTGCTGTTGGACTTTGGTTTGGCGTGTTCCCGCTCATTGACTGCAAACTTCCACCGTGAATGTACACCATGACCGGAAGTTGAACAGAGTTGTCTACCTGTGGTGTCCAAACATTCAGATAGAGGCAGTCCTCTTGTCCAAACAGATACTCAGCGTAAAATTGAGGACACACATCGCTGAAGGAGGTGGCATCGTATGTTCCGTTCCAACAATTTCCATTTTCCATGGACTTTGCTTTTGGAGGTTTCCATCTCAAGGCACCAATGGGAGGATCAGAGTAAGGTATACCTTTGAAAACATGAACCCCGCCCTCCATGATACCTTTGACAATTCCACAGTCAGTTTCAGCTTCAGTTGTAACTACAGTTGTTGCCGTTGTTGATGCTGGTGATGTGTTTAGTATATCAACTTTGGCTGATGTTCTATCTCTATTTTGGAATAAGGGGATCACGATAGCAGCACACAGGGCAGCGGAAAGCACGAGAACGACCAGCACAATAATGCCAACACATTTGTAGCTGACTCCAGACTTCTCCTCGCCCATTGTTCTTCAATGACGTGGGATGAATGTTTCTGAAAAGCCGTTGAAATCGAATAGATTGATAGATAGAATAGATTGACCATGAGACCAAAAGTACAATAGTCACAATATTAATGATAACACGTGAACGGAGCGCTGCGTGTCATATAGACTTTCTTAATTTATAACAAATAATAATTATTTAATTATAACCTCAAAATCGAAATCTCAGTTTGCTCGTTGAATTTCGTTTCTTCAAACATACACTGGTTGACTGCCTCTTTACGGTAATGATGAAATACATATGGCACAAACGATACTCACAAACCTATTCAAGTATGACTATGCCGTTGAAATCGAATAGATTTATATTGAGTTGAGATATTAATAGAAACAAAATTTTCTGAAAACATAAAGAAAACAGAGTTTTTTCGTATGTTTGACCATGAGACCAACAGTAATAGTCGTAATATAATTGATAACACGCGAATCAGAGCGATGACTGCTATATCGATTTTCTTAGTTTAAACAATTTTTAATAATAATAATAATAATAACTGTCCAGTCGTTTAGCGTTATTTCCTTGCATTAGCATGCTCAAAGCACACAATTAATACCCTGAAGGAATTTTACTTTCGGTGCCGTATAGGTCCAAAATTCCCGTATTCATGTACCCATTTAAACAGCTGGGTGGACTGAGTGCATATGGATGAAATGCCTTATCCAGAGACATAACACAGTATGACACCCAGATCACAACTTGTTGGTGCCTCCACCAGGATTCGAAACCCACCCCCTGGAGTGAGAAGCCAGCACGCTAACCACTGTACCAGCGTACACCACTTTTATCACGTATAAAAGCTAACTCAACTGTCAGTGTTATTATTGTGCATTATTACTTTAAAATCGAAATCTCAGTCAATGAATTTCGCTTCTTCAAACATATACTGGTTGACTGCCCCGTTAACGTTTTAATGAAATATATATGACACAGACGATACTTACACGACTTTTCAAGGGTAAATGTGTTTATCGGTATAAAGCTTGAATAACACTCCGGGATACTTGAAGCCGACACCAGTTTCTACTGCTTCACTTTGTAAAGTCTCCTGCTTAAATAGATTTGAAAATGTTATGATTAAAATCATACTCACAGCTACAAATATACAACACTTGGTCCTAGTCCATCTACCTCGACTGACATTACAGGTTTTAAAAAATCTAAACCAGTTTCTAATGTGGAACGAAATTAAATGCACAAGTCTGAGAGGTATGTACGTGATGTTCCAGGTATACTCAACGCTATGTAAATATACGTTGATTGTGCACTCGTGTTAAAAAAAACACAGCATGCATTCGTGAACTCTTTTCTGAAGGAGGCTTGACAGGTTATCTAGAGTGTTTTAATGGAAAAGTTTAAGATTATGTAATATATCCAGTTTCTCAGGGCAGGTGGGAGAGAGAGAGAGGGGGAGAGAGAGAGAGACAGAGAGAGAGAGAGAGAGAGAGAGAGAGAGAGAGAGAGAGAGAGAGAGAGAGAGAGAGAGAGAGAGAGAGAGAGAGAGAGAGAGAGAGAGAGAGAGAGAGAGAGAGAGCGAGAGAGAGCGAGAGAGAGAGAGAGAGAGAGAGAGAGAGAGAGAGAGAGAGAGAGAGAGAGAGAGAGAGAGAGAGAGAGAGAGAGAGAGAGAGAGAGAGAGAGAGAGAGAGCTACTGACAGGCAGACACTGAACGTTAGCAAGATATATACATGTAGGTCGTGGTGACATACCTATTCAACGCAGTGCAGTAGGCTGGGGTGACCTTGTGTCTGTCTTAGGCGTGTCATTTGTATGCCACCGCCCTTTCTGTCTATTCAACGTGGGCTCACCTTATCTTATTTGAGAGATGGCGAGGTGAGTTGGGTTTAACGCCATTTTCACGGGTATTTCACTTATATCGCGGCTGCTAGTATTATGGCAGGCAGAAAGCCACAACGCCTTTTGGCTATGCCTTGCGGTGAAACCTGCCAGTATCGGCTGGAACTAGCGAGCCATGAGTGATACTACGCTGAAATCCAGTGTTGCATTGCACCAGAACCATACTGCGTGTAGAACAGTTCTCTACTGCAGACAAAGTTGTCATGCCTTTGGCGGGATTCGAACCACGGACCTCTTGATCCGAAGCCGAACGCGCTAGCCACTGCGCCATCCCACCCCTAGGCATTCTTAAAGTTTGTCGTATGGAAAATAAGGCTTTTATGTATGACCAAATTCGTTATTCTCACTCCACTGTTTTTGGTATAGGTCCGTGTACCGATTTGAAGCATTTTCCCCTACAATAACCAGGTCGACGCAAATGGCTGCGATATTGCCGAAGCGGCGTTAAACAATAACTCATTACTATACCGGATTAAAAATGTTCAAAATTATAGACATCAGTCTTCTTTAGCCATTGTTTATAGTACAGTTACGTAATACATTCAAATTATTAATTAATCCACAACTTGAAAGCATATTTAATAAGAATTAAAAGTTTCAGAATGTTAGATGCTATCGACTTGAATCATTACTATAGACGTTTACAATACATATCTCAGTAAATCAATACATAGATAAACATATATAATTAAGCATGGACGTATATAGTCCAGGTTATAAAACAACGACCAACACTGCAAACATGTTTTCTGCAACACTACTTTTATTACAGCGTACATTATAAAAACTTTGAAATAGGGGTTTGGCATATTAACGAAGAGAAATCTTAAAACAAATTTACGAAATGTTACCTTAATTCGATAGGTAGGACCCCAACCTGATTAAATTTGTATATAACATTACCATTTTCTTACTGTAGTCACATATGAGATAACTATACTAAACACTAATATATACTCGAAAAGCTCAACCTTGATACTCTTAGAAGCGTATATGGTGCTGTTCGTGGTACCAGCCATTAGCGGATTTAATGACAAACATTTCTGTAAATCACTATGTCAAAGAAGTTACTTTTTCAGATTTCATCATTTATATGTTTTTATTTGTCTTTATTGTACATCCATAATGGTATGCTAATAATTATGTTGCCAACCGGTTTCTTCTTTTGGGAAATAAATATTTTAAAGGGGCAATAGCAAGTTGTTTTCGCTGAAATAAGTCGATGAAATGTTTTTGAAAAATAATGTCACCAATAGTAAAACCCCCTTCTATCTTAGGAAAATCAAGTTACAAAATAAGCGTACATGGTTCCGTAAAGCCATGGGAATCGTTTTTGTCATTCGAAATAATAAAATGTGTTCACAATAAAATGGCCGCCATGCAATTTTTGCTTTATACACAACACCGTTATTACCACAACAGATAATATGTTTGTGTAAAGGGGTGTTTTACCCCCTGAAGGAAATATAAATGACATAAACTAACATTATAAATGTGAAATTTGAAAAAAATTTTTTTTGCAAAATACGTGCTACTGCCCCTTTAACCACATTGTAAACAATGTTCAGTCAGTCTGATTGTGAATTGTGTTCAGTGGTCAGGCGTTAAAATTAAATGTTGGCTATCAAGAAGAAACCGACACTCTTAATTTATCCATCCGTAAGAGAAAAATCCATTAGTTAACCAGAAGTCACATTGCTCCGAATGATAAGAAGTTATTGTCTCCAAGTCCGCGGACAGCACTGCAGTGCTGTTTGGATAGGACGCCCAGTTTTGGGAATATGGGAAGCCATTTCTAGCAAAATATACTATTTCCTGCTCTTGTATTCGCTTAAATGACATATCTCCCTCACTGGGCCTACCGAAGAATACTATTAAATCCCAAGAGTGAAATGCATAAAATGGTGCGAATTGTCCAAAAATGGGAAAAGGTGTGGACGGAAATGACGTCACGATGTAAAGGTAGACCCGCAGCTGAGACGATGAAGCCAGCTCATTGGCTAAGACCTGATTCGGGCAGGTCACTCTAATGTCTGTACTCAGTGTTGTCAGTTGGTACTCCGGTGTGAGGTTTTGATGAGGCGGGTAAAGCTCTAATGCTCTGTTGAGAATGTCCTCACCAAACGGTTTGAGGTGAGTGGTCAGATGGTCAGTGTAATTATCCCATGACCAGGACCGGACACCAGCTGGAGGTAGTAAATCTGTCTCTTGGGACAAGGTACCTGACAAAGGTAAATAAATGTTAAAACTGGTTTAATATATATCAATATTTTAAGTTTCGCAATACACTCTCCTTCCATGTGAGTGTTAAGGCGCAGTCGCACTTATTTTGCTTATGGCGTTTTTTCCAATTTGACATTCATTATTAAGTTTATACAGTATATTGGTAGGTTAGTGAGTAAAACATCTCATTACACGACCTGATAAGCCGTATCCATAGAAAACGATTATCCGTATTTGAGGAAAATGGTGCGACGAATGACAGGTAGATTTGTAGATCTAAGGAGAATTTGAGATTTCATACAGCAAGATGGTTAACCATTCCGTCATTGGGTCATATGTAAAACTCTACTCTGAGTGTTTAGGAATCGCTACATCAGACAGATCACAAGAACTACCTTCGAGCCGCCATCTTAATGTGAACACATTATAACGTCGGTTCGATGGGAAGTGGACTGGCATGGCTTAACCAAACCATGTATATTCGTTTAAGAACTTGATTCATGAATTATAGTGTTTAACCATTGGTAGCACTTATTTATGTTTGTGTGAGATCACTTTATTTCAGTAGGAAATTCGTGCTACAGCGCCTTTAACTCTTGATTATTTGTCACCAGAGACATCGATAAGGAGACAATTTAGTACCATTGGACAGTTGCAGTTCACAGTCCTTATGTTCAAAATCGTTTTCGTGACATTAACATGCGATAAGAATGTTTTAAGAAATATTCGTAAAGGAGTAAGAACGTATTGTGCTCTCTGGTGAAGATGCTAACTTGAAGTGTACCTAACCGAGTTGTTATAGTTATTGATCTAATGCAATGTCTATGTTTACACTTAAATTGATTTTGACATTGCTGAGGTAAACTCCTGTTTGTTCTATTATTCTGTCCATAATGTCCATTAATTACCGATGACTTATTTATCATTTACTTGCCTATAACTTGGTTTCTCCATTACCTACATAGTACTTAGTTCAATATCTTTCTTCTTTCTTTACTTGCATATTACTTACTTTCTCCATTATAAACTGATGACTTACTTGATTTCTTACGACATGAAATACTGATAACTTACTCCGTTACGTAATGGCTATTTAATAAATAACTTACTGGAATTTCTTACCTATTACTTACTTCCTTACTTACCGATCATAACTGGCACATTCATTCCCCTGCCAGAACGGAACACATCCAAGGGGTTTTCCTCCAGGACATAGCCTAGATAAAAGAAATAAATATTCTAAGTGACTACCCAAAAAATGTTGAATAACACTTGGTGTTGTGGCTACACTAAACCGCAAAAGAAACGCCATCATACAAAATACAATACACTGTCGGCCAAAAGAAATGCCTACCAGATATCTTATCAGATTTCGTAAAAACTATAATAAGCAGTTTAGAAATATTATAGCATTATAAAGTTGCACGATTTCTGCATACTATATTTAAATTACAGAAGTTGTCATGCCATAAAAGAATGGCGATTGTTGAATGAGACAAATGAATTGTTCAGTTTCCGTCAGTGCTTGGTCAGAAAAAAATTTGAGACCGATTTTCCTACAACCACGAGTAACTATACATTCACGCATATGCATTAAAGTGATTATGACGTTCCAAATGTACGTGGGTAAGATGCGCAAGTGAATCAACCGAAAACATTGGTGTTACATTGTGCGTGGTTTTCATGAATGCTATTGCCTCGAATCACATTTTTTCAATTATTTCAATGGATTTTCATATTAATGTGTTTTCAGCATAACTTGGAGACCACCATTGATTATATTTCAGAAATTATTTCATCATTAATTTTAAGGAAAATCAAGTAGGCGTTTCTTTTGGCCGACAGTGTATAATTCAATTCAAGAGTTATAAACACGACTGAATGAGAAATTCATCATGTCTTCAGATGTATGTATGTTGAAATGAGGCATATGGTTGGAAACACAATTGTACAATAGAATTTAGTGATTTAGACGTCACGCTGGCATATTTGATTGTGGTTTAAGTAACGCCTACATGTAAATTTTGATTTTAGAATAATCAACTGACTATTAGATAGTAAGAATAAATCTTAATCATATATAATAATGACATTAGAATATTATTAAATTTCAACATAAAATAATAATTCAAACACTCACACGAATGATATCAAATGTTATGAACAGTTATAAAAAAAACACGTGTAAACACACATGGAAGTTATAAATTAAGTCAAAGGTAAATGCCAAAAACTATAAAAGCTATAAACTTCTCCATAATCTACCATCTATTATTGCAAGAGCTCCGTTGAAAAGGCCTTTTGTCGGTATATGAAAGAGATCGTCCATCGCCCATCGAGGCCAGACGTTATAAGGAATTGCTTTCATCAACTCTTCAGCTTTCAGATCGTAGAGACACTGGAGGTCCGTGCAGTTGGTGTTGTCAAGGAAGATGAGGTTGTCAGTAGAAGCTTGGGACAACGTTCTGTTCAAGACAACACTGGAGCTCATCAGCCAAGCTCTGTGAAACAAACCCTGAGACAGAGGAGAAGCCAAAAGCGCCATAACGCTTGTTCCTCCTGAACTCTCTCCAAACAGTGTCACCTGGAAAGTTTGTTAAGGTAATTGATTCACGGTCCTAAGGAGTCAAACTGCAAACATGAGCTAAGATGAGGAGAAACATATTTACTTTAAAATTTGTTATGGTGAAAACGTTTGTTAAAAGGAAAGTTCTATCACCGATCTATCGGCAGCATCCGTCATCTTGGTTTCGCGGCATTACATGAAATGAAAACACGCTATATTCAACCCAATTGTACACTTTTTAAGTAATAAAACATATACAATGATAGAATATTCACGTTGTAACACATAACATACAAGAAATCAAATAAACAATTGATATTAAGCCTTAGCAAGGTTTTCACCGATGAATGGTTTCAGGTCTAACTGTTTTCAGTTCTTCAACACGTGTACGCTTGTCGTTACCAAGTAATAACATGTGAAGTCATCAAACTATTAACTTCATTAATATCTTTCAATTTGACTTTGTTTCATGAATCAATAGCGTATATGTGTAAACAGGAATATCGAATTTCTTCCCGAGGAGAAAATATATAATGAAAGAATTTCTACAGATCCTAACTGTGAGAATTAGGATCATTGTGGTATACCTTTAACTTCTACATTGGTTGATTGCAGTGTCATAGCCCGTAAATTGATCTGTATTATATGTACCAGTTAGATGTTGTGTAAGTGTTAATAATTGTATGTACCTCTAATACTGCAGTATGCGGCTTGAGTTATGAAAAGTTAATTTCAGATTACTTAATCGTAGACAATTTTTTTATTTTTTTAAGAAAATATCGGAAAATGATTGAAAGGAGACCAGCAACAATAGACATATATTGCTGCGTGATATTCCTTTGTTTGAAACAATTTAAGATATGAGCTCCATTCCTAAACTATGTTAGACACACATTTCAATCAAAATGTTTCTTAAAAACTTGGGATAAACTTGTAATAGCACTTCAATTGCACATTTTGTCAAACTATAGCGAATATAAACAAAACATCACAACTCACCAGTGAAGGGTTTCCTCCGAAGTTCCTGATGTTCCTCTGAGAACCCAGTTGAGAACGAGGAGCTGGTCCATGAACCCATAGTTCCCGGAGCTGTTTGTGGACGAGTTTCTCGTCAGGAGGTCAAGAGCCAGAAACCCAAACACATTGAGCCGGTAGTTGAAGCTCACATACACTGCCTGGGTGTCGGAGGCCAATCTTGCTGTTGGGGAAACACCAGGAGCTCCACCATTTAATAGTTGCAAGCTTCCGCCATGAATATAGACCAAAACCGGAAGTTGAGCTATTTTGTCTAATGTTGGTGTCCATATGTTCAGGAACAGACAATCCTCATCTCCAAACAACTCAGTCAGTCCAAACGAGTCCTGAGTACATACATTACCAAAATCCATAGCCTTGAACGTGCCCTTCCAACAATTTCCGTTTTCAAGAGATCTCAGTATTGGGGGTCGCCATCTCAAGGAGCCTACGGGTGGTTCTGCATAAGGTATGCCTTTGAAGACATGAACTCCTTGCTCAATGACGCCTTCAACCTTTCCACATTCTGTTTCAGCTTCGGTGAAATCAACACTTGGCACTGTTGTAGGTAATACTACTTGTGCTGTTGTTCCTTCTCTGTTCTGGAATAATGGGATCACTATGGCAGCACACAAAGCAGCAGACAAGACCAGCACGACCAGCACAATAATGCCAGCGCATTTGTATGACACGCCAGGTTTGTCTTTCCGTTCGTCCATACTCCAATGTGACTGGATCTTCTTGAAAAATAAGATATTGTTAAAAAAAACAGGTCTGAATATTATATATTTTGTCAACGCAAGGCATAACTCTTGCCAGTCCCCATTACTGGCTGATTAAAGCCTTGCAGTATTTCCCTCGCTTCTCCGTGCCAAGATAGTTGATCGCCGCACCTGAGAACTCAACAGCCTCCATTCCATCGTGTGAGGCCATGCGCTTTGAGCATACCTTTATGACGTAGACACTGCGCAATATAAATGCCACTATTGTTATTAAAAGCATAGTGGACTCTGATTTCCTGGCACGGAAACCTTAAGGAAATAAGGCAAGCCGTAGATCAGCCAGTAATGAAGACTGGCAAGAGTTATATCTCTCCTAGGGAAGTTGATATTTGGTAGTCATTCTAGAATTAGAGACGATGAAGAATGAAGACATGATTGTAAGATAAACAACTTCTTTATTCTGCCAAGGTGACCTTTCGACATAAATATCAGTATCACTGTAAAGCAAGTCATGATATTGACATTATGATCACAGTCATAACGTCGCCTATACAGAGTTCTTCATTCTATTGGTCTGTATATAACTAATATTTTGAAGTGAATGAATAAACCCCAATGTGTATCTGTATGCAGTGAATTGACGTATAGGTATTCATATTCAACAGAGCGAGAAAGGGACATAGCATTATCCACTATAAAGCATTCTCACCTTGGCTTCAAAACATGCCACGTAATGTAAGCTGCTATATGGGTGTATATTTTAATTCAGTCAAACAAATTCTAAGTTAAAAAACAAAGAAATGGTACAAAAACGGCAAAACAACAATGGGTCTATATGTTGTCTTGATATGTTGTCTAAATATGTTGTCTGAATATCTTACCTCGGCATAGTAATGGATATGTGTATGTATGGGGGGAATACTCTGTCTTTGAAACGGTAATGTAACACAGTGTTCTTTGTAAAAAAAGATTACATTCACTGCAAGTTCTGTTAGTTGTGACGTTCACTGCAAGTTTTGTTAGATACATTGTGTGTCATTCAGTGCAAGTTACATTACAATTAATGACAAGTGTTGTTAGATTTGACATTCACTTCAGGTCTTCTTAGATATGACATTCACTGTTGTTATATTAGATATGACATTCAGTTATGACATTTACTGCAAGTTATGCTATATATGATATTAACAGCAAGTTATTTAATTAAATCTTTATTATTTGTCACAGGAGACATCGATAACGCTAAAATATCCATTTTTAGACGAGCATTCATATAGATTATTAACCAAGTGTGTTTCCGTATCATTAATATCATATTTTTGGAATAAAAATTGTATTATGCGAGCCTCTGGCGAGCATAATACATTATTTTTTATTCCAAATATATGATATTAATGATACGGAAACACACGAGGTTAATAATCTCTTAATCATATGTGCCATTATTAAAATAAGCGTGTTTTTGTGGTAAAAGTGGAAAGAGAATTGACCTAGTTTTAGCGGAGTAATATCACTGACGGTACATCAAAGTGATGGTCACGACATCGCCTGTGAAGTGCCTAAAATAGTTTTTAATTAAAACAATGTAAAAACACATGTGCGCGGTTCTTTCAAAATCCAACCATTGGCCCCTGGTTTCTTGTTCATGGTGATATTTTCAATCAGTTCATAAGCATCTATCTAAAGCACTCATAAATAATTTGATCACGCTGCTAGAACAAGGGAAGTAACTCTAGGTTCAACGTTTTGGAAGCTGCGTTGCCGGGTTGATTCGGATTGCTGCATAACCAGTATCTTTCGCACTTTAACGGTAGTTATTTGTGAGGTGAGGTTGTTTCCTTTGTCTATGACAATAAGTACCTATTAATGTACCTAATACCGTGTACTCATCCCTCAAGAACAACCAAAATGCTAATGCGATCGACTCGGCGCGTCGGTAGATTACACACCGACACATCGAGATTCATTTTGTACACAGGACACTGCAGCTACTTGTTGCTCTTGGTCAATAGCGCACTGAAGTTTTGAATGATTTTTAAAACAAATCTACAATTATCTTGACTTTTTAACACTATAAATGCACATAGTGATATATCAGATGATTTCGTTTTTTTTAATATCAAGCGGAAATACTCAGGTAAACTCCCGGTTACGCTTTTCAACGATTCGTAAACAATTTTAGGATTCGCATGAAAAGAGTGGAATTCTGCGAAAGAAGTTCGTATATTTGACCTTTGACCTGTTTTGCATATTTATCAGATTTGGATACCAAGTTTATCAGATTGCTTTATTGCATCGATAACACCCTCCATTATATGATAAAATTTTATATCCCAATGTTAACAAGATTTCGTGACATTAACATGAGATAAAAATGTGTGAAAATATATTCGTTATTGAGTTAGAACACTAAAGGCGCTGTAGCACTAGTATGTAACTTAAGTATAATATTAGTTCCCACCATTGATGAAAGAATGTGAATGCCTTTGAAAATGGGACCATCTACACACACATTCAATCTATCCCTGATAGTGCAGTATCTTACCAACATAACACAGTGAACACATGCATTCACATTTAAAGGTGCTTTATAAATTCAAACTATTTTCACATTCAGCACATACCAGTGTGTCACTGATAATGTTGATCACGAATAGTATAGTTACATTTAGGTTACACACCTACCTAAGTGCAATATGGATAGAGGCAGTCGAGGTCTTAGGTGTGCAGTATTAGTCTTTTCGCATCGTCATTGCTCACCTTATTTGCACAGTGACTGATCTTTTGACTGGTCGGGGTCATGTGATTGCCCGGATGTTTAGCACGGCTGAACAATGTTTGCTATTCACATGATAATTCAACAAAATATGTCTGAGACGACCCCGACTTCAAGCCGTATTCAATTGCAAGTTATTATTGAATAAGGCTTTAACGTTGGGGATCATCCCAAACATTTTTTCTTCTAAATACAGTGTGAATGGAAAGTCTGTGGCTGTAAGCGATGTCCGCCTGGCAGTGGTTACGGTACTCAAGTAATTTATTGCCACATAACCTCTGTTACAGATGGGCTATGTTATGTTCTGTCAAAATCCCCTAGCGCTGAACGTTTGATACAAATACAGGAAATTGTTGTCATCTATATCATTGAAAGATATACATAATTGTTTCACTTTTTAAATACAGAGAGGCGATAAAATCACACATTAATGAAGGTGTTTCAGAGGCTGTGACGTTGGGGGCTGTATAACTTAACTTTTGTATGGAACTTTTTGCGAGGAGAGTAAAGACATAGCCACTTCAAAACTTATTTAGCAGTTCATCTTTTACGTGTTATGTAGGTAAAGAATTCTTACGATAGCGAAAGCTAGGAAATTACAGGATCAATTATTTATATCTTAATGCACGAAGATTTTAAATTTCGTAAGTAAACTTTTGATACCACCCCCTTCAACGATGCTAAATGGCAAAGTGTTACACGCTCATGAGAGCAAAAGTATTTCCATACAAAAAAATTCAGAATGTTTAGCAGACGCCAATATCTTATTTCGCCATGATATATACTTTGCTACAGCATGATAATTTATTAAATCATTTGCTGTTAAAGGGGCAGTAGCACGATTTTGCACTGAAATAAGTTGATGAAATGTATTTGAAAAATTATTTCACCAATAATAAAACATCCTTCTCTCTTCGGAAAATAAAGTTTAAAATGAGTGTACATGTTTCGGTAAAGCCATGGGCATCGTTTTTGTAATACAAAATAATAAATTGGGTTCACAATAAAATGGCCGCCATGCAATTTTTGCTTTATACGCAACAAAGTTTTTACCACTACAGATAATTGGTTTGTGTAATACGACGTTTTACCCTCTAAAGTTAATTTAAATGACATAAACTATCATTATAAATGGGATATTTGAAAAACTAAATATTGCAAAAAACGTGCTACTGCTCCTTTAAATTCTGTAAACGTTATCCACTTGTCACAAACCGATCACCCGGCCAGATGTTTCAGCAAACTGTAAGTTGTACAGCAGGTTTCGCAAATTACATAATAATCAAAGCTATGTTGAGCTGAGATTTGGTGCACATAAGACATGTCATATTTTATTTTATATAATATGTGATATAATGAATTGCATGCAGTAATTTAATATTCTAAATTATGTTTTTATTTTAAAATTATTTTCCTTTGTTTATTTTTATCCAAAATTAGTTCGTATAATTTGATTTAGTGTAAATAAAAATATACATTGTACATGCACATGCATGTGTTAGATGTTTAGACACTTATGTATGCATAGAATAATTTATGAAACTGTCATTCATTTTCACTTCAAGAATACACAATTTTACAGAAATGCTGACTGAAAATGATAGTTTGCATCAACAA
This sequence comes from Gibbula magus, assembly GCA_936450465.1. NCBI lineage: Eukaryota > Metazoa > Mollusca > Gastropoda > Trochida > Trochidae > Gibbula > Gibbula magus. The sequence continues at coordinate 55,412,317 of OW388304.1, read as the reverse complement.
ACCATTCCTTTCTTCAATGTTTGCAGAAAAATTCCCTCTTGTTATCTTTATTTTCATGAATACTAAAGTGACAAATACAAACCATGATGATTTTTGATTGTTTTTTGCTTGTAGTTCAAATAATTTATTCAAATAAATGGATGCTGTAATCTTAATGAATATATGTATGTAAATGTAACAGAAGTGATTGTGAGATCACCTCCAGTGGGAATCGAACCTGGGGCCTCCGGGTAACAGTCTTGCGCTCTACCAGTTGAGCTAATGGGATATCCCACTAGCCGAAGCCAGTAGGAACACTTTCATCTCACCCTGCCACATACACCCCCTCCACAAAGTGACGTGTCCTCGAGTCAAAATTTTGCAAGTTATCAAGCACCTCAGTTCGACGTACTCAGGGTGTAGTGTACACTAGGGAGTTGCCCCGGCCCCACGTTGGGCGCCAAATGTAACAGAAGTGATCGTGAGATCACCTCCAGTGGGAATCGAACCCGGCCTCCGGGTGACAGTCCTGCGCTCTACCAGTTGAGCTAAATGGATATCCCACTAGCCGAAACCAGTAGGAACACTTTCATCTTAACCTGCCACATAAACAATGTAAAAATGTATCCCCATATGCCGCTGCCTGCGGCCTGAGTGTAATTAAAGTTCAGTTCAGTTCAGATGTGTGTGAAATTAGCTCAGACGAAAAGCGCCCATAAAATCTCCAACATAAATAAGGCTGTACATCATCAGAATTACAAGTTTCAGAATGTTAGGTAGCAATCGTTTTAAATCACCAGTAAAACTTTCAGTTTCTCAACTTAATATATTCACATTTTCAGGTAATCCATACATAGGAAAAATTCCTAACAATAATCTACATTCATTACATAATGCTATTCACGATGTCTCAACGTAACCTGTAGAATTACTAATTTATCCATCCGTAGGAGAAAAATCCATTAGTTAACCAGAATTCACAATGCTCCGAATGATACGAACCAATCGTCTCAAAGTCCGCGGACAGCACTGCAGTGCTGTTTGGATAGGACGCCCAGTTTTGAGAGTATGGGAAGCCATTTCTTGCAAAATATACCATTTCCTGCTCTTGTATTCGCTTAAATGCCATATTATCTTCCGATGGTTCTTCAAAATACGTACTGAGATTACCGAAGAATACTATTAAATCCCAACCATGAAATGCGTAAAATGGTGTGAATGGAAGTCCAAAAACGTGAAATGGAGTGGACGGAAATGACGTCACGATGTAACGGTAGACCCGCAGCTGAGATGAGGAAGCCATCTCATTGGCTAAGACCTGATTCGGGCAGGTAACTCTAATGTCGGTACTCAGTGTTGTCAGTTGGTACTCCGGTGTGAGGTTTTGATGAGGCGGGTAAAGCTCTAATGCTCTGTTGAGAATGTCCTCACCAAACGGTTTGAGGTGAGTGGTCAGATGGTCAGTGTAATTATCCCATGACCAGGACCGGACACCAGCCGGAGGTTGTAAATCTGTCTCTTGGGATAAGGTACCTGAAGGAGGTAAATACACACCTGTTAGAACTTGATCAATAAAGCGACAAATTACTTTTCACAATACACATACTGTGTAAATGATTTTAAAGGGGCAGTAGCACGTTTTGTTTTTTTTTAAATTATTTTTTCAAATTTCCCAGATTCCCAGATTTATATTTACTTAAGAGGGTAAAACATCTTATTGCACAAACCAATTACACGTAGTGGTAATAACGGTTATGCGTATAAAGCAAAACTTGGATGGCGGACATTTTATTGTGAACACATTTTATTATTTTGAATGACAAAAACGATTCATATGGCTTTACGGAACCATGTACACTCATTCTTCAACTTGATTATTCGAAGAAAAAGGTAGTTTAACTATTGGTGACATTATTTTTCAAATACATTTCATCGAATTATTTGAGCTAGAAAACGTGCTACTGCCCCTTTAACTCTTAATTATTTGTCACCATAGACATTGATTAGACTAAAATGGACATTTCCAAATGAACACTTAGTGTTCAAAATAGGTTTCGTGACATTAACATTAACGATAAACATGTTTAGAGAAATATTCGTTATGGAGTTAGTAAATGTAAAATTGTAGTATAACTTACTGAGATATATTTACAGATCTAATGCAATTTATACGAGAATGCTTAAACAGCATTTTACAATGTTGATATACAATCCTGCTTATACTGTCTATATTGTCACTTATTTATCGTTTTAAAGTTTATTACTTATTTACATATATCTTAATTTCTCAATTACCTATCGGTTATTAACTTTATTATTTACTTCATAATTTACCTCTTTCTTACACTATTATTTACCTATTACCTACACCATTACTGGCGAATTCCTTACTTCTTTCCTTACAAATTACTTACTTTCTCTATTACTAACTGATTGCTTACTTCATCAAAAACCGATTTTTTACTTCATTACTTAGCGAATACTTAATCCATAACTTACTGATTACTGACACATTACATCCTTCATTTCATACCGATTACTGACACATTACATACTTTATTTCTTACCGATTACTGACACATTACATACTTTATTTCTTACCGATTACAAACACATTACATACTTCATTTCTTATCGACTACTGACACATTACATCCTTCACTTCTTACCGATTACTGACACATTACATACCTCATTCCTTACCGATTACTTTCACATTACATCCTTCATTTCTTACCGATTACGGACACATTACATCCTTCATTTCTTTACTAATTACTGACACATTACATCCTTCATTTCTTACCGATTACTGACACCTTACATCCTTAATTTCTTACCGATTATTGACACATTACATACTTTATTTCTTACCGATTACAAACACATTACATCCTTCATTTCTTATCAACTACTGTCACATTACATACTTCATTTCTAACAGATTGCTGACACATTACATACTTCACTACTTACCGATTACTGACACATTACATCCTTCTTTTCTTACCAATTACTGACACATTACATCCTTCATTTCTTACCGATTACTGACACATTACATCCTTCACTTCTTACCGATTACTTTCACATTACATCCTTCATTTCTTACCGATTACGGACACATTACATCCTTCATTTCTTTACTAATTACTGACACATTACATCCTTCATTTCTTACCGATTACTGACACCTTACATCCTGCATTACTTACCGATTACTGACAAATTACATCCTTCATTTCTTACCGATTACTGACACATTACATCCTTCACTTCTTACCGATTACTGACACATTACATACCTCATTCCTTACCGATTACTTTCACATTACATCCTTCATTTCTTACCGATTACGGACACATTACATCCTTCATTTCTTTACTAATTACTGACACATTACATCCTTCATTTCTTACCGATTACTGACACCTTACATCCTGCATTACTTACCGATTACTGACACATTACATCCTTCATTTACATCCTTCATTTCTTACCGATTACGGACACATTACATCCTTCATTTCTTTACTAATTACTGACACATTACATCCTTCATTTCTTACCGATTACTGACACCTTACATCCTGCATTACTTACCGATTACTGACACATTACATCCTTCATTTCTTACCGATTACTGACACATTACATCCTTCACTTCTTACCGATTACTGACACATTACATACCTCATTCCTTACCGATTACTTTCACATTACATCCTTCATTTCTTACCGATTACGGACACATTACATCCTTCATTTCTTTACTAATTACTGACACATTACATCCTTCATTTCTTACCGATTACTGACACATTACATCCTGCATTACTTACCGATTACTGACACATTACATCCTTCATTTCTTACCGATTACTGTCACCTTACATCCTGCATTACTTACCGATTACTGACACATTACATCCTTCACTTCTTACCGATTACTGACACATTACATCCTTCACTGCTTACCGATTACTAACACATTACATACTTCACTACTTACCGATTACTGACACATTACATACTTCACTAATTACCGATTACTGACACATTACACCCTTCACTTCTTACCGATTACTGACACATTACATTCTTCACTTCTGACCGATTACTAACACATTACATCCTTCATTTCTTACTGATTACTGACACATTACATTCTTCACTTCTGACCGATTACTGACACCTTACATCCTGCATTACTTACTGATTACTGCCACATTACATCCTTCACTTCTTACCGATTACTGACACATTACATCCTTCACTGCTTACCGATTACTAACACATTACATACTTCACTACTTACCGATTACTGACACATTACATACTTCACTACTTACCGATTACTGACACATTACACCCTTCACTTCTTACCGATTACTGACACATTACATTCTTCACTTCTGACCGATTACTGACACATTACATCCTTCATTTCTTACTGATTACTGACACATTACATTCTTCACTTCTGACCGATTACTGACACATTACATACCTTACTTCTGACCTATTAATGACAAAGTATATCCTTCATTCCTTTCCAGTTACTGACACATTACATCCTTCATTTCTTACTGATTACTGACACATTACATCCTTCACTTCTTACCAATTACTGACACATTACATCCTTCATTTCTTTACTAATTACTGACACATTACAACCTTCATTTCTTACCGATTACTGACACCTTACATCCTGCATTACTTACCGATTACTGACACATTACATCTTTCATTTCTTACCGATTACTGACACATTTCATCCTTCACTTCTTACCGATTACTGACACATTACATACCTCATTCCTTACCGATTACTTTCACATTACATCCTTCATTTCTTACCGATTACGGACACATTACATCCTTCATTTCTTTACTAATTACTGACACATTACATCCTTCATTTCTTACTGATTACTGACACATTACATCCTTCACTTCTTACCGATTACTGACACATTACATCCTTCATTTCTTTACTAATTACTGACACATTACACCCTTCATTTCTTACCGATTACTGACACCTTACATCCTGCATTACTTACCGATTACTGACACATTACATCCTTCATTTCTTACCGATTACTGACACATTACATCCTTCACTTCTTACCGATTACTGACACATTACATACCTCATTCCTTACCGATTACTTTCACATTACATCCTTCATTTCTTACCGATTACGGACACATTACATCCTTCATTTCTTTACTAATTACTGACACATTACATCCTTCATTTCTTACCGATTACTGACACCTTACATCCTGCATTACTTACCGATTACTGACACATTACATCCTTCATTTCTTACCGATTACTGACACATTACATCCTTCACTTCTTACCGATTACTGACACATTACATACCTCATTCCTTACCGATTACTTTCACATTACATCCTTCATTTCTTACCGATTACGGACACATTACATCCTTCATTTCTTTACTAATTACTGACACATTACATCCTTCATTTCTTACTGATTACTGACACATTACATCCTTCACTTCTTACCGATTACGGACACATTACATCCTTCATTTCTTTACTAATTACTGACACATTACACCCTTCATTTCTTACCGATTACTGACACCTTACATCCTGCATTACTTACCGATTACTGACACATTACATCCTTCATTTCTTACCGATTACTGACACATTACATCCTTCACTTCTTACCGATTACTGACACATTACATACCTCATTCCTTACCGATTACTTTCACATTACATCCTTCATTTCTTACCGATTACGGACACATTACATCCTTCATTTCTTTACTAATTACTGACACATTACATCCTTCATTTCTTACCGATTACTGACACCTTACATCCTGCATTACTTACCGATTACTGACACATTACATCCTTCATTTCTTACCGATTACTGACACATTACATACCTCATTCCTAACCGATTACTTTCACATTACATCCTTCATTTCTTACCGATTACGGACACATTACATCCTTCATTTCTTTACTAATTACTGACACATTACATCCTTCATTTCTTACCGATTACTGACACCTTACATCCTGCATTACCTACTGATTACTGACACATTACATCCTTCACTTCTTACCGATTACTGACACATTACATCCTTCACTTCTTACCGATTACTAACACATTACATACTTCACTACTTACCGATTACTGACACATTACATACTTCATTTCTTACTGATTACTGACACATTACATTCTTCACTTCTGACCGATTACTGACACATTACATTCTTCACTTCTGACCGATTACTGACAAATTATATCCTTCATTCCTTTCCAGTTACTGACACATTACATCCTTCATTTCTTACCGATTACTGACACATTACATCCTTCATTTCTTACTTATTACTTACTCCATGACTTCATTTTACTTACCATTTACAAACTCCATTATACTAACCGACGGCTTAGATACTTAGTTTTTGGCCGATAACTTACTCCATTACTTTCTGATTACTTATTTCATTTTTTACCAATTGCTTACTTACTTACGATTACTTACTACAGTACTTACCAATCATGACTGGCACATTCATTCCCCGGCCAGAGCGGAACACTTCCAAGGGGCTATCTTCTAAAACATAGCCTGGATAAGAGAAAATAAATATGCTCATTGCTTACTCGTTTTCTCTTTCAAAACAATTAACAATTGAGGTGTTATTTGTCAATTGGCAAGCTCCTTCTTCCCCTTGCTGGAGTTCAATGCAGACACTGATTGTACTATAATAGAAACTGACAGTCCGATGAAACACCATCTTACAAAATCCTCTGAAATACCAATATCATAAAATTATAAGGTTTACATACACCAGCGTCGTGAAATTATGCATAAATACCTTTAAAAAGTATGTGACATAATACTTGATACTTGATTGGACTATTCGTGAACTTGTCTCAACTTGTTGTCACGATAAAGGCAAGACTAAGTCGAGCATTTCAAGCAATTGGCACGCAATTCAGGCAATTGACAACATTTACACAGTTTATGACCCTCGTGAAATAATTTTGGTTTGTCTCTCGCCAAGGCTCGAGACTAAGCGATATTTTTTCACTCTGGGCATAAACGTGATATGAAAGGGGAAGCTCATTAAATATCCTATAAAATATACTTACATAATATACAGATCAAGATACAGATGAGATCAAATAACAATTCAGACACTGACACCAATGTTCAAATATTATCAACAATTAGCAATCATCATGTCATAGATAGGCATGAACGCATTTAAATCAAGTGAAAACTAAATGCCAAAAACTATAAAAGGCTATAAACTGCCCAAAAATGTACCATCTATTATTGCAAGAGCTCCATTGAAAAGGCCTTTTGTCGGTAGGTAAGTGAGATCGTCCATCGACCATCGAGGCCAGACGTTATAAGGAATTGCTTTCATCAACTCTTCAGCTTTCAGATCGTAGAGACACTGGAGGTCGGTACAGTTGGTGTTGTCAAGGAAGATGAGGTTGTCAGTCGAAGCTTGGGACAACGTTCTGTTCAAGACAACACTGGAGCTCATCAGCCAAGCTCTGTGAAACAAGCCCTGAGACAGAGGAGAAGCCAAGAGCGCCATAACGCTTGTTCCTCCTGAACTCTCTCCGAACAGTGTCACCTGGAAAGTTTGTTAAAGGAAAAAGGCTCAACATTGCTACGCGATGGGAACATTTTCAATGAAAGAATCTAAAGAAAAGCATCATTTTTAGCTTATAATTTTTTTAATAGAAATCTCGGACACTGATTGAAAGGAGACCATCTATGATATACATGTATTGCTTAATGATATTCCTTTGTGTGAAATATCTGATTTTATATATGAGATCCATTCCTGAAATAAGTTAGACAAACTAAAGTGAATATAAAAATAACATCACAACTCACAAGTGAAGGATTTCCTCCGAAGTTCCTTATGTTCCTCTGAACCCAGTTGAGAACCAGCAGCTGGTCCATGAACCCATAGTTCCCGGAGCTATTTGTGGACGAGTTGCTTGTCAGGAGGTCAAGAGCCAGAAACCCGAAGACGTTGAGACGGTAATTGAAGCTCACATACACTGCCTGGGTGTCGGAGGCCAGTCTTGCTGTTGGAGAAATACTTGGAGCTCCACCATTTAATATTTGCAAGCTTCCACCATGAATATAGACCAAAACCGGAAGTTGAGCTATTTTGTCCAATGTTGGTGTCAATACGTTCAGGAAAAGGCAATCCTCTTCTCCAATCAGCTCACCAAAATCCTGCGTACATACATTACCAAAATCCATAGCCTTGAACGTGCCCTTCCAACAATTTCCGTTTTCAGAAGATCTCAGTATTGGGGGCCTCCATCTCAAGGAGCCTACGGGTGGTTCTGCATAAGGTATGCCTTTGAAGACGTGGACTCCTTGTTCAATGACGCCTTCAACCTTTCCACACTCTATTTCAGCTTCGGTTACATCAACACTTGGCACTGTTGTAGGTAATACTACTTGTGCTGATGTTCCTTCTCTGTTCTGAAATAATGGGATCACTATGGCAGCACACAAAGCAGCAGCCAGCACCAGCACGACCAGCACAATGATACCAGCACATCTGCATGACACGCCAGGTTTGTCTTTCCGTTCGTCCATACTACAATGTGACTGGATCCTCTTGCAAAATATGATTGATAAAAACAATACACTCAATACACGGGCAAAAGTAAGTAGTGGAACAACAGCACGAGATATTTTAATCAACGAGTGATGAACACGAATGCAACATAGTCACACCATGTCTAAAACTAACTAAAGCTCTAATTATTTAAACATTATCTGTTCATAATTCTGACAAAATTGGCCTTTGAAAAATGTCCTTAACCAGGCAAGATAGGAGAGTGAAATGTGGCTTTCTGGCTGGTTTTATGACATCCTGCAGCGACGGTGCGTCAATGATTTACAGTCCAAAAAGGTACATTATGCCGAAAACATCTTGTACTGACATAATTTCCATATTTCATTAACTTTTTTACCAAACATTATTTCACAAAATACCTTTTGAAATTGCTATTTCAGGACCGTATCTTTGTTTGAACAGATATACAATATAAAGTTTCATACTCTCGTGACTATATTGTGTATATATATTTTATTACATGTATATCCTCTTCACAAACATTAAACATGGACTTTATCTGGCAGAACTATTTTGTGTGTGACTATGTTGAAAAGAAGGTATACTTTATTTTGCCCGTGATTTATGTTAGATATGACATTCACTGCAAGTCATATTTAATGATATTGTGCAAGTCATGTTAGATATGACCTCGAATGTTACCTGGTTATGATAAGTACTCTTGCGTGATCTAATAACTTACATATAGGCTGACTGCCCGAATATGTCAATCTGCCTCTGGTAGGTTAGTGTCGTTTACAAAATAGATTCATGTCAGAGAGCTTTTCAACAGAGTGAACACTCATTTTCAAATTTGAATTTAATTTTAAAAATTTAAACTCTTGTCACTTCAATCAATAGAGGATTTGTATAGCAAAAACCAGTTTTATGTCATTATGAGTCATCAAAGATATGATATTTAACGAATGGAATAGTAACATTTAGGTTATACACCTACCTGAGCGCAATATGAATCTAGACCATCGATGTCTGTGGTGTGACTATACCTGTCCGTCATGCCCACCTTCTTTGCGCAGCATTAATATTTGGCTGGTCGGGGTCATCTGTTTGCCCTGATGTTTTGGCACGACTGTACAACAGTGAATATTAGGAGAGCGAGGGATTTACTTATATTCATATATATTATATGCCGTAAACATAGTATGACATTGACACGAATATAATATTCTGTTTATTACCGAAGTCATGAAAATAACGTATTTACGCTAAAATCCACTTTCAACCATAGGCTGGCGACCCGCCCCGCTACATTTAGAACGCAACGTCATAGACGAAGCGTGTTGTCATACCATTGTTTATGACGTCACGTAACTATGACAAAGTGATATGTTGCCCTAGGGCATCGTATGAAAAATATGAACCCCGTTATAATTGCCCTCGTAGGTAATAAAATAAATTATGTTTGAGATGACCCCGACTTTCCAGATTATTCACGTCATTCTAGAGTAACATGAATAAGTGTTGAAAGTCGGGGAGTGATCTCAAACATTTTTTTGGTATTTTCCTAAATAGGTATCTTGCTTGAAGCCTACTAAATTTATAATCAAGGACAACATGTACAGCATGTATTTACATGTGCGCGTTGTCATAGTAACTGGATAAGTCACGAAAACCTATATTTGTTGTGATAAATGTAATATTAAGCACTGAACTCCATGTTTTCATGGTAATAAAAATCATCTAGCCTTACCCGATGTGCTGATATGAGGTCATCCCAACTGAAATTGTACCTCCACGGTAATGTCAGTTTTATTCTGTTTATCTATACTCTGTATACACGTAATCGTAATCGGCTTGGATGCCATCCTTTGTTGGCATCATATACACTTATATGCAAATGGTTTCTATGGTAGGGTGGGTTCTGGCTCGACGAACTTGTAAAACATTTCCAACATATTCGTGAGTACTGAATTTGTGGTATTAAGTAATTTTCATAGTACTGAATTCGTCTTTGATGCTTTCCGATATATCGTTTGTGCAGATTTAATTTCACATTTTTTCACTTGATTTGCATCTTATCTAACGTACTTTACTTCTTCTCAATGAAAATTGAGCAAGGACTTATTGCAAGTTCATAAATAGAGGATGTTATATGAGTGTCTAAGTCATACTATGTTTACGACACGAGTGCCTGAATATTAGTATTTTCCGAGCGAGAGCGAGAGATATAACGATATTCAGGCACAAGTGTCGTAGCCCTTGGGTTATGCTATGCAAGTGGTAAATAGATAGGGGATATAATATGAGTGTCTATGGCATACTATGTCTACGACACGAGTGCCTGAATATTAGTAGAGCGCGGGATATACTAATATTCAGGCACAAGTTTCGTAAACATAGTATGACATAGACACGAACATAATATTCTGTTAATTACCGAAGTCGTGATTAATGAAAACACGCTAAAATAAACTTTCACCCATAGGCTGGCGACCCGCCGTCGCGCATTTAGAACGCAACGTCATAAACGGAGCATGACGTCATATCATTGTTTATGACGTCACGTCACCATGACAAAGTGATATGAACCCCGATATGATTGCACCTGTAGTTAGTAAACTGATATTGCACGTCCCATTTCCATCTATACTAGGCACATACCTATATGTATATACCTATTAAACACCATCAACTCAAATCTGTATTTTTAGTTGCTTCAGTTTAAAATGATGTTTGACGACTTTTGTCAAGTTTTCGATCAAATCTACGACTGCATACCTTTATAGTGTCGCCCTTGCCTCACATCTTTATAAGGTAAATACATAGATAGGGTACATAAAATTAGTAGACAGACAGTCAGACAGACAAAGTGTTTATTTTATTCTCATCTTCCTGTACATAAACACTATTTACAAAACAAGCATATAGGTTGATCTGTGTTGTTGTGGGGTTAATGATTGAAAATAATATTTAATAATATTTATCTTCATTACCTCCACAAAGGAAAACATATTTGAAAAACCTTTTTACGGAGACAGGTATATATGTCATCATTCTATTCCCGCAAACGTTACTCCCTTCGCATTTCCGTTAGGATCAGAAATCTGAAGGAAGTAACCTGTGTGGAAAGTTTAAGAGAATGGTATGTCATTTTATCATACAATGGACGGTGTTTTCGGCAGGATAAAGGCAACGGATATTATCGATATCCCTTGGGGTCATATACGGATAAAGATGCAAATTACAGAGGTAAAGTGACGGAACTTCTTTTGAAAATGACGTCACACGCGTTAAAGGGCAATTTCTATCAACGATCTATCGGCAGCATCCGCCATCTTGGTTTCTTGGCATTACGTGAAATGAAAACACGCTATATTTAGCCTAATTTTACACTTTTTGAATAATAAAACATATACAATGATAGAATATGCACATAACATAACACACAGTAGAACTTATAAACAATATGCTGTTAGGCCATAGCAAAGTTTAGGAATGAATGGCTTCAGTTCTAAATGATTATATTTTTCAACAAATCCGCGCTTGTCTTTATCAAGTTTTAAAATATAAAGTCATCAAAATATTAACCTAATTAATATCTTTCAATTTTGCTGTTTTAATCATGTATTAATAAAATATATGTGTAAAGGGAATATCCTCTCGAATTTCGTTTCCACAAACAATACCCCGATAGAACCCTCCTTTTAACATTTCGAACTCCTGTGATAAGGTAAATTGCCGTAACCAGTTTAAAGAGAGTAACGTCTTCATGTAAATATACAAGCTTCATTTCATATATAGTGCGGCAAAATTTATTATGATCAAGCAGTGCCAAAACATGTTCATCATGAATTGAAATCTACAGAACTAACACTTTTTAAATACTCACAGTGTGCCGAACATGAACATTCACTGTTCATTGTGTGACTTGTGTGTAGGAGATTTTAGATTTAGCTGCCAAAATAATCAGTTTAACTCTCCGTGTGATATGTGAGTCGCTATTTGCAACCGAGCGGAAGGGAAACAAGTCTCGTCGGTTTCTTCGTGAGATGGATTCGCCCACAGTCATGATTACACGAAAGCGACAGGAAGCGAGTTCGAATTCGCCATCCTTACGTTGAATATTCTTCATTTGAAAAATGTATTTTGAAATGTATAGAAACAATGAAAATTAAGCTCATGCCAAACTAACAATTATTTTAACTAAAAACATAATTTCTGAGGCATTAATTTGTGTCAATTTGTTAATTTACTGTGGGAATAGCACGCTGTTCATTTGCATATATCAATATGCGTAGTTAAAGAAACGTTCAATTTTGAAATTATTGTTGGGCAAAATTAATGAAGAATGGCATTGTATGATAAAGAAGTTATAATGCTCGTTTGTTTTGGGATGGTAAATACCCTGAATTATCTTGATCGTGGAGCACAGTGGTGTAGTGGTTAGCACGTCTGCCTCTCACGCCAACGGCCCGGGTTCGAATCCCTGTGGGGACACCAAACATTTGTGACCTGGGTATCATACTGTGTTTTGTCCTTGGGCAAGGCACTTCATCCACATTGCACTCAGTCCACCCAGCTGTACAAATGGGTACCTGGACAAGGGAACGTATGGACTTATACGGTCGCGCGGAGCGCTTCATTGGTGGCACTGAAAGTACGATTCCTTCAGGGTAATAATTGTGTAGCGCCTTGCGCATTATAAATATACTATTAAAATTAAATTAGGAATAAACACTATGTATTTACGTCCCAAAACACACTCTCATGATATCAATACACAACCTCTACAGATATCAACACTTGACATGTAATAACTAGTTCATGTAAATGATGTTGAAACTTATTCTATGATGTTTATATTGAACAAGTGTCTGGTCCTTGATACTGTAAAGATGTGAATTAATCATTTTCAAATTCAAATGAAATTGCATTATGTTTCTTTCAGGCAAACATGGATACAAAACACGGGAAAGTCAGCTACAAATGTACTGGTCTTATTGTCCTGACGGTTCTACTACTGTCGGCTGCCCTATGTGCGGCTTTATTTATCCCATTATACAAAAACAGAGAGGAAATACCATCAAGCCTAAATGTTCCAAGTTCCACACCAACATTTATTGGAACCGAAGCAGAAACAGAATGTGGAAAGGTGAAAGGCTTCATGGAAAAAGGAGTTCACGTATTTAAAGGCATACCTTACGCCGACCCGCCAGTCGGTACTTTGAGATGGAAACCTCCAAAACCAAAATCACCAGAAACTGGAAACTGTTGGACCGGAAGCTACACTACCACAGAATTTTCAGAAGTGTGTTTCCAGAAACTTGGAGATCTAGTTGGAAGCGAAGACTGTCTGTATCTCAACGTATGGACACCCAAGTTAGATAACTCTGCTCAACTTCCGGTATTAGTCTATATCCATGGTGGAAATTTGCAAGTTCTAAGTGGAGGAATCCCCGACGGAAGCCCTAATGCAGGACTCGCTTCTGACACACAGGCAGTGTATGTGAGCTTCAACTACCGTCTCAACGTATTCGGGTTTCTGGCTCTTGACCTCCTGACAAGCAACTCGTCCACAAACAGCTCCGGGAACTACGGGTTCATGGACCAGCTCTTGGTTCTCAACTGGGTTCAGAGGAACATCAAGAACTTCGGAGGAAACCCTTCACTGGTGAGTTGGGTTCTATAATCATTCTGCTTTGCAACAGCTATTATTATGTCAGGTTGAAAAATGGATAATTCACGAGTGGTGCAGCCACAAAGGCGTGCGGGGCACTTTTCCCACGCAATGAGATAAACATGGTATTTTAAAAAACAAATTATCTATGTATAATATCAATGTTTTCGTGTTTAGTGTTGAAATGGAGTGCTGTCAACGGTACAGCTTTCATAAACTGACACTATGACGTCATAACCTGTCGTAATTACGTCACAAGAGTGGCGATAAAGGTTATAGCCATTGTAGCTTGATAGAGGGTTTATTGCACTAATCGAACCGAATATTGGATCGGTTTGTTCTGGACTGAATGTTATGACATTTTGTCAAAGGTGATATCGCAACAATATGTAGTCATGCCAGATTAAACCTAACAAGAAGAGGGACTTCTATTTCTGTAATGTATCTTCGTGTTCACGGGATATATCACCATAGGGGTCCATTACATTTAAAAGCAAATATATTTTAAAGGGGGGGGGGGGATGTCCATTTAGAAAGAGGAGAATACCCGTAGCATTTACATCTTCTGCGAGCCTGTCTGGGTTCTTCTCATTTGATAAAGCAAGTGCTAATACATCGCGATGTCACCGATGCCGGATTGTTATAACGTGTTTATCTTACCATATGTTTTGAAATATCAAATAAAGAAACGAAGATACACTGAAATCACATAATAAAGAAAGTGGGTCAACGCGCCAACAGGCGAATTTAGTGGAATGAGGTCATGCCAAATGTCAGACATCAAACTCATTCATGTAGGTCAGGGTCATGACGGAAGTTTCGAACCGGGGTAATTTCGGTCCCGACTTTAACATAATTGAAATTTCTCCAATGCAACATATTGAACTGTCTAATATTTTCAGCAACTGTCATCATTTTGGCAGGGGCAGGTCACTGCTACATCAGTTGATGATCGAAGGTATTTACATAAAATATTTAAAAACCAAATCTGTGTTAATAATGATAATAGTATGCTATTTCAGTTTTGTTTGATTGAGGTTTTAAGGCTGGTGAGAGTGTTTGGATTACACACTTTAATTCTATCATTTGAAGTAATTGCATTACATTTTTTTGCAGGTAACATTATTTGGTCAAAGTTCAGGAGCAACAAGCGTTATGGCTCTCTTGGCTTCCCCTCTGTCTCAGGGTTTGTTTCACAGAGCTTGGCTGATGAGCTCCAGTGTTGTCTTGAACAGAACATTGTCCCAAGCTTCTACTGACAACCTCATCTTCCTTGACAACACCAACTGTACCGACCTCCAGTGTCTCTACGATCTCAGTCCTGTGCAACTCGTGGAGGCTATTCCTTACGATGTATGGCCTCGATGGTCGATGGACGATCTTACTCAGATACCAACTAAAGGCCTATTTAACGGAGCTCTTGCAATAATAGATGGTAAGTCGTGGATTATATAGTTTCATAGTTATGCCTTGATTTGGCTGATCTCATTCAGCTCATATTTGTATGTAAGTGCTTATATATTTTTAATTAGTTTTCAGTTTCCTTAATAATATCTCAGGAACCATCAAACTTAAAGTTATGCATATTAGTATTATCTTAATACATTACTTTTTACTGTATACATGATGTTTAATCTTTTATAGCACAATTTCTGCGTTTTTGTATGTTCAAACTTGTCATTCCTAATAAACGTGGTTGCAGTGTATCTTTTAAAAAGCCTGAAACTGCTAGCGGTAATTTTAGTGTGAACACTTTTTAATAATTCGAGGACGAGACATCCGTGCTGCTTAACCGAACCATAACCATTCGTTTATAACTTTATTATGTTTTATTGAGGAGGACTATTTTGCAATTGGCACTATTTCTTTTCCATTTAGTGAGATCGATTATTTTCATTGGAAAACGTACTACAGCCCCTTTAAAGGGACAGTAGCACGTTTTTAGGTGAACAAATCGATGAAATGTATTTGAGAAATAATGTCACCAATAGTAAAACACCCTTCTCTTATTGCAAAATCAAATTAAAAAAATTAGAGTACATGGTTCCGTAACGCAATGGGAATCGTTTTTGTCATTCGAAATATTAAATGTGTTTACAATAAAATGGCCGCCGTGCAATTTTTGCTTTTTACGCAACACCGTTATTACACTACGGATAATTGGTTTGTTTTATAAGATGTTTAACCTCTAAAAGTAAATATAAATGACATTTGAAAAAAAAGTACTACAGCCCCTTTAACACACTTTAAATGCTGAATGATGTCCCTCTTTTATTTTGTCAAATGAATGTTTCTTGTGAATTATTTTGAAATTAAATATTTTTTAAAGGTCACGTGCTGACTGATGACCCCCTTGAAATATTTCGATCTGGACGAGGGATGAACGTTCCAGTTATAGTTGGTATGTTTTTCGTACGCTCGCCATTACATCTAGAGATTATTCAATCCATTCCTGAAATCATTATTGTCGTCGTATTCAGACTCATTTCGACGGGAAAATCATGTTATTTAGCTTTCGATCAAGAGTAACAAAACTTTCATTTCATTTTCATTATTTTCAGAGTATGAAATTGTTTATTTTAATATTCATGCAAATCGTGATGGATTGTGTAAATAAAATTGAACAGTATGCAATATCCGTCTTTTTTTTAATATGATTGATTGTCTAGTGATTGCCGATATTTTGGCAATAATTGATTTTAAGCGACTCTCTTTTCAAACAAGATTTGTCCTTAGAAATACATGTCATTTAGATAGTGAATAAATGTAAAAAAAAAATACCAAAATACAAAAATGTTAAGGTTTGTCCTGTAAAAGCTTATACATTTTACATAACAACCCGAGTTCAAATTATAAATCGGTATACATGAATGTTGACTATTAGGCACCACTGCACAGGAAACGGATATGGATGAGGTGTCGCCGGATATCCGGTCCTGGACATGGGATAATTACACTGAGCACGTGACCAGAAAACTCCAGCCGTTCGGTGACGACATCCTCAGAACAGCTTTAGAACTATACCCCCAACAACAAAACATCACGCCAGAGTTTCAACTCACGTCTTTGAGTAGTGACGTCAGAGTCAATTGTCCTAACGATGTTCTAGCCAATACACTTGCTTCCTCGTCTACACTGCGGGTCTACCGATACGTCGTGACGTCATTTCCGGCTCACCCGTTCCATTGGCATGGAAGCCCGTACGCACAAGCTTATGCATTTCATGGTTGGGATTTGATTGTATTTTTTGGTTCTTTCCGTACGTACTTTCCAGAACCGTCTCAAGATAACTTGAATTTCCAAAGGTTACTGAGACAAAACATAATGTATTTTGCACGGAATGGCTTCCCTTATGAAATGGGCTGGCTTTCGTATCCTGAGACTACCAGAATACTCTCTGATACGTTTTATCCAGTCGAAGCATATCATTCTAAAGGGTGTGAATTTTGGTTGACAAATGGCTTTTTTTCATATGGCTGGATTAACTAAACAAATCATAGTAGTTTGAATAAATACCAAAAAGAAAACCCGACTTGTTGTTTTATCCTTCAAAGGAGAAAGATATAAAAGTTAAAGGTGACTGAAATCCTTTACGTTCTGAGTGAGTGAGTCAGTTATTGTTTAACGCCGCTTCGGCAGTATCGCAGCCATTAGTGGCGATTTACTCTCTAAAATTAAATCTACTTTGGGACATTCTAATCAAAGAGAGGTGGGGGCGGGATAACTCAGTGATTAGCGTGTTCGGCTTCGGATCAAGAGGTCCGGGATTCGAATCCCGCCAGGGGCACGGCAACTTTGTCTGCATTAGAGAACTGTTCTACACGCAGTAAGGTTTGGGTGAAATGCTACACTGAATTTCAGCGAAGTACCACCCATGATTCGCTAGTTCCAACCGTTGCTCGCAGGTTTCACCGCAATGCATAGCCACATGGCGTTGCGGGCTTTCTCCCTGCCGTAATACTAGCAGTCGCGATATAAGTGAAATACTCATGAAAGCGGCGTTAAACCCAACTCACCTCAAAGAGAGGTTATTCCCTTTAGATTTCTATCGTATCATCTGTTACATATAGGCGCATTATCCCTTGGTGGTGAACATGTGCATCCTGGTAACATCCTCATTTGTGTCCAATAAAAAATCTGTATATCTGCGGCCGAATTCTTGATGACGTCACTCTAGTCATATAACAGTTACGGGATGCTCTGTTCGGAACAGCGTCGTCGATTGCACAACTTTTGATGTTACCAATTGGTATTCTCTATGTCTAGCCGAGAATATTGCCTACATGTTTATTTAACAGAGGCTCTGATAGAAAATCTAGTAGAGAGAGTAGCCTTTGTGGGAAGAGAATGACTTTGGGAATACTTGAGAGAAAATATATTTTCCATGGCCGTTTTGATGAACAAGAAAACGCCCTTCCCTTCAAATAGCAACTTCCAAACGCAAGGCATAACCAGTCTCCATTACTTGCTGATTTAAGACTTGCATGATTTCCCTCGCTCTTTTGTGCCAATATAGTGGATCGCTGCACCTGAAATGCAAAGTGGGCTCGGATTTCCAAGTACAGAGATCTCACTGAAATAATGCAAGGCCTAAATCAGCCAGTAATGGAGACTGGCAAGAGTTATGTCTTTCATTGGGAAGTGTTTCAAATAGATGTTTCAGTATCTTTACTTACGCTATCAAAGTGCATTTGTTCCGATGTAATGACTGTTTATAAAGACTAAACGGAAGTGCGTCATGTTATAGAAGCATTTTGATTGGTAAGCTCAGCTCACCAGCCACGACCGCTGATTGGTTGAAATAGCAGCCAAGGGCGATAATAGAAATCATCGGGTCGAGCTATATTTGGGTTCAGAGAAAAGTGGAGTTTTCTCGGAACAAACATTAGAAACTTAAATAGGTTTGCCTTACTTACTTTTCTTTGTTAATCATTCAATTCGTTGTACAGTCGACAAGTAAAATGCGCAGGGAGTTTCAATTGTTTTAGAACTGCACTGCGCTCCCTTGTGACATGTGAAAAGCGTGCGTCACGTGCAAAGTTGTATTCGATGATGGGGCGGGCGGGGGAATAAGTGGCTATGCTTGATTGGAACCCGGCGCACGCCTAAGGCGTACTCCGAATGCGCCGGTTTTAAATGACCGGCGAAGGCGGCGTATATATGGCGGACAAATGTTATCCTTGCGACATTCAATAACTATTATTTAATTAATATGCTTTTGACAATTGGATAGTTGACTTACTTATTTTATAATATTACTGGTTCTTTTAAACAATGCATTACATGCTTATATAATACTAATCAAAGTAATGAAATAATTTTTAAAAAATACTTGTAATGACATGTTTATTGAAGCTAGTTTGAGAGATTATGACGTTTTCCTGTCTGTACAATACACTTGTTTCAGCTAAGCCTGGTCCAGGAACGGCGTACGCCGGACACAAGGCCGACGTATACGCCGCAAAAACGAATCAAGCATAGCCATTGCGAACGTGACAATTCATGACTGATGTTTTTCACCAACACTTTCCAATCTGGAAAAATGCCAACGTTTCAATACAGGAAATGCTTTTAGAAAACACGATTTTCTGGATAACAACTTCTTCATTATGAACTTACATTGTACAGGACGTTTCGGGGTATATTCTTACTCCTTCATCAGGTGGAATGAATGGTATTCCACCTGATTAAGAAGTAAGCATACACTCCGAATCGTAATTCGTCTTATGTATTCCACTTCGGAATGCCCTTTAAAGACTTAAATAATAGGTGTTCCTTTAAATATATATCCTCTATTTGACCTCGATGTATTACACAATAATAGTGATCTTTGCGTTTGAACTATACACAAAGAAAAAAGTTAAGCACACCCTGATATTTGTGATGATATTTTTTGATGATATTTTAAATACTTAAACAAGGTTCATTTATAAGAACAGTAGAGTTTGTGCGATACGTTCCAACCAGTGATGCGTGACAGTCGCTCCAACCAGTGATGCGTGACAGTCGCGCCAAAACGTTCGGGGCATGCACGTGCAACATGCTACGCTCGAGGATCACAAAAAGCATTTGGTTGTAAGTAACGTTGCTTTCCATAGCCATTCAAGCATATCTATTGAACATGTCACGAAGACGATTGTCAATGGATCTTAGAAATACAATTATTGGTATGCACTCTGCAGGAATGTCCTATCAGGCGATAGGACGAAACCTGGGCTACCATTACACTGTTGTTAGTCGTTTAGTCCGGAAACGTACGCAGACAGGAAGTGCAATGGACCGTCCAAGGTCTGGAAGACCTACTGTCACTACACCTCGAGAGGACCGGCACCTTCTTCCACATGTACGCCGAGAACCCTTCCTGATAAGTCCTCAGCTGAAACGTCTGTGGTTACCTGATCGAACCATCAGCAGTCAGAAATCGCCTCGAATCGGCAGGACTGAAGGCAAGAAGGTTAAAGGAGAATATTTGTAAATATTTATATTCTGTTATAGTAAAATATACTTTAAAAAACATATTCCCCCGAAAATAATATGGAAAGCCGTGTTTAATTACTAATTACGCGATATAACAACCGCGCCTACTGTTGCCTGTGCGCGTATGCATATTTGCCGGTAGCCTTAGGCAGGTTTAGGCTGTGACGTCAGAGATGCTCTACGGCCCCTCTTGGTCCTCAGCGCAATGAAAGGGAAAGCATTAGAGTAGATGAAGAATCGGTTGAATACGTACAATTCGGGTAGTTTCGGACTTGATATGGTACATGTATATTGTGCAGCGTTGGTGTGCAGTAATTCATCAAAGTCTGGACAGAATTTTACATATTTTTAATTTTCAAGTGAAAAGACGGATGCAGCGCGGCGAAAGGTTTGGATAGTGTCAAAGAGGAAAGAAGGACCGAAAACCATCGGAATCTGTCTCACTATGTTCAGAGCATTTTGATCCGTTATATTAAAACAGTTTTATAAATAAGTGATAGTTAGTCTTAGAGTACTCGTAATTAACAGTCCTTTATAAGGATATAACTTATAATACCTTCTTATGGGATGTGTTATCCTCGGTTACCCAGAGTTTTATATTTGCTCCAGCGGAGAGTACCGGAGCATATATAAAACCCTGGGTACCACCGAGGATGGGGATGTGTAGGCCGTGCTCTGACTGTGAAACTTGGTACACAGTTGTATAATTATTTGTCATTGGCTAATAACTGTATTAGATTAATTTCAATTTAATATGGCCAACGTGGCAGCTCAAATGGCATTGTCAGACACAAAAAAAGATGTCTTGGTTATAAATCATTTAAAAACTATATAGTGATTATCAACGCTAAAATGATATTACACCCCACCACCCCCACTTACTAAATTCTAAATCTTGCCCCAACTTTTGAACCCTTCCTACGTCTATGTTGGATCCCGTTTTTTAATATATTTACTAAAAATGCATTACCACTGATTGTATATGTTCACAATATCACAACAAATGATTATTGCAAAAATAATAAGTTTCAGTGTTCAATCCATGTTGGTGCTTGGTTTGTGTACTTGTGATAGGAGAACACGTAACTGTCTAGCAACTCAAGTTCAAATAATTACTGTCTGCAAGACAGAACTAGTAGAAAAAGAAAGACCCTCCCCACTCCAACTCGGTTAATAGTAAGCCCTGTTTATACGGCAAGTGTTTGCTCATATGAGCCGTATGGGCGCATTTGCACAAATGTATATTTTACTACCGTAAGCAAATGTTCACCTAGTCAGCGACGGTTGCAATGTGTTCACTACCGTGAGTGAATATAGTATTTTAACTATTCTAGTAACAGTTTGTCGTTTACAGACATACTGACTTCACATCGGTTGAGAAAATATATTAAGAGAACTTTAGAAATTCTTAATATTATTTTTCAAATTCTCTTTATAGGATAATCTCCTTCTTGCACGCGATGAACTTCGAAATCTATCTTACTTTTCGATTTTCATTATAATTAAGGCGACAAAGTCAAACCAATGTTGACAGATTTAAATTAATGTCATTTATTTAGTTAACATCTAATACATATTAATTGAAATATTTTAGAAATTTTCTATTCATATATTAAAAGAGTTGGAATCCCATTTTCTTAGGCAGAAATTAAACACGCATGAACGCATAATAAATTTACTTTTGCGTATATTACTACCATAAGAAATATTGCATAAGTGCACTGCAAAGTTCGCCGTATAAACAGGGCTTTACACGGCGTTATTACAGGCTTCTAATATCGCGAGTTCCTTATTGTCGTGATAGTCCGGTTTTCGTGACTACCAAATCTCTCACATAGCTACGTGTACATGTAGATCTTACTGTCTATCTAACTTGATAAGGTTTGAACAGTGGTTTGTACGTTTGATCTAAATAATAATAATATTTAATATCAATACCTATCAAGATGGTTAATTTTGTCCCGTGCAACTGTTTACTTCAGCGGTACAGTATATATACGAATAAAGCAGTATAATGTGTAGTAACATATTTTAATTAACTACATATAAGTTGTTGACACCCATGTTATCTACATGTAGACAATAACTATTTAATGTACGGCATAATCCACTACTTATTGTGAAATTGTAACGTTAAATTTTGCCAGTCCCTACGTACGAATCTGTATTTCCAACTCTCTCACTGTTTACTTATGAAAGCTCATCCTCACTTGATTCCTGGTGTTCAACTCAATGTTGATTCACAATAGGTTCATACTGATAAGGAAAGATGTTATTTATGTCAGATAGTTGAAAATCAACGCTGCCATCGCTATCCGAGAAAGCCATAACAACACTAAGATCGTAGAAAATACACTGCATCATCTTTGACATCATATCACGTGACTGCTGCCAGCCTGATTAACTCTCGGGGATTTCCGGAAAACGACTCGCACCGAAAACGTTTTTTCAACGTTTCTACATAAAATGTCGCATTTTAATAAATTGTTTGACACACTTTGTCTTAAACAATAAGTTTTTCTCTAATATTCTCCTTTAATTAATAATCATAAACGTGCACGTTTGGCATGGTGTTCTCTGTTATGGTATGGGGATGCCTGTCTCATGACTGCAAGCTGGATTTGGTCACCATCAG
Organism: Gibbula magus; assembly: GCA_936450465.1. Taxonomy (NCBI): domain Eukaryota; kingdom Metazoa; phylum Mollusca; class Gastropoda; order Trochida; family Trochidae; genus Gibbula; species Gibbula magus. The sequence goes on along the minus strand of OW388304.1, from coordinate 55,388,908 downwards.
GGGTAACTTAAAGAGCCATCACGGATGTTAGTGTTTCAAATTTTTGGAAAATATACTTATAACGTCATTCGCCAGAGAATTTTTTTATCTACAACATGGCATATGTTAAATAATTTTCATATCACGACAATGTATTTCAATTTGGTTTCAAAGAGATGTATCACTTCGACTAGCGCGCGCTACGGGTATCTGACGTATATAAACAGAGTCCCCTTTTTTGCGTAATACGTACTACACAAACAGCAAGCGCTTCCGAAGCGTGAAGGCTCGTCTCCAGCGCAAGTCGCCATAACAACCCATGTGCTGCACGTGCTTCACGCGTCGCTCTTGCAAAGTACCCTTGTCACACATTACTGAATGTGACGATTGCTTTACAAACTATGTTTCTAAATGTCCTGAGAATATACAAATTATTTCCTGTTTAATGTTCTTTTTATTCAGATAAGACCAGCAAATTATGACAAATTTTTACTCTCATTAATTATAAAATTAATGCAAAATACCTAGTTGGGTAAAACAATTATTCAAATATCTGTAGCAAATACATAATTAAATGAAATGGTAAATAAATAACCATCAGAAAATTAAATATTTCGATTTCTTTCATTGCTCATATTTTTTTATTATTCTTTCGTGTCTTTGTTTACTGTGTGTGAGCTAGACCAGAATGCTTTGCGCTTGAAAATAATAGACTGGATCTATATTTAGACTGGAAAACACCGTTAGTAATTAATGCAATTTCTCGGCTTATTTTAAGTTGGAAAAATTAGGGAAAAATTAAGTGTATATATTTCACGGAGATAGATTTTTGGAGAAATTTTGATATTTTCATCAACATCCGTGATGGCTCTTTAACGGGAGCTCAATGCATCTGGGACGTGCTACAGCTGGTCGTTGTTCGTCATTTCGATAACCATGTGTTTCATGGGAATAACAGTACCTCTGTAAACATGACGTCATCGCTATTACATAATGATAACAGCTACATATTGTTGCGTTTCTTTCTTGCCAGATTGCTGTTTTATCTGAAAAAATAAATCTCAGACTAATTTAGGGCCATAGCAGAGATAACTTGTTTCTGACATTCAGCTATATGAAAATATCAGGGGGTGCTTAACTTTTTTATTTGTGTATATTTCTAACGCGGATCTCCGGACGTAATGAAGGATAAATGACGAGATTAACACATTCAGAATATCCGTTTAATTATGAAATTGAAAAAATAAATATTCGAAATTTGTTCGATTTCGTTTATAGACAACACAATGATGACAAATTTGAGTAATAATCAACGAAATAATGTAATATTGCACTCAGATCACAACAAATACACATTGCATAATAACAAATTGATATATTTTTCACACTTTTGCAGAAAAGTAACAATAACGAGGCGACTCTTAGACAATATTTATGTTAATTAAGCTGATTGTATAAGTAAAATTTTACTACATGTATAATGCATAAATAATAAAATCCCATTCTAACAAAAAACAAAAAAAAAACAACTCTATATTTATGCTATGTCCATATACATATTTATACTTCTATTTATATAATATATGCTGTAAATTCAAATATATTGAATTTTATTTTTAATATTATTATATCAGTACACATGTAATTATGTGGATTGTTACCCATTTTTAAAACCACAATTCTATTATAAAAAAAACTAAATTAAACATATGTTTCATGTTTGATTTGAAAGATTGTTTAAAGACTTATTCATTTGTAAATTTTTAGATGTAAATGAATTAATTTGTTTAATAACTTTAACAAATGTACAGAATGTATATTATCACACAAGCCATCAATTACAATGATGATACGAATACAATGAATCAATTTACAGCTTATTTTAGTTTGGAAATAGATTTGAAAAAAATAAGTTAATCAACAATATAATATTCGTTGTCATCATCACAATCCAACCGTCAAAACACCATCTTTATGTGCATGATATCCTCATGCAAATCATGCTTACGGAAATTCAAAATGCACGTGCTTGTCCATTTCATTTCAAGTGCTCACGAAACACGAGCAGCTCACGAGAAAAGCCTGCAATTTCAGATTTCACAGCCGCAGATGTCACGGTGGGTAATTATTTGTTCTGGAGTGTCCACTGTTTGTCACAAAAGGCTTTTTGTTTCTAAATGGTACATTTCATTCCGGTATTTTTGATACTTTAACCTCATTTAATGTACCATTGCTGTTTCCGTGTATCATTTCGTTGATGTCGAAATTGGCCGAGTAATGAACCGTAGGAAATTGGATTCTAAAATATCTAAATTCCGGAGCAAATGTACAGAAATATACCGCTGTTGTAATCGCTAACACCCATTCCATCGCCGTTGAAACGATATGTGCCGAATATCCCTGAAAAATAGTGATTTGAATTATATCATTGAAAAGAGTTGAGAGATCTTGAAGCTAGAAAATAAATTCAACGGAATTGTATTTCAGTTACAGTTTAAGAAATGTTTAAATGAATTTGAAAAGAAAATGATAAGGAATTAATTTACAGTTGAACATTTTAATGAAATGAGTTTGAATTTGAAAAATAAGGAGTAATGGTCATCTGTTCCTAAACCAAGCTAGATTGAATATCCTTTATCCAAACATAAACGAGAATACAGCTTCTTTAATTTTAACCTACCCACTTCAAATCTGTCTACGGTCCGGTCGTGATGAAAATATTTTAAAAATTCAAAATCAAATATAAGAGGTATGATCAATCATGTCCTTAATTGTCGTATGATCATCAATATTCAAAACGTTCTCTTTCATAGAAAAACAAAATAAAGGCACGGGAAATCATGGGATTTTCATGGTTTTCATGGGATACGTCAATTTCCAAGCAATACGGAATGACTACTTAACACTCCTGAATCGATAAAATGAGTTCTAAAACATGGTTTCGGTTAAGCCATGTGAGTCCATTTCCCATCGAGGGGCCATTTTAATGTGATCACAAAGGTAGTTCAAGTGGTCTGACTGATGTAGCGATATGCTACAATGATGGAATGGTCTTCCATTTTGCTGTCAGACCTCATCCGACCTACACATCTACCTCTCACACTGAAGAGTTCCACACCACTGTCGCTTTATACGTCGCACCATGCATTTTCTTCGAGTACTGATAACCGTTTTCTATGGATACGACTTATCGGGTCGTGTAATGAGTTGTTTTACATATCAATACATTGTATAAACTTTAATAATGGATGGCAAATTTTAGAAAACATATGCAAAAAACGACGTGCTACAGCGCGTTTAACCTTAGCTATCCGTGTTGTATAAAATGAGCTGACAACTGCATAATTAAGGTTATCTTTCCTTACAGTAAAATACCCGTCTTTAATTGGCTAAGCGTTACGTTTTTTCTTATGTACCTCGTCAGTCTCATGGGCTGCGTTCGTTTTGACTCAATCGAGTGTAATCTTGCGCATGCTCACTTGCCACTAAGCGCGAACGACTCGAATTGCTAAACCGAGGCTGCGTTCGTTCAGAATAAAGTGTGTCGCACGTGCGATCGAAATCCTAATCGAACGACCCTTGTGTCACTCTCGTGTGCACTCTTGAGTCACTCGAAGCCCCTCCTGCTAAATCGAGGTGGGAAGTCGTGAGAGTAGCGGAAGTACGTAATTCAGTCTGATTAAAATCGACGGTTTTCCGTGGAATAAAAAATAAAAATTGCAAAATAGTGCATCTACTGGGATACGAACTCGTATCGTTCGTAGGTTTCCACGCCAAACCGACCTTGTGGCGAGGAATCTACAGAACCTGTTCGTATCCCGGTAGGTGCAAAATTGTGCAAATTTTATTCCTCGGAACAAGATCGATTTTAATCAGACTGTACGTAATTTGACGCAGTGTTTTAACCTGGTCAACCATAATCGTGTTGGCCTTTAGTCTTCCTAAGCCTCCGACGTAATTACATATATGAACACATTCGTAATAAGTCGATTTGAGGTTTTAATATAGATAAATGCAAATAGTAGGTTATATGCATGTTTATGTGTATTCGAAGACCATACAATTTTATATTTTCACATGATTTTGGTGCATTAATGGACGAATTGAGCAGTAAAATCGTAGACGATTGTAGATTTAGCTTTTTTGGATTCAGTAATCCTTTTCAAAACAGAATACTTTGACACCGGGCAACCACGTTTGATACTCGGTTGTCGTTCGCGCTAAGTGGCAACTGAGCATGCGCAAGTTTACCCTCGAGTGAGTCGAAACGAACGCAGCCAGAGTGTCACACTTGGTTACCTGGCTTCAAACAATATGGCCGACAGAAGGATGAAGTAAACCCCATGAATATATTTATCTAAACTGCAATTTTATCAATTCTTATAATACATACGTGGACATGTGGGTTCCACTGGGGTTTTATAGAATCGCCAACTGAGTTAATAGTAGTTGTGGGAATTGCTGTCGTTGCTGCTGTTGTTGCCGCTGTTGTTGAAATATTGTCCTCACCTGCCTTTCCCGTAAAGGAAGCTGCTGTCACAACTGAAAAGGGGAATATTATTTTCCTTAGATTGACACCTGTGTTTTCATACGTTAAAAACTAGCGAGACGTTATAACACTTAATTTCATAATCACGTAGTACCTTAACAAATATTTTTTTTACCTAACATTAATATTTCTATCTGGTACTAATATACCAGTAACTGAAGGTTAATTCTTGATCTTCTGTAAAATTATCACTCTAACTATCCTGCTCAACCAGGGTAAATCAATTCCCCTGATATTCTCAGCATACATGTATGTCGCCCTGTATCGCGCTATAAATAATCTATCAAGAGGTCCGATGTTCGAATCCCGCCAGGGGCACGGCAATGCAACTTTGTCTGCAATAGAGAACTGTTTTACACGCAGTAAGGTTTGGGTGAAATGCTACACTTATTGTCAGTGCAGTACCACCCATGGTTCGCTAGTTCCGGCCGTTGCTCGCAGGTTTCACCACAATACATAGCAACATGGTGTTGCGGGCTTTCTCCCTGCAATAATACCAGTAGCCGTGATATAAGTGAAAGAATCCTTAAAACGGCGTTAAATCCCAAATCACCTCGCCTTTAAGATTTGTGAACAACTTTTATAAAGTCTTTTGTATGTATGTAAATAAATTTATGTAATGTTACTTTATAAAACGAGTTCATCTCACTAAACGTCAGCAACAATAGTGATTTTAAACCGGGATTCGAACCTTGGATCATCGATTGAGAGAGTGCGTATATCACTCGCGAAATCTTTGTCCGAAGAGATTTCAGTGATGCTACGATCTGAGCAACTGTCCTGAAATTCAAGGCATAACTTGCTCCAGTCCCCTCACTTATTTAAGCCTTGCAGCAAATCCTTCACTTTTCTATGCTAACATAACGAAGCTCTCCTCCTGAAATGCACAGTGGCATCTCATTCTCTAGCACAGAAATATGACGGAATGCAGCGAGGCCTAAATGTGATTGAGATTGGCGTGAGTTATACCTTACGGCATTTTCTTCCCACATAGGTAACTCTGTTCTTGAAGGGCTGAACACGCCGGGAGAATAAAGAGAGCCCTGATTGGTTGTATTTGATTCTATTGGCAATCAGCGACGTTTTGTAAAAGTGACATCTGCCAATGACACGTCATAATGATGAAATAAACGTAAGGTAAATGTTTTTTTCGTTGAATGTGTTTTCCTTTAAATAACTTTATATTTGATTTTGTGAAGACAATTGACTATAAACATGCTGATAAATAAAGAAAACCAAATCAGTGACACATACCCAAAATAGTCCATTTGTGTTATTTACATAATATATTTTCGAAGGACATATGCTAATTTGAAAGCTCCAATATCTTTGGAATCACTCGGTCGACACAGTCACTTAAAGATGTGTTTTCATTGGTTAAAGGGACACTCCCTCTGTTATTGTAGTAACATAGGTCAAAAGTTACCAAGACTGTTCTTTTATCGAGAAGTATTGACTGTTGTCGAAAATTACCCTTTAAGTGCCAATCTGTTCAGTATAGTACATTATTAAGATATTTAGTCTTGATTATGATCGAAAATCGGACAATGTTCCGCGACTATCGCGCGTCAATTGTTCAAACATAATTTTGAAAACTTATAGGTAGCAGACAAAGAGACAGATATTTGTTGGTACAGTTCAATGGAACATATAATTGCCATACATGTAAATAGGGCACATGAATTCGGCATCTCATCGTGTATTAAGCAGCTGCTCGAGTTTCATTGAAAACAAGTTATTGTCAAATATTTGGCGTTAGGGGATATATATGCAAGTCGAGTGAGAGGAAAAAAAAAAAAAAAAAAGAAAAAAGTCGAGTGAGATGATTTGGACGTAAATCAGGACACTTGCTATTTGTGTATGTATCAAATCTAAATAAAATTTCATGAAAAACACGGAATGTCCCTTTAAGAAGCAGGGATACAGTATGAGGTTCTCCTATCCTCGCTAGGGAATTTTGCTTGAGTCGGGAACTTCAGTCCTTCTCGAACAGGGATTAGGAATCTAAAGAGAGTAACCTATGTGGGAAGAGAATACCTTATGAAGGGAAGTTGCCATTTGTGATATTCTTACCAGCAATGCAGGAAACAAGATGGAGAACTGTCAAACCAAGCCGGACCAACGGCATCCATGACCTATAACCCGGAAGTTGCGTCATTCGGAAAGTCATCGCTGTTTGAATCCAACAGTACACATTTCCTCCCATGAATGCAAACGCTGCCCCGATTAGATGAACGGTTAAAACATTTGATTCCTGAATTGTAAATCAAAAATGAAGAAATATGGAATTGTCAGACTGTTTAAAATCCACCCTGTTTTGGGGAATTAAATCTGCAAAATAGTTCATATCGAGAATCGGGATACGAACTGGTTTTACATGTATAGATTCCTCGTTGTAGGGTCTAAGGACATCGTGTATAGGTGCCAGTTCCGTACCAGTTTAGCGAAGACAAAGCCCAGTCAAATAGCTGACCAATCACATCATTGTTTTGAAGAGTTGGGCCGTTTTGAAAAAAATTCGAACAGACGAAAGGATAGCTGTTTGGAGTTATCTGTCCCTAGCTTCTCGCGCCGAAAGCTTTTGCTGGAGGTCTTGTGATTGGTTAACTGAATTGCTTTAGAACATGGAGTCATGCGGGCTGTACCTACGAACGATATGAGTTCGTATCCCGATAAATGTACTATTTTGCTTTTTGTACTAACTTTTATTTATCTGTAAACTGTCTATTTTAATCAGTTATCATATGTAATACTTGTAATTGGTAATAAGATAATAGTTTTATTTTAATATGTATTCTTTACATGTAGTTTGAAGGGTCACACACAATGTTTGCTGAATACAGAACAACAACATAAGTAAATTTAGAATAGAATGTATCTTCAATGTTATTAAAATCAATAGTATTCCGTGGAATAATAGTAGCAAAAACTGCATCAATTGGGATACGAACTGACGTTTCCACAAAATACTTGTTGCGGAATCTCTCGAACCACTATTTTATAACCGTGGATTAAATTAAACTATCTTGCATTTGTGTTTGTAGCGTTTCATTTGGACGCTAGTTTATGAACTTGAAGAATAGCTATAGGCGATCCAAATTTGGAAATTTTAAATTGTTTTCACTCATTAGTTGTAGTGAATTATTTATTAATTTATCTTTGGTCTAAAAAGCCATGTTGACTGAATCATAAATGGATTACGCATTACAATTCACGGGAGATAACTCTTGACAATATGCTGATAACACATGTTGAGTGTGACGAATTCATATTTTATAGAATTACAATATGTTAGGGGGAAAAGTGACAAAAGTGACATGTTTTTGCATATACACAATGTACATGTCAAATATACATTGTATATTTAAGCTAAAATGATTCATTATCCTTTCATCATAAATCCGTTCAATATGGTAAGGAAACAATTGTTTGTATTGTATTCACTTCGTAGTAGAACCAGTGCCTTGAATTCAAAACCCTACATTACACGATAAAGAAAATATATTTTCTCCGATAGCATATGGCTGTGTTTTTTCGATGAATACACTGTCGGCCAAAAGAAACGCCTACCAGATATCAGAATTCGTAAAAACAATAATAAGAACTTTACAGTTTTCCCAAGATTTCAATGGACTTTCTTGTTTTCAGCATAGCTTGGAGATAACCACAGTCTGATTAAAATCGATGGTTTTCCGTGGAATAAAAATTGCAAAATAGTGCATCTACCGGGAAACGAACTCATCAGTATCAGTTGTATATAAGTTGTAGGTTCCCCGCCAAACCGTCTGATAACGGCCCGTAGACTCGCGTGTTCGAGCGCAATTCAGGTAGCCAATCAAAAGACGCCCAACAAATGCTTTCGGTGCGGGAAGCTAGGGGCAGATAACTCCAAACAGCTATCCTTTGGTCTTTTCCGAATGCTTTCAAAACAGTGACCGTTTAAAAACTACCGTGTGATTGGTCAGCTATTTGACTGGGCTTTGGCTGTGCTAAACTGGTTCGGAACATTCGCCTATACGGGTGTTTTCAGACCTTGTGGCGAGGAATCTACAGAACCTGTTCGTATCCCGGTAGATGCATAATTTTGCAAATTTTATTCCTCGGAACAGGGTAGATTTTAATCAGACTGGAGATCACCATTGATTATATTTAAGAAATTATTATATCTTTCATTTCATGGATATTCAATTAGGCTAAAACTTTTAATCAGGGTATTGCATCTCGAAGGAAGCGAATTAAAACAATTACACTGGTTTTCCAGTTGAAATATATCTGAACAAATATAATAATTACCCCTGCTAAATTTAGGTTATCGTATGAAAGTGAAGTTATGAATCAATGGCGTTGTGCTGGTTTGAAATATGCTATTTACCTGGAAATTTGCTACAAGATACACTCCAAATGCAGATGTGAGTCCGACAATGAGGCCAATATTGTTGGTCCGTCTCAGTATATCTCTGCCACTGTCCTTGTATACACTACGAACTTGTTCGTACCTTATGAATACGCAAATGGTACCTGTGTGAAAAGTGTATGACGTCATTGCTGAACATAAATAGTCAAATATCACAAAAATTCCAAAGGGACAACAAAACATCTGTAAAATGCAGTAACTCATCGTGTTTTTTTGTTTACGTTGTCAGTGATAAACTCAATTAAAACTAATAACATATTTATATGAAATGGTATGGATTTATATGTTACACATTTCACCGTCGAACGGAGGACCCTTTTTATGCTTCCACATCCTATCAAGAATTGCCCTTGTCAAATATGATAGCATATTGCCCAATCTCGGCATAGCAAGACTAATTCAATCATCTGATCCCATAAAGAAATTATCTATGTAAAATATCTAATAACAGCGTCAAAGTGATATGTTTTCTTTTTCATTCAAGGTACGTGATATGGAATGATTTTCATTGAGTTGAAATGAAACTGTCATTTCAAAATCAAAGAAATCGTAATTCTGACCCCTATTTTATTTTTCACCTTGTCAAAGTTCGACAAGTTGCACCACGGGTACTGACATGACGCTGACGTTTGAGAATACTATTATATACATGAACATTTTTATCAAGTGCAGTAGAACAAATTAACGCCCCAAAGAAATCCAAATGACACGATATTTGTTTATAGATACACAAGTAGGTGAACAAAGTTTCTGAAAAGCAGCTTTACAAATGACCTTATATTCGTTTTACACTCAAAAATACATATAAAATACGTTTAAGAATTGGTATAATGATTATATGGAAAAATAATGATGAGCTGAAATGAAATAATGGAATTGATTTGAGAATTGGTATTATACAGATAGACAAAATATGATCCAGAATGAAGTTGAAGTAGTGAGATCAAAATTACACTCAACCGCAAAAGAAATGTCACCATACAAAATGAAAGATAATTCAATCAACGGGTTATTAACATAACTGAAGAGATACAGTTTGTCTTCAGAAGCCAACTTAACTAAATTTGAAATTTCAAAACATTATCTGCTACTGTTTCTGAGAAACAAACGTTTTAAGAAATCAAGATAAGAGAGTCAAAAAGGGCCTGTTTAGCTTGTTTGGATTGTTTGGACGTCCTACAGTAAACAAACCTAGGTCCAATAAGGTTATTTAAGTCGACATCACATTTTCTTAATTAAATTGCAATATTTCATGAATTTTAAACTAAAATGTCAAACATCCTGGATAAAACGACTTTGATCAAGCGATTTCAATATGTACTTCACATGTACTTGAACAGATATCTTGAGAAGTCAAATATTGTTGTTTTTAGAAATGGAGGATACTTAAAAAGGTTAGAAAAATGGTATTTTGGTGGAAAGGAAATAACTGCTACAACATACTATAAATATTTGGGTATTATTTTTTCGTCTCGATTAATTTGGTCTAGAAATTGTGAAAAACTAGCATTACAAGCACAACGTGCCTGTTTCCCTATATATCGTCTGTTATGTAATTATCAAAACATTGGCTTTAAAACTGTCATGAATATTTTTTATACTAAGATAGCTCCTATAGCCTTATATGGCAGTGAAATCTGGGGATATTGTTTCAGAGAATCTATAGAAAAAGTCCAGAATAATTTCATTAAGAAATATTTATTAATCAGTAAAAAATCATCTACTATAGCTGATTGGGTGAAACTGGTAGATACAATCTGTGTGTAAGATATTATTGTAATTGTACTAGATATTGGTGCCGGTTAATACGATTACACCCTTCACGACATCCTGCAGCAGGTTATCAAATGTTAAAGCAGCATGATGAAAATGGTAGCCAGAACTGGGTATCCCATGTACGCACACTTCTAGCCACAACAGGATTTTCATATGTATGGGTAAACCAAGATTTCGGGGATTTCTCTCTTTTTATGTCTGAATTTAAGAAGCGCTGTATTGAAATAAATATTCAAGACTGGTATACAAGATTAGACAAGTCACATTACCTATCTTTCTATAAATCCTTCAAGTCTGTTTTTGCAGCTGAATCATATATTTTTTCAGATTCTGTACCTAAAGATTTATTAAGGTTATTTGTTAAATTGCGATGTCAGTCACATAACCTTCAAGTACAGAAGTTTAGACGAAGCAACAATATTAATGTCAATGATTTACTTTGCACACGCTGCTGTTTGCATGAGATACAAGATGAATACCATGTTATTCTCGTATGTCCATATTTTAAGCATCTTAGAAAATTGTATGTACCATTATTTTATACCAATAATCCTACAAGAATGAAATTCTGTAAGTTAATATCCTGTGAGAATTTGTCATTAATTAAAAATGTTGCTTAACCAATCATGTCCCTATAGAGAACACTCAAAATTTTCTCCGGCAGGAGTAATTCGTTTCATGCACTGTTGAAAACATGGTGACGTTTCTTTGAGTGTACATCATATTTGCACTCCTAAACACAATTATGTTAATAATGTTATTGGATGCATCTGTACAAATGACCTGATTTTGTTTTACTTACATAGAAACGCATACAATCCCTGAAGCAAACCGAAGACACAGCTTTCTGGCGGATGACTACCGGTATCACTGAAAAGATATTTATTAAAAGTAAAACAATTTTTAAAACACATTTATTAAAATTTAGATTTTTGTTGTGTTAAATATTATTAACCGATACAGTCAAGCCGCGATAGTCCGGCCACCGATAATCCGAATCTCGCAGTGACCGAACGGTAGCAAGCTGTAACCAAAATAATCTCTATATAAACTCATCAAATGTTGATTCATTAATCCGTTAATTCCGTTTCCGAATCAGAACGGCAATTAGCTGTAACGGATTTGTTAATTACAACTATATCTGCTTCATTAATCCGGTGGTTCATCAAAAGTGTTCGGGTAATCCCCTTGACAAGCGATCATCACACTGATTGGATCGGTAAACTTCAATGACAGTGGATTGACACAGGAGTTGAGTGTTTCAGTAGTTTGTGATTTTGAGTAATTGTAATGTATTACTTTGTGTGTCAGGAGTTTGTGATTATAATCAATTGAAATTTCTCATTTTGTGTGATATTTATAAATATCCAGCGTGTCAAACTCATTTGATATTCTAAATACCCGTAGTTTCAAAGGGGATCAACTTCACCTTGTTTGGTTCATTACAGTAGTCCGAACATTTCACTATCCGAACGTTTTTGATTATATATTGTTACTCAAAAATCTATATAAAATTAAGATTATACATACTCGGCATTAAATTAGCTTATTTCAGCAAGTACGTCTCATTCCTACGAGTCAATTTACAGTAATACTCTTATTAATTAAAGTGGTTTTATCATATTAACCACTGACTTGGTATGTTTAAATATCAAACATCAGAATACTAAATAGAAGGAAATTTAGCAGTTGTAGATACATAGTTAATGTAAATATCTGTCTCTAAAAACGGCTGGTAAATAAATATATTTTTCAACGATTTTCAACGATCATTCATTTGTTTTAGGTATGAAATTTCATGTTTTACAATGCATTTAGAGTAAGCAATATAGCATGAAACGGCCAATTAACATGATATTGTAATATAAACAAGAATCTGTGTATGATAATTAAAACAATATTTGTAGATACCCGATATGATTTTAGACTAAAAATATCATGTTCTGTTGTGAAAAAGTCTTACCTTATATAAGGAAACGATGCATTCACGTGACCAAGGCTAACAGCGATTCCATATCTGAAGAAAATTAAAAATAAATATTATTCCTCTCCGATGTTGTTTATAGAAGAACAGAAGGAAAAGTGAGCAATTGGTGTGTTTAAAGGGAGGATTTTATCGGGGTATATTTAGTGGAAGTGAAATTCGAGGAGACATGTCCGTTTATGCAAAGTTGAGAAGTAATCCAAGTCGAGGTATCGGTGGTCGAGTGGATAAGGTGTAGATACAATCAGTGCTGGGAACCGTTCGCCCGATTCGTAGAGAGTGGGTTCGAATCTCTCAAGTGATTCTTCCCCGCAAAAAGTATTTTTGTATTACTCATAATTTTCACGAGAACTAGGGTACCTGTATTTTCATATTTGATGCTTGGCTGCAGCATGTACAACTTTAAGTAAAAAAGGATATATTTTGAGTATCTGTCCTTTCGTGAGTGAGTTAGGGTTTAACGCCGCTTTCAAGAGTATTTCACTTATATCACGGCTGCTAGTATTATGACAGGGAGAAAGCCCGCAACGCCATGTGGATATGCATTGCGGTGAAATCTGCGAGCAACGGCTGGAACTAGCGAACCATGGGTGGTACTGCACTGAAATTCAGTGTAGCATTGCACCCAAACCTGACTGCGTGTAGAACAGTTCTCTACTGCAGACAAAGTTGCCGTGCCCCTGGCGGGATCTGTCCTTTCGTAAAACTTATAATGTATGTTTACCAAAGAACATTTAATACATCCTCTGTTAATTATGTTATGTCCGACGGACGGGTGTGTGTGTGTGGGGGGGGGGGGGGGGGGGGGGGGGAGGGGGGGGGGGACGACGGACGGGTGTGTGTGTGTGTGGGGGGGGGGGGGGGGGGGGGGGAAGGTATATATGTGCGGAGAGTGAATCATACATGTATACAAAACGACAATCACTTGATAGGAAATGTCCCAATATTGTGATACTTAGTTTGAATACGTACGTGATGAAACAGAAGACAGGAAGACATATAAGCAGAAGAACGGGTAGAATCTCGCCTCTACACGTCATTGTGTCAGTTACCGTAGTATCTGTAAAGAACAAGAGGAACAACCTGTAAAATTATCAAATAAATCAGTTTTAATAAATAAAGGTATTCTTTATTCTTTATTATGTAATGTTTTCGGATGTCTGCAAGTGGTTTACAAATAAGTAAAACATGATATTCATCCTCTATCTCCCCTGAATTATATGCATGTTTATGCAATAATTATGTAATTGTCATCTGCTGAATCCCCTAGTGGGATATCTAAACATTCGATATATTGAAAATTGAAGTTGTTCTATTGATGATTTGTTTGTTATCGCCGATAATGAGATTACTCCAGTGACGTCACAGGTGTCATCGCTTCAGGGACCACACCTCAACATATACCATGCTGGTCGCCGGGGCTAAACTAGGCGTTTTTTTAAAAGCTGTATACAAGTAATTTATGGGCCTATTTCAGAAATTTAAAATCGAGCATTTGTCAAATTGAAATCCCATTTTAATGAATCCGAATGTGACCATAAGGTATGACGTCTAACCTTTACAAGTTACTAACTCGAATCACACTTTTTTCACGATTTAATTGAAATCTCATCTTAGTTATTGTTTCAGCAAAACGTAGAGACCTCCATTACATGTGTATCTTAGAAATTATGTATTGTATATCTACAAATACATATAGGCGTTCTTTTGCCAGGTACTGTATCTTGTTAAGCTTGTTAAGACAGACAGACAGACAGACAGACAGACAGACAGACAAAATAGTTTTATTCTTACAAATGTATGTATAATGACCAGAGGCCAAAATGGTCTGTGCTAATAAAGGTATCTGTCTGTCTGTGTTACATTTAATGTATAAAATGCGGGTACAGTGACAGTTTAAAACATAAAATTATAGACACAACACAAAGCCATATTGGCAATGCGACACACAAAACCATGAACAAACTAATTAAAAAAAATAAGATTAAAATACAAATATATCTATATGGTATAAGGTATATTTGATCATTGAGATGAAAGCTTACGCCTATTCATACAACTAACTAAAGCGGCCAGTGTCTAACAATATTGTCCATCTGTAGAAGGAATAAAGCTTGTTCAATATATGATAACTGGGCGAAATTTGGGTATAAAGTACTAACTTTTTTAAATAGGTATTATCATAGATCTGAATAATGAAATAGGACATTTAATTAAGAAATGAACTTGAACCTGGCGACGACAGTGACGGCATATCCTATCTAAAAGTGGTAATTGATAAGGTGTCAAACTGTTGTGTCGTGTAAGGTGTTCTGGTATAGGTGTCTAGTAAACTGACCTTTATCAGTGAACACGGATGTCAGTGTCGGCTGACTGAAGGCGTACAGGTAAAATGTTTACTACTGACCCATATATACCTGGCAACAGGGACAGGTAAATTGCTTACAGATAACGCTTTCAAATGTGTTTCGTATGTGGTTGTTATCAGGTGTTCACTGTTTTTTTTTTATATGAACTGTTCATTATATCCCGGCGTAATTGTACATACAATGAATATTCAGACTTTAGGTTTTGTTTGTATAATTTTACTTATATTCACAATGATAATCAGATTGCCAATTAGTTACTTAACATCTTCTCAACTCAACCATATTTTATCCTTTGTGTGTATACTGACGAACAAAAGAAACGTGACCACATTTTCAAAAAGTAAATAACGAACTACTGCTGCCGGATAAATTTGTTTGGAATGCGTTTTATAGGCTCCTGTTTGACAAAGAAGTACTTATCATTTCATACATCTGTGTATCACACTTTCATTTTTCTGCCTGTTCAAATATATATGTCAGGGTAATAAAGTCAATTTTTTTGGCCAGAATGTTTAAAAATGATAACATGTAGAAATTTTATTCATACAAGATGGTGTCGACATAAATATCTTTCTTTGACGCATAATTGTAGGACGTCATAAAACAAGCCACAAACCTCTTTTGACTCTCCTGTCTTATCTAAAGATTCTTAAACGACGACTTCAAACGCTTGTCATTAATACATTTGAATAAATAATGCTTTAAAAATTCAAATTTAGTTTTTATGAGTTCTGAAGACATTATGAACTGTTTCAGTCATATGCATCACTCTTGGATTGACAAATGTTGTATTTTGTATGGTGGCGTTTCTTTTGTTAGTGAGTTTATGTAGTCACGTCACCATCATACATAGACTTGTATCATCAACAATTAGCTCATAGTGTGATTTTGGCATCTTTGTTACAGGAAACTTGAAGCTTGCAGATCGACTTAACAGCAAATACGGATATAACAACTGCAATATCTCATGAATGAAATTGGTAATAAATAAATAAACCCATTCAAAATTGTGTATTAATATTATTACTCACACATAAACAAAATAAAATCTTATAACACATGTTAACACATTAACATATGATAATTTATACACCAGTTGAATTTTTTGTCACCAAGCATGAATTTGTTTTAAGTCACTTCACTTGTCGAATTTTGATAACAGGCCAGTAGAGTGTTTCACGTCTGTACATTAATTGGGACACACATGTACAACATGATAACACCCCACCATTGTCAAATTTTGTCATATGGTTCAACAGTGTTTTGTGTTGATTAATTCAATTGTTTCGCCCAATAATACGATTTCATAAATGACATTTCAGTACATGTTGAACATTTCCATGTAATATGTTCATTTCATAAACATACCGTATAATGTTCAATGGCATATCGTTTACTACTGACCCATATATACCTGGCAACAGGGACAGGTAAATTGCTTACAGATAACGCTTTCAAATGTGTTTCGTATGTGGTTGTTATCAGGTGTTCACTGTTTTTTTTTTATATGAACTGTTCATTATATCCCGGCGTAATTGTACATACAATGAATATTCAGACTTTAGGTTTTGTTTGTATAATTTTACTTATATTCACAATGATAATCAGATTGCCAATTAGTTACTTAACATCTTCTCAACTCAACCATATTTTATCCTTTGTGTGTATACTGACGAACAAAAGAAACGTGACCACATTTTCAAAAAGTAAATAACGAACTACTGCTGCCGGATAAATTTGTTTGGAATGCGTTTTATAGGCTCCTGTTTGACAAAGAAGTACTTATCATTTCATACATCTGTGTATCACACTTTCATTTTTCTGCCTGTTCAAATATATATGTCAGGGTAATAAAGTCAATTTTTTTGGCCAGAATGTTTAAAAATGATAACATGTAGAAATTTTATTCATACAAGATGGTGTCGACATAAATATCTTTCTTTGACGCATAATTGTAGGACGTCATAAAACAAGCCACAAACCTCTTTTGACTCTCCTGTCTTATCTAAAGATTCTTAAACGACGACTTCAAACGCTTGTCATTAATACATTTGAATAAATAATGCTTTAAAAATTCAAATTTAGTTTTTATGAGTTCTGAAGACATTATGAACTGTTTCAGTCATATGCATCACTCTTGGATTGACAAATGTTGTATTTTGTATGGTGGCGTTTCTTTTGTTAGTGAGTTTATGTAGTCACGTCACCATCATACATAGACTTGTATCATCAACAATTAGCTCATAGTCATAAATAATGTAAGTCACGTATATCTTACTGTTATTTTTTTAAGCGACCCTTCCTATGTTTACTGTAGTTATATAATGTAATGTGTTGTATATGACTGATATTGAGAATTAAAATTTCAAAGGACTTTTATCTTTATTATTTATTGGTAAACATTTTATTACCCATATTGTAATTTTAAGCTAAAATGAAATTATTGTACGGCCGTTAACGCATCTGGTATCTATTTCTTTGATTTGGAGATTTAGAAAGTGATGCAATGAATAATAATGAACGCAATTTGATTGGATATACTGCACTAACATCCGTGTTGATATTAATAGAAGAATTATGTAGTTAACTTCATATAATATCAATTCCATGTCATAGTACAATACGTGCAATATTGTCAGTGACTGTACAATAAAATGCGCGTCACCGATTGACCCCTGGACATGTATACTCTTTACATGAACTGCACGTGAAAATGCATGCATTTCCAGATAATATGCACGAGATATCCGTGCAATTGATTGTTAACATTCCAAAACGATCGCGGTTGCACGAGCTGCACGTGCGAGCGCTGGCATACCAAAATATTTGAAGCTGCACGAGATACCGGTGCAATTGAGTGTTTACATTCCGAAACCATCGTGATTGCCTGAACTGCATGTGTGATTTTGGCATCTTTGTTACAGGAAACTTAAAGGTTGCAGATCGACTTAACAGCAAATACGGATATAACAACTGCAATATCTCATGAATGAAATTGGTAATACATAAATAATCACATTCAAAAGTGTGTAATAATATTATTACTCACACATAAACAAAATAAAATCGTATAACACATGTTAACACATTTACATATGATAATTTATACACCAGTTGAACTTTTTGTCACCAAGCATGAATTTGTTTTAAGTCACTTCACTTGTCGAAATTTGATAACAGGCCAGTAGAGTGTTTGACGTCTGTACATTAATTGGGACACACATGTACAACATGATAACACCCCAGCATTGTCAAATTTTGTCATATGGTTCAACAGTGTTTTGTGTTGATTAATTCAATTGTTTCGCCCAATAATACGATTTCATAAATGACATTTCAGTACATGTTGAACATTTCCATGTAATATGTTCATTTCGGAAACATACCGTATAATGTTCAATGGCTATCGTACTATTGTTTTAGCCGTGTCCAAATCACAAGCAATAAAACACACTTGGATTTTTTACGACTTGATCAAATTGAAATACTAAATCACGAAAATAACAACACACATTTGAAGCGTCAAAAAGTGCTTTCAACATATAATAAAACACATGTCAAGCGTCTAAATGTGTGTTCATCTTCTTATAGTAACATGAATATGATTTCACTCTGTGACCAAAAATATACATACGTTAATTATAAAAACAGTATATTTTTGCTAGACTTTATATATAACCGTATTTAGATAAAGTCCAAAGGTTAAGATAGATCTTAGTAATCAAACCGAAACATAACAAAATAATTACCTGGCTCAGTCCAATATGAAAACTCAAGGAAACGCCCTTCTTATACCAGCTTTTTGTTCCACGATGAATATAATATGTTATAATGTTATCAAGTCGATTTCGCTAACCCAAATAGCAAACATTCAATTTTCGCCCAGCAACCCTTGTCAATCCCACTGTCTTATCAACAGATAAATATTGCAACTTACATTGCTAACAGTTGTCTCCCTTTGCTTGATAAGGAACTGCACGTTTTCTGAGATTGTATTTCTCTTAAGGCGAAACAAATGTATTTTATTGTTTAACGACATCTTCATCCATACAGTGAAATACATATACTTGTGTATTACTGTTTGTGTATTTGTGTACACGGTCAATTTTAATAAACTGCCAGGCGAAAGGAAGTACTAACCTCAGTTGATTTCGATTTATTCAACTTTTAAAAGAAGTCAGATGCATTCGACTATTGCACGATACAATAATACTTATCTGAAGTAGTTTGACTGAATAGATTGGTGACTGTGGTTAGATTTGAGTTAAAATATATTTACATGGGTAAGAAATGAAATTTACACCAACATGACACCTACCATGTTTAAAATGTTGTAAATGTGTGCAGAATGAAGCACATTTGTTCATTTTCACACAGAATATGTCTTATGTGTCGATGAACACATGTGTATCATCCACAAATGTTTTTGAAGAAATTTGAAATTTAAATTTGAATTTTTTTAATTTAAAAAATATGCAGAAGTATTCTTTGACTGCTGACTAAACACCTGTTCTTTTTGGTTTTAGACATCGAAAACTTAAGATATTGCAATTGATATAATACATATGATAAAATCAACCGAGGTGAGTACTTTCTTTTGCCGGCAGTTTTCGATTGCTTACGAAGTTATTGTGACATGCCCAAATTTACAAAATGTAGAATTCACCTGTTTATCATTATAATTAAAAAAACAAGTAGTACTGTTCCATTTATAGCTGAATTCGGGAGAAGGGTTAATATGATTAGGTGTTTTAAAACTTTTTGAAAAATAATTTCTCAAAATGTTATTTTTTATAATAAAATATAACGCGTTCGGCCTGGTGTTACCTCGATTAAACATTGTATACTCTTGGAAAATAATTAAGCAACATCCAATTTTTGTAAACAGCAAACTCGTTCCGATTTGTAAAAAGACAATATGTCAGGAAAACGGTTAGGGGTTTTCGGTAGAACATTCACTTATTTAGCAGTAATAACAGTTTGCTATCTTTTGAATAACGGCTGTTACAATAATGTGCTATTTTGGTGTCCAAATCCAAGTTCCATTATGAAATGAACATCAATATTTGTTGCTGTAATGTGATTAGTGTCATTCTTTCAAGTCCAGCGATAACACTGAAATCAGTATGTACTCTCAAAATCCTGAAACTGTCAATTTCAATAAAATTGTCTTAATAAACAAATACGGTCACTACTTGCGGTATTGGCTTATCTGAAGCGAGAAGAAGTGTTTAATAAACCGACTGAACACAAATAATCTCAAAATTTTCACAGAATATATGGGTGTAGGATTTTTCTCATTTATCGTTAAAATGGGGACTGAAAGTTTAATGTCTGTCCAGCTTCTTATCATGCATGATAAAATATGTTTTGGTGTATGAATGACAACTTGGTATAAAAAATGTTATGTACAATAAATCACACTCATTTCGACGGGAAAATCATGTTATTAAGCTTTCGATCAAGAGTAACAAAACTTGTGAAGGAAATTATGAAGTAAATTATATTTTCAAGTACATTTTAAAAAATGCAGAAATATATTATTAAACGGTCAAAGTTCAGAGTCTTTTCTTCAGTGCAAAGGACGGACATGAAAGATAGGGGAATAAAATGTCTAATATTTTCATTATTTTCAGAGTATGAAATTGTTTATTTTAATATTCATATAAATCGTGATGGATTGTGTAAATAAAATTGGACAGTATGCTTATGTCAGAACGAAATATCCGTCTATTTTTTAAATATGATTGATTGTCTGGTGATTGCCGATATTTTGGCAATAATTCATTTTAAGCGACTCCCTTTTCAAACAAGATTTGTCCTTAGAAATACATGTCATTTAGATAGTGAACAAATGTAACAAAATTACCAAAATACAAAAATGTTAAGGTTTGTCCTGTAAAAGCTTATAGATTTTACATCAAAACCCGAGTTCAAATTATTAATCGGTATACATGAATGTTGACTATTAGGCACCACTGCGCAGGAAACGGATATGGATGAGGTGTCGCCGGATATCCGGTCCTGGACATGGGATAATTACACTGAGCACGTAACCAGAAAACTCAAGCCGTTCGGTGACGACATCCTAAGAACAGCTTTGGAACTATGCCCCCCTCAACAAAACATCACGCCAGAGTTTCAACTCCCGTCTTTGAGTAGTGACGTCAGAGTCAATTGTCCTAACGATGTTCTAGCCAATACATTTGCTGCCTCATCTACACTGCGGGTCTACCGATACGTCGTGACGTCATTTCCGGCTCACCCGTTCCATTGGCATGGAAACTCATTCGCACAAGCTTATGCATTTCATGGTTGGGATTTGATTGTATTTTTTGGTTCTTTCCGTGCGTACTTTCCAGAACCGTCTCAAGATAATTTGAATTTCCAAAGGTTACTGAGACAAAACATAATGTATTTTGCACGGAATGGCTTCCCTTATGAAATAGGCTGGCTTTCGTATCCTGAGACTACCGGAATACTTTCTGATACGTTTTATCCCGTCAAAACATATCATTCTAAAGGTTGTGAATTTTTGTTGACAAATGGCTTTTTTTCATATGGCTGGATTAACTAAACAAATTATCGTTGTTTAAATAAATACCAAAAAGAAAATCCGACTTTGGTTTTTTATCGTTCAAGATAAAAGTTAGAGATGACTGAAATCCTTTACGTTCTAAGTGAGTGAGTGAGTTATTGTTTAACGCCGCTTCGGCAGTATGGCAGCCATTAGTGGCGATTTACTTTCTAAAATTATATCTACTTTTGGACATTCTCATCCAAGAGAGGTTATTCCCTTCAGATTTCTATCGTAACATATGTTACATATAGGCGCATTATCCCTTGGTGGTGTAAATTTGCATACTGCTTACATCCTTATTTGTGTCCAATCAAAAATCTGTATATCTGCGGCCGAATTATGTCATGAAGTCACTCTAATTATATAACAGTTAAGGAATGCTCTGTTCGAAACAGCGTCGTTGATTGCGAACTTTTGATGTTACCAATTGGTATTCTCTATTTCTAGCCACGAATATTGCCTACATGTGTATGTAATAGAAGTTGTGATAGAAAATCTAAAGGGAGTAGCCTTTGTCGGAAGATAATGACTTTGGGAATACTTGAGAGAAAATATCTTTTCCATGGCCGTTTTGATGAACAAGGAAACGCCCTTCCCTTCAAATAGCAACTTCCAAACGCAAGGCATAACCAGTCTCCATTACTTGCTGATTTAAGACTTGCAGTATTTCCCTCGCTCTTTTGTGCCAATATAATGGATCGCTGCATAGTGAGCTCGGATTTCCAATTACAGAGATCTCACGGAAATAATGCAAGGCCTAAATCAGCCAGTAATGGAGACTGGCAAGAGTTATGTCTTTCATTGGGAAGTGTTTCAAATAGATGTTTCAGTATCTTTACTTACGCTATCAAAGTGCATTTGTTCCGATGTAATGACTGTTTATGAAGACTAAACGGAAGTGTGTCATGTTATAGAATCATTTTGATTGGTAAGCTCAGCTCACAAGCCACGACCGCTGATTGGTTGAAATAGCAGCCAAGGGAGAAATAAAAATCATCGGGTCGTCGAGCTATATTTGGGTTCAGAGAAAAGTGGAGTTTTATCGGAACAAACATTAGAAACTTAAATAGGTTTGCCTAACTTACTTTTCTTTGTTAATCATTCAATTCGTTGTACAGTCGACAAGTAAAATGCGCATGGAGTTTCAATTGTTTTAGATCTGCATTGTGCTCCCGTGTAACATGTGAAAAGCGTGCGTCACGTGCAAAGTTGTATAAGATAACGGGGCGGGCGAATCAGTGCGAAAGTGACAATTCATGACTGATGTTATTCACCTAAAACTTGAATTCCAATCTGGAAGAATGCCAAAGTTTCAACACAAGAAATGCTTTTAGAAAAACAGGATTTTCTGGATAACAACTTTTTTATTGTGAACATACACTGTACACAACGTTTCGGGGTATATTCTTACTCACTCATCAGGTGGAATGAATACGCCGCCAAAACGAATCAAGCATAGCCATTGCGAACGTGACAATTCATGACTGATGTTTTTCACCAAAACTTTCCAATCTGGAAAAATGCCAACGTTTCAATACAGGAAATGCTTTTAGAAAACACGATTTTCTGGATAACAACTTCTTCATTATGAACTTACATTGTACAGGACGTTTCGGGGTATATTCTTACTCCTTCATCAGGTGGAATGAATGGTATTCCACCTGATTAAGAAGTAAGCATACACTCCGAATCGTAATTCGTCTTATGTATTCCACTTCGGAATGCAATTTAACGATTTAAATAATAGGTGTTCCTTTAAATATATATCCTCTATTTGACCTCGATGTATAACATAATAAAAGTGATCTTTGCGATTGAATTATACACAAAGAAAACAGTTAAGCATCCCCGGATATTTATGATGATATTTTTCGATGATATTTTAAATAGTTAAGCAAGGTTCATATATGAGAAGAGTCGATTTCCAACCAGTGATGCGTGACAGTCGCTCCAACCAGTGATGCGTGACAGTCGCGTCTGCACGTTCGGGGCATGCACGTGCAACATGCTACGTTCGAGGATCACAAAAAGCATTTGATGGTATGTAACGTTGCTTTCGATAGCCATTCAAGCATATCTATTGAACATGAAATGAAGACGATTGTCAATGGATCTCAGAAATAAAATTATTGATATGCACTCTGCAGGAATGTCCTTTAAGGCGGTTGGACGAAATCTGGGATACCATTACATTGTTGTTAGTCGTTTAGTCCGGAATCATGCACAGACAGGAAGTGCAATGGACCGTCCAAGGTTTGGAAGAACTACTGTCACTACACCTCGAGAGGACCGGCACCTTCTTCGACACGTACGCCGAGAACCCTTCCTGACAAGTCCTCAGCTGAAACGTCTGTGGTTACCAAATGGAAACATCAGCACCTGAAGAGTCGGAAATCACCTCAAATCGGCAGGACTAAAGAAAAGTAATTAAACGTCCCTTGTTGAGAGACCATTATAAACGTGCACGTTTGGCATGGTGTTTGGACAGACAACACTGGCATCTGAGGACCTGGCAGAAAATCCATTGGTCTGATGAGAGTCGATTCTTGCTCCATGTTATTGATGGGCGTGCACGTGTTTGGAGACAAAAGAATACAGCTTATATCCCCAGGAACATCTAGCCAACTGTTACGTATGAAGGGGCTCTGTTATGGTATGGGGATGCCTGTCTCATGACTGCAAGCTGGATTTGGTCACCATCAGGGGCAACTTAACGGGAGCTCAATACATCAGGTACGTGCTACAGTCGGTCGTTGTTCCTCATTTCGATAACCATGCACTTGCTACACGACCACAGTACATGGACGACAACGCCCGGCCTCAACGATCACGTGCCGTTGTCGATTACATGCGAGCCAACGCAGTGACAACTTTACCCTGGCCAGCAGTAAGCCCCTCTGAACCCTCTGGAGCATGTGTGGGATATTCTAGGGCGGCGACTCCAGGCTCGGAACCCTCCAGTACAGAATTTACACTAGTTGAGGGCAGCACTGCTCGCTGACTGGATGTTATTGACACAAGGACAGATCCGAGGTTTGACAAGAGGCATGAGACGTAGGGTGCAGTGTGTCATCCGGGTACGTGGAGGTCCTACCAGATACTGATCATTCTTATTGAACATGTACACTAGGGTCTACAAAGAACATTTAGAAGTGACAATACCGGTGCGAATGTGTTTTGTTTCACTTGCAGCTCCATACTTTTGTGGGCAGTGTTTCATGGTAAAAACAGTACCTGTGTCAACATGACGTCATCGCTATTAAATAATGATAACAGCTACCTATTATTGCGTTTCTGTCTTGCAAGTTGGCTGTTCTATCTGAAAAAATAAATCTCAGACTAATTTAGGGTCATAGCAGAGCTTACTTGTTTCTGACATTCAGCTCTATGAAAATATCAGGGGGTGCTTAACTTTTTTTTATTTGTGTATATTTCTAACGCGGATCTTCGGACGTAATGAAGATTAAATGACGACATTAACACATTAAGAATATCCGTTTAATTATGAAATTGAAAAAATAAATATTCGAAATGTGTTCGATTTCGTTTAAAGACAACACAATGATAACAAATTTGAGTAATAATCAACGAAATACATGTAATATTGCACTCAGTTCACAACAAAAACACATTGCATAATAACAAAATTGATATATTTTTCACACTTTTGCAGAAAAGTAACAATAAAAAGGCAACTCTTAGACATTATTTATCTTAATTAAGCTGATTGTATAAGTAACATTTTACCACATGTATAATGCATAAATAATAAAATCCCATCCTAACGAAAACAAAAACAAAAAACTCTATATTTATGCTATGTCCATATTCATATTTATGCTTCTTTATCATCTATGCTGTAAATTCAAATATGTTAAATTTTATCTTTAATTTATGTTATTAGTACACGTGTAATTATGTGGATTGTTACCCATTTTTAAAATCCCAATTCTATTATTAAAAAACAGTAAATTAAACTTATTTTTAATGTTTGATTTGAAAGATCTTTTAAAGACTTATTCATTTGTCAATTTTTAAATGTCAATGAATTAATTTGTTTAATAACTTTAGCAAATGTACACAAATGTATATAATCACACAAGCAAACAATTACAATGATGATACGAATACAATGAATCAATTTACAGCGAATTTTAGTTAGGAAATAGATTTGAAAAAAATAAGTTAATCAACAATTCAACAGTCGTTGTCATCATCACAACCCAACAGTCAAAACATAATCTTGCATCTATGTGCATGATATCCTCGTGCAAATCATACTTACGGAAATTCAAAATGCACGTGTTTGTCCATTTCAGGTCAAGTGCTCACAAAACACGAGCAGCCCACGAGAAAAGCATGCATTTTCAGATTTCACAGCCGTAGATGGGTACTTATTTGTTCTGGAGTGTCAACTGTTTGTCACAAAAGGCTTTTTGTTTCCTGGTTTTGTTTTTAAATGGTACATTTCATGCGGGTATTGTTGATACTTTAACCTCATTTAATGTACCATTACTGTTTCCGTGTATCATGTTGTTGATGTCGAAATTAGCCGAGTAATGAACCGTAGGAAATTGGATTCTAAAATATCTAAATTCCGGAGCAAATGTACAGAAATATATCGCTGTTGTTATCGCTAACACCCATTCCATCGCCGTTGAAACGACATGCGCAGAATATCCCTGAAAAAATAGTGATTTGAATTATAACATTGAAGAGAGTTGAGAGATCTTGAAGCTAGAAAAGAAATTCAACGGAATTGTATTTCAGTTACAGTTTAAGAAATGTTTAAATGAATTTGAACAGAAAATGATAAGGAATTAATTTACAGTTGAAAATTAAAAATGAAATGAGTTTGAATTTGAAAAATAAGGATTAATGGTCATCTTTTCCTAAAACAAGTAAGATTTAATATCCTTTATCCAAACATACATGAGAATATATCTTCTTTAATTTTAACCTACCCACTTACATTTTTTCAACGGTCCGGCCGTGATGAAAATATTTAAAAAATTCAAAATCAAATATGAGAAGTATGATCAATCATTTCCTTAATTGTCGTAGGATCATCAGTATTCAAAACGTTATCTAACATAGAAAAACAAAATAAAGGCACAGGAAATCACGAACGTGGTTTTCATGGGATACGTCAATTTACCAGCAATAAGTGTTATCAAATTCAATGACTACTAAATACTCCTGAATCAATAAAATGAGTTCTAAAACCAATGTACATGGTTCGGTTAAGCCATGTGAGTCCATTCCCATCGAGCGGCCATTTTAATGAAGGTAGTTCAAGTGGTCTGACTGATATAGCGATATGCTATAATGATGAAATGGTAATCCATTTTGCTGTCAGAAGTCTCAAATTCTCATCAGACCTACACATCTACCTCTCACACTGAAGAGTTCCACACCACTGTCGCTTTATATGTCGTACGATTTTCTTCGAATACTGATAACCGTTTTCTATGGATACGACTTATCGGGTCGTGTAATGGGTTGTTTTACATATCAATACATTGTATAAACTTTAATAATGGATGACAAATTTTAGAAAACATTATATGCAAAAGACGACGTGCTACAGCGCGATTAACCTTAGCTATCCATGTTTTATAAAATGAGCTGACAACTGCATAATTGATGTTATCTTTCCTTACAGTAAAATACTTGTCTTTAATTGGCTAATGTACCTCGTCAGTCTCATGGGCTGCGTTCGTTTTGACTCACTCTAGTGTAATCTTGCGCATGCTCACTTGCCACTTAGCGCGAACGACTCGAATCGCTAAACCGAGGCTGCATTCGTTCAGAACAAAGTGTGTCGCACGTGCGATCAAAATCCTAATCGAACGACCCTTGTGTCACTCCCGTGTGCACTCTTGAGTCACTCGAAGCCCCTCCTGCTAAATCGAGTAGGGAAGTCGTGAGAGTAACGGAAGTACGTAATTTGATGCAGTGTTTTAACCTGGCCAACCATAGTCGTTTTGGCCTTTATTCTTCCTAAGCCTCCGATGTAATTACATATATGAACACATTCGTAATAAGTCGATTTGAGGTTTTAATTTAGGTAAATGCAAATAGTAGGTTATATGCATGTTTATGTGTATTCGAAGACCATACACTTTTATAGTTTCACATGATTTTGGTGCATTCATGGACGGATTGAGCAGTACAATCGTAGACGAATGTAGATTGTATCTTTTTTGGATTCGGTAATCCTTTTCAACACAGGTAAATACATGAATAGAATAATTAATAGGGTTAGAATATATTGTTTTTCAAATGCTGAGCCTATAATAATTCTGTCGGGTATATAATTTTACACCGGGCAACCAAGTTTGATCCTCGATCGTCATTCGCGCTAAGTGGCAATTGAGCATGCGCAAGTTTACCCTCGAATGAGTCAAAACGAGCGCAGCCCTAGTGTCACACTTGGTTACCTGGCTTCAAACAATATGGCCGACAGAAGGAATTATATAGGCTCAGCATTTTGATGAAGTAAATCCCATGAATATATGTATCTTAACTGCAATGTTATCAATTCTTATAACACATACGGGGGTATGTGGGTTCCACAGGGGTTTTATAAACTCGCCGACTGAGTTAATAGTAGTTGTAGGAATTGCTGTCGTTGCTGCTGTTGTTGCCGCTGTTGTTGAAATATTGTCCTCACCTGCCTTTTTCGCCAAGGAAGCTGCTGTCACCACTGAAAAGTAGAATATTGTTTTTCTTAGAATGACACCTGTGTTTTCATACGTTAAAACTTAATTTCATCACCACGTAGTACAAATACAAATATCATTTGTTTTACCAAACATTAATATTTATATCTGGTACAAATACACCAGTAACTGAAGGTAAATTCTCGATATTCTGTACAATTATCACTCTAACCATCCTGCTCAACCAGGGTAAATCAATTCTCCTGATATTATCAGCATACATGTATGTCGCCCTGTATCGCGCTATAAATAATCTATCAATAGGTCCGGTGTTCGAATCCCGCCAGGATAACTTTTTTTACACGCAGTAAGGTTTCGGTGAAATGCTACACTGATCGTCAGTGCAGTACCACCCATGGTTCGCTAGTTCCGGCCGTTGCTCGCATGTTTCACCACAATACATAGCAACATGGTGTTGCGGGCTTTTTCCCTGCAATAATACCAGCAGCAGTGATACAAGTGAAATAATCTTTAAAACGGCGTTAAACCCCAACTCACCTCACCTCTAAGATTTGTGTACAACTTTTATAAAGTCTGTTGTATGTATGTAAATATATTTATGTTATGTTACTTTATAAAGCGAGTTCATTTCACTAAACGTCTGCAACAAATGTGATTTTAAACCGGGATTCGAACCTTGGATCATCGATTGAGAGAGTGCGTATATTACTCACGAAATCTTTGTCCGAAGAGATTTCAGTGACGCTACGATGTGAGCACCTGCCCTGAAATTCAAGGCATAACTTGCTCCAGTCCCCTCACTGGATTAATTAAACCTTGCAGTATATCCGTGCTAGCATAACGGAGCTCTCCATCTGAAATGCACAGTGGCCTCTGATTCTTTAGCACGGAAACATGACGGAATGCGGCAAGACCTAAATTAGCCAGTGATTGAGACTGGCGCGAGTTATACCTTACGGCATTTTCTTCCCACAAATGTAACTCTGTTTTTGAAGGGCTGAACACACCGGGAGAAAAAATAGAGTCCTGATTGGTTGTATTTGATTCTATTGGCAATCAGCGACGCCTTTGTAAAAGTGACATTTGTCAATGACACGTCATAATGATGAAATAAACGTAAGGTAAATGTTTTCTCGTTGAATGTGTTTTCCTTGAAATACCTTATTGATTTTGTGAAAACAATTGACTATAAACAAGCTGATAAATAAAGAAAACCAAATCAGTGATACATAGTCCATTTGTGTTATTTACGTCAGCTATATTGAAAGAACATATGCTAATTTGAAAGCTCCAAGATCTTTGGAGTCACTCGATCGACGCAGTCACTTAAATATGTGTTTTCATTGGTTAAGAAGCAGGGATACAGTATGAGGTTCTCCTATCCTCGCTAGGGAAATTTGTTGGGAGTCGGGAAGTTCTAGAACAGGGATTAGGATCGGAATCTGAAGGGAGTAACCTATGTGGGAAGAGAAGCCTTATGAAGGGAAGTTGCCATTTGTGATGTTTCTTACCAGCAATGCAGGAAACAACATGGAGAATTGTCAAACCAAGCCGGACCAACGGCATCCATGACCTATAACCCGGAAGTTGCGTCATTCGGAAAGTCATCACCGTTTGAATCCAACAGTACACATTTCCTCCCAGGTATGCAAACGTTGCCCCAGTTAGATTAACGTTGAAAGCATTTGATTCCTGAATTGTGAATAAAAAATGAAGAAATATGTAATTGTCAGTCTGTTTAAAATCCACCCTGTTTTGAGGAATTAATTCAGCCAAATAGTTCATATCGGGAAGCGGGTTACGAACTGGTTCTACATGTATAGATACCTCGTTGTAAAGTCTGAAGACACCCTGTATAGGTGCGTGTTTAGCGCAGACAAAGCCAAGTCAAATAGCTGATCAATCACATCATTGGTTTTAAGTGTTCGCCGTTTTGAAAGTCTTGTGATTGGTTAACTGAATTGCGTTAGAACATGGAGTCATGCGGGCTGTTATCAGACAGTTTGCCGAGGACACCTTCGAACGATATGAGTTCGTAACCCAATAAATGTACTGTCTATTTTAATCAGTTAACATTAAATAATTTATGAACTTGAAGATTAGCTATAGGCGATCCAATTTTGGAAATTTTAAATTGTTTTCACTCATTAGTTGTAAAGAATTATTTATAAATTTATCTTTTGTCTAAAAATCCATTTTGATTGAATCATAAATGGTTTACGCATTACAATTTAAGGGAGATAACTCTTGACAACATGTTGAAAATAGATACTTCCAAGTTTAACAAATATAAAGTTTGTCAGATATTTATTTAAGCTAAAATGATTCATTATCCTTTCATCATAAATCCATTCAATGTGGTAAGCAAACAATTGTTTGTATTGTATTCACTTCGTAGTAGAACCAGCGCCTTGATTTCAAAACCCTACATTACACGATAAAGAACATATATTTTCTCCGATAGCATATAGGTGTGATTTTTCGATGAATTCAATGGACTTTCATATATATATCTTGTTTTCAGCACAGCTTGGAGATCACCATTGTTTATATTTCAGAAATTATTATATCTTTCATTTCAAGGAAATTCAAGTAGGCGTTTCTTTTGGCCAACGGTGTACATCTTATAGCAAGACAAAAACTTTAAATCAGGGTATTGGATCTCGAACGAAGCGAATTAAAACAATTACACTGGTTTTCCAGATGAAATATATCTGAACAAATATGATGATTACCCCTGCTAAATTTAGGTTATCGTATGAAAGTGAAGTTTTGAATCAATGGCGTTGTGCTGGTTAGCCAGATGCTATTTACCTGGAAATTTGCTACAATATACAATCCAAATGCAGATGTGAGTCCGACAATGAGCGCAATATTGTTGGTCCGTCTCAGTATGTTTCTGCCACTGTCCTTGTATACACTCCGTACTTGTTCGTACCTTATGAATACGCAAATGGTACCTGTAGGAAAAGTGTATGATGTCATTGCTGAACATAAAAAATCAAATATCACAACAATTCAAAAGTTATCAGGTGACAACAAAACATCTGTGAAATGCAGTAATTCATCGTGAGATGGAATTTGTATTTTACTCGCTTTCGCTCGTTAAATACAAACCACTCACTTGTTTCATAAATATGTTATTAAACGGAACGTCGACCGTTTAGTATTATCTATGTATGATACTGCGGGTACCTCTTAACGAATCATGTCCCTATAGAGAACATTCAAAAGTTTCTCCGGCAACAGTATTTCGTTTCATGCGCTGTTGAAAACATGGTGACGTTTCCTTTGCGGTTCAGTGTACATCATATTTGCACTCCGAAACACAATTAGGTTAATAAAGTTAGTGGATGCATCTGTACAAACGACCTTATTTTGTTTTACTTACATAGAAACGCATACAATCCCTGAAGCAAACCGAAGACACAGCTTTCTGGGGGATGACTACCGGTATCACTGAAAAGATATTTATTAAAAGTTATTTTTTTGTTTTAAAACATATTTATTAAAATTTTGATTTGTGTTGTGTTTAATATAATTAACCGATATATCGTTACTGTAAATTCTATATAAAATTAAGATTATACATACTCGGCTCTAAATTAGCTTATTTCCGCAAGTACGTCTCATTCCTACGAGTCAATTTACAGTGATGCTCTTATTAAGGATGTTCGCTCCTTCCTGTTGAACTTCAAAAATGAAATATGATTAAGTAAAGATTTTTTGTCATTTTCATTTTCTTCATGATACTGTACACCATCTACATACTTTTAACAAACAAATGAAAATAATGAAAATTTTACTGTAGAATCTCTAAAAAGTGCTTAAACAGCGTCAATGGCCTAACTTTGACTTAAAAGGGGGGTTTTCAGGTACATTTTGTGTAAAAAAAACCACCCATAAAACTATTTTCATCGACTTCGGTAGGGAAACATGAACTTTGTATCATATCAAAAAAGGAAAAAAAGTTTAATACTACAAATGTAGTGTTTTTAAGTTTTTAGCAGTTTTTTTCTCATTTTCCCATAGACTCCCATGTTTAAATTGTATTTCACCCCACTATCTTACAGGCGTAAGAAAAAACCCACACTACCCCCTATTTTTAATGCTGATTTTTCAATCATATACTTTGATCTTTACAAAAAATATAAATTAGAAAAAAAGTTTAATACAATGTACTATACATTTGAGTAGCGAACATCCTTAATTGTAGTGATTTTATCTTATTGACCAATGACTTGGTATGTTTAAATGTCAGACATCAAAATACATAAATGGAAGGAAATTTAGATGTAGTAGATACACAGTTGATGTAGACTCCAAATGTCTGTCTCTAAAAACGGCTGGTAAATAAATGTATTTTTCAACGATTTTCAACGATCATTCATTTGTTTTAGGTATGAATAATCATGTTTTACCAAAGCATTGAGAGAAGCAATATAGCATGAAACGGCCAATTAACATGATATTGTAATATAAACAAGAATCTGTGTATGATAATTAAAACAATATTTGTAGATACCCGATATGGTTTGGAACTAAAAATATCATGTCCTTACCTTATATAAGGAAACGATGCATTCACGTGACCAAGGCCAACAGCGATTCCATATCTGAAGAAAATTAAAAATAAATATTATTCCTCTCCGATGTTGTTTGTAGAAGAACAGAAGGAAAAGTGAGCTGTGTGTGTTTAAAGGGGAAGTAGCACGTTTTTTGCAAAATTTATTTTTTCAAATTTCCCATTTATAATGATAGTTTATGTCATTTAAACTAACTTAAGAGGGTAAACCATCTTATTACACAAACCAATTATCTGTAGCGGTAAAAAATATGTTGCGTATAAAGCAAAAATTGCATGGCGGCCATTTTATTGTGAACACAATTTATCATTTTATATTACAAAAACGTTTCCCATGGCTTTACCGAAACATGTACACGCATTTTAAACTTTATTTTCCGAAGAGAGAAGGATGTTTTACCATTGGTGAAATTATTTTTCAAATACATTTCATCAACTTATTTGAGCGAAAAAACGTGCTACAGTGCCTTTAAAGGGAGGATTTTATCGGGGTATATTTAGCGAAAGTGATATTCGAGGAGACATGTCCGTTTATGCAAAGTTGAGAAGTAATCCAAGTCGAGGTATCGGTGGTCAAGTGGATAAGGTGTAGATACAATCAGTGCTGGGAACTGCCGCCTTTCCATAACATTTCTGTGTTAGTGAATCAGAGTCCAGTTTGCATTTCAGACGCAACGCTCGGCTATAATTAGCACAGGAAAGTTAATGAAATGATGCAAGGCTTTAGCCAAAGATGGAGACTGGCGCGAGTTATGCCTTGTAAATGGACGTTGTGCGGCGAGTGAAACATACATGTACATGTATGCAATACGACAATCACTTGATTGGAAATGTCCCAATATAGTGATATATGTTACTTAATACGTACGTGATGAAACTGAAGACAGGTAGACATATAAGTAGTAGAATAGGTAGTATCTCGCCTCTACACGTCATTGTGTCCGTTACCGTAGTATCTGTAAAGAACAAGAGGAACAACCTGTAAAATTATCAAATA
The DNA here is from genome assembly GCA_936450465.1 of Gibbula magus. Classification (NCBI taxonomy): domain Eukaryota; kingdom Metazoa; phylum Mollusca; class Gastropoda; order Trochida; family Trochidae; genus Gibbula; species Gibbula magus. The sequence continues at coordinate 55,354,989 of OW388304.1, read as the reverse complement.
AATCAACGTTTTATTTCAGTAGGTTCAAGGGGTTTAATTTGAACTTGAGAGTGTGAGTCACTCGTATTGAAGATTGCATATATATATATATATATATATATATATATATATATATATATATATATAGAAAAAATAAAATGTTCGAAGAAATTACGATGATTTAATCAGATTCACAAGGATGCTTTCGACCATTACGGGTCTCATCAGGTGAATGACGTTGAGTCGGTTGATGCGTCATAAAGTGTAATTATGACGTCACAATACATTGCATAGATATATTCATAGATACAATGCATAGAAATAGATGTACATTGAGAATGACTTTACATTTTAGAATTGAGTCTTGGCTTATATTTATTAATAAACAATAATTCTTTTTCTGCCAAGCAATCAGATTCTGTTGAATCAACTTTGTATATCGGAAAAACAGAATATTTATTTTTTCCACATAGTTCAAGATGCGCACTAAGAGGGATAGTACGATTGTGTTTTTGTTTAATTTGAGAACGATGAAGATTCAGTCTTCTTTTTAATTTCAATTCTGTTTTCCCGATGTATATTTCTTGACATCCATGACACACAATCATATAAACAACATTGTTTTAATCACATGTCATATTTCTTTTTACAAAAAACATTTTATTTGGTGGGATACTAACCGATGTGCCCTCAATCAAAATGTTACATGTCGCGCATCGTTTATCACCACATTTTCTAACCTGGGGGGTATCCGTATTAGAATCATATCTAGACTTTGTCAGTAATTTTTTTAGATTTTGGGGCTGTCTTTGACTATTGATAATACGGTAATTTTTCATTATGCGTTGCATCCTTTGGCTTTGCTGTAAAACCGGTATATGCTGATTAATTAAGCTCATTGCGTTGATGTGATTCGGATTAAAAGTAGTTATTAATGGGAGACAACTCTTCTCTGCAATGTCAGCCTGACTGGTTCCCAGGTTGGAAGCGTTTGCGCTATATATATATATATATATATATATATATATATATATATATATATATATATATATATATATATGTATATATATGGAAAAAAATAATGGATTTAGAAGTAGAAATCATCCATTTTAATTTTATATTATATATAATAATAATAATAATAATGATAATAATTATAATAATAATAATAATAATAATTATAATAATATACAAAACACAAAGCCATATTGGCAATGCGACACACAAAACAATGAACAAACTAATTATAAAATATAAGTTTAAAATACAAATATATCACACATATGGGGGGATAAGGTATATTTGATCATTGAGATGATAGCTTACGCCTATACATACAACTAACTAAAGCGGCCAGTGCATTAACAATATTTTCCATCTTTAGCAGGAATACAGCTTGTTCAATATATGATAACTGGGCGAAATTTGGGTATAAAGTACTAACTTTTTTTAAATATGTCATATCTTAGATCTGAATAATAAGGACATTTAATTAATAAATTAACTTGAACCTGGCGACGACAGTGATGGCATATCCTATCTAAAAGTGGTAATGAGTAAGGGGTCAAACTGTTATATCGTGTAAGATGATCTGGTAAAGGTGTCTAGTTAACTGTAAAATGACCTTTATCAATGAACACGGATGTCAGTGTCAGCTGACTGAAGGCGCACAGGTAAAATGTTTACTACTGACCCATATATACCTGGCAAAATGTTATTTTTTTAAGCGACCCTTCCTATGTTTACTTTAGTGATATAATGTAATGTATTGTATATGACTGATATGGAGAATTAAAATTTCAAAGGACGGTTTGTATAATTACAAAATAACATAATTTTTATCTTTGTTATTTATTGGTAAACATTTTATTACCCATATTGTAATTTTAGCTAAAATGTGTCATTGTTGTACGGCTGTTAACGCATCTGGCATCTACTTGTTTGATTTGGAGATTTAGAAATTGATGCTATGAATAATAATGAACGCAATTTGTATGGATATACTGCCCTAACATCCGTGTTGATATTAATAGAAGAATTATGTAGTTAACTTCATATAATCTTCTTATCCTTACGAATAATGAATCCATGTCATAGTTACAATACGTGCAATAGTGTCAGTGACTGTACAATCAAATGCGCGTCACCGATTGGCCCCTGGACTTGTACACTCTTTACATGACCTGCACGTGAAAAGGATAATCTGCACGAGATATCCGTGCAATTGATTGTTTACATTCCAAAACGATCACGGTTGCACGAGCTGCACGTGCGAGTGCTGGCATATCAAAATATTTGAATCTGCACGAGATACCCGTGCAATTGAGTGTTTACATTCCGAAACGATCGTCATTGCCTGAACTGCATGTGTGATTTTGGCATCTTTGTTACAGGAAACTTGAAGCTTGCAGATCGACTTAACAGCAAAAAAGGATATAACAACTGCTATATCTCATGAATGAAATTGGTAAAAAATAAATAATCACTTCAAAATTGTGTAATAATAGTATTACTCACACATAACAAAAAATAAAATCTTATAACACATTTATCGTATGATAATTTATACACCAGTTTTGAACTTTTTGTCACCAAGCATGAATTTGTTTAAGTCAACTTCACTTGTCGAATTTTGATAACAGGCCAGTAGAGTGTTTCAAGTACATTAATTGGGACACACATGTACAAAATGATAACACCCCATGTAATATGTCCATTTCGTAAAACATACCATATAATGTTCAATGGCATATCGTACTACATCTTCACAACGTCACAGGCGTAACGAAAAGATTTCCATATCTTCCCTTGACCTCAACCCTCGCATTTTCAATGCTAAGATTTTAACGTACTGCAGGCTAATCGGATAAGCCAATCAGAAGACAGTTGTATTGCCGCTGTGACTGTGTCGATCGTCGCTTAAATTGAAGTAGTTCCGAATGTAAACGGCGATTTCATTGGCTGTATGTTAGCAGATGGTAAGGGACGTAACTCGTGATCACGATAGGTGTCGCTGATTCGTTTCACCACTTCTGGCTAGGTTGAAGGCAGGGTAAAAAATGGAGAGATCTCGATACATTTTCATCTTGCCGTGGGAAGATGATCGTACTATTGTTATAGCTGTGTCGAAATCACGAGCAATAAAACACTCTTGGATTGTGTACGACTTGATCAAATTGAAATACTAAATCACGAAAATAACAACACACATTTTAAGCTTCAAAAGTGCTTTCAACAGATAATAAAACACATGTAAAGCGTCTAAATGTGTTTTCAACATCTTCTTATAGTAACATGAATATGATTTCACTGTGTGACAATAAATATACATAAGTTCATTTAAAAACAGTATATTTTTGCTAGACTATATAACCGTATTTAGATAAAGTCCAAATGTTTAGGTAGATCTCAGTTATCAAACCGAAACATAAACAAATAATTACCTGGCTCAGTCCAGTATGAAAACTCAAGGAAACGCCCTTCTAATACCAGCTTTTTGTTCCACGATGAATATAATATGTTATAATGTTATCAAGTTGATTTCGCTCACCCAAATAGCAACCCTTGCCAATCCCACTGTCTAATCAACAGATAAATATTGCAACATACATTGCTAAGAGATGTCTCCCTTTGTTTGATAAGGAACTGCACGTTTTCAGGGATTGTATTTCTCTTAAGGCGAAACACATTGATTTAATTGTTTTACGACATCTTCTAAATTGATTTTGACAAATTTTGTAAAAAAAAAAAACTGTTATTAAGATTCCACCCATAGAAATGTTTCCATATTTGAACGCCTAACTAAAAATGTAAGTGAAAAATTATGTTTGTCTAAATCAATTCTGTGCCTGTATGAAAATTTTTCATCGGCACAAGATCACAATTGCTTTTTATGTTTTGCTTCTTTTTTTTGTTCCCAAATATCCTAAAAAGAATTAAACAAATTTCTCTGCCTTAAATCATTTTTTAGATTATAATTTCGTTTTGTTGTTTTTGTGAATAATGTTATATTAGATTCTCGCTATTGACAACCATTCGAGGAAAATGGAAATGTTTTGATTTCCATTAAGTATGGCAAATAGGTGTAAATAAATCTTTTTGTAAAATCAAAAATACACTGTATTTGGACAATACATCCATAGTAGTGAAATACATACTTGTGTATTACTGTTTGTGTACTTGTTATTATAACCGTCAATTTTAATAAACTGCCAGGCACAATAAAGTACTCGATTTATTCAATATTTGAAAGAAATCAGATGCATTTGACTATGGCACGACACAAAAACACTTATATGAAGTAGTTTGAATGAAAAGGTTGGTGACTGTAGTTAAATTTGAGTTAATATATCTTTACAGGGGTATGAAATGAAATTTACACCAACATTAACCCTACCATATTTAAAATGTTGTAAATGTGTGCAGAATTAAGCACAATTGTTCATTTTCACACAGAATGTGCCTTTTATATCGATGAACAGTTGTGTATCATCCACAAATATTTTTGAAGAAATTTGAAATTTAAATTTGAATTATTTAATTTTAAAAACATGTAGAAGTATTCTTTGACTGCTGACTAAACACCTGTTCTTTTCGGTTTAGATTATGATATCGAAAACTTAAAATATTTGCAATTGATATAATACATATGATAAACTCAACCGAGGTGAGTACTTTCTTTTGCCTGGCAGATTGCTTACGAAGTTATTGTGACATGCCAAAATTTACAAAAGGTAGAATTCACAAGAAGTACTGTTCCGTTTATAGCATAATTCAGGAGAAGGGTTAATTTAATAAGTAGGTGTTTTAACAAATTTGGAAAAATAATTTCTCAAAATGTTATTTTTGATAATAAAAAAATAACGCGTTCGGCCTGGTGATACTTCGATTAAACATTGTATACACTTGGAAATTAATCAAGCATCACCCAATTTTGTAAGCAGCAAACTCGTTCCGATTTGTTAAAAGACAATATGTCAGGAAAACGGTTAGGGGTTTTAGGTAGAACATTCACTTATTTAGCAGTGTTGAAACGAATTTCACTCAAATAATGATTCGCTATTTTTATGAATAACGGCTGTTACAATAATGTGTTATTTGGATGTCTAAATCCAAGTTCCATTATGAAATGAACGTCAATATGTGTTGCTGTAATGTGATTAACTAAAGCAGTATGTACCAAACTCTCAAAATCCAGAAACTGTCAATTTCAATAAACTTGTCTTAATAAACAAATACGGTCACTACTTGCCGTATTGGCTTATCTAAAGCAAGAAGAAGTGTTTAATAAACCGACTGAACACAAATAATCTAAATTTGTTCACAGAACATTTGGGTGTAAAAATTCAGTACCTTCACATGTTCCCATTTTCATAAATTTTGCATATGGTGGATTTTTATTGCAGTGAATGAGTCGCTAAATAACCAATTGTTATGTCTGGGGTGATAAAATCGTTTAATAAATCCTTACAATCCCAGAGCACCAAATTTCAGTTTACAAACTATGGTGTTGCTTTATTAATTCCCAAATGTATATGTTATATGTATTTAATAGTTATTTTCTTAATACAAAAAGTTCATCAAACGTAGACATACAATGTCATAGTGAAGCAAAATATGAACTGGTTTCATCTCTCTCTCTGTCTCTCTGTCTCTCTCTCTCTGTCTCTCTGTCTCTCTCTCTCTCTCTCTCTCTCTCTCTCTCTCTCTCTCTCTCTCTCTCTCTATCTATCTCTCTATCTCTCTCTCTCTCTCTCTCTCTCTCTCTCTCTCTCTCTCTCTCTCTCTCTTAAATTGGAAAATTCAGAATCATTAGTTTTATCATTAGTCAAAAGGCAAATAAATTGTAAATGATATTTAAAATGCAAACATATTTTCCATATGACTCATGACTTAATATGCACAGGTCATTTTTCTCCCTTTTTGTCAGAGACCATGTAAATGTGAAAAGCAAAGAGAAAACAATGTTCTTTGGCATAATTAACCTAAATGATAGACAGTGTCTGACGTAAACAAGATGCTGACGTGACACCTTCTGACATTACTGACGTTTCATTAGGGCAAGAAAGCAAAGTTTAACGTTTAAGGACTTAAAATATGTGCCTTATGTTTTAAGTTTTCCTTGGCCCGTATTCTTAAAGCAATTTAGTTTACATGTTAAGGGGCAGAAGCACGTTTTTTGCAAATTTTATTTGTTTCATATTTCCCATTTATAATGATAGATAATGTCATTTTTATTTACTTTAGAGAGTAAAACATCTTATTACATAAACCAATTATCCGTAGTGGTAATAACGGTGTTGCGTATAAAGCAAAAAGTGCATGCCGACCATTTTATTGTGAACACATTTTATTATTTCGCAAAAACGATTCCCATGGCTTTACCGAACCATGTACACTCATTTTTATCTTGGTTTTCTGAAGAGAGAAGAGTGTGAATTGGTGACATTAGTCTTCAAATACATTGTATCGACTTATATGCTACTGCCCCTTTAAATAAATTAAATATACATCAAACACTTAACTTTTATATTTATATTTATATTGAACTGTTTACTATATGTATTAATCGCACGGGTAAGATACTGAAGTGTAATATTTATGCCATATTAAACAAGTGTAATGATATCGCTGCAAGTATGACGTCATAATAGTGTGACGTCACAAAGGTACGTGACTTTCGGAATCTTTTGTTTCAGCATACTGTCAGCAATTTCACTTGAATAATTAAGGCAAGTCCTTCAACGTCCTTCAATATAATACCATGTTCATGAAACTCCTACGCTCATTTAACTCGTTGAATAAACACGGTATCAATGGAAGATCATTTGGTATTGATAATTAGGAAAAATAACATCCTAATATTGTTCGATTCTAATTTTCTCTACGTAGTAATCCTTGACCAAAGCCTGAACTGTTTGAATATGTTTGAAAATAATCGTACCATTATACACTCGCGGGCAAAATAAAGTATAGTTACAACAAGGTAAGATATTGTAATCAACGTGTGACGGACACGGCTGACTCATAATTACGCCATGTCTCTAGAAGCCAACTAAACCTAATTTATAATTTTTTAAACATTATCTGTTCATATTTGTTAAAAATGCTAAATGTTTTATGACATAATACAGCAACAATGCGTCATCTATTTAATGTCCATGAAGGTAGATTACGCCGACAACATCATACACTTACATAGTTTCCACATTTCATAAATAAATCACCTTAAATACCAATCATTATGTAATAAAACACATTTGAAATAGCAATTTCAGCACCTCATGTGTGTTTGAACGGATATAAAATATTAACCATCATACTCTAATGAATGCAAGTGTGTATATCTCTTTAAAAGATGTATCTCCATCATAAACATTCACAATCGATTTTATCCGGCAGGAATAGTTTGTGTTTGACTCGGCTGAAAATAAGAGATACTTTATTTTGTCCGTGAGTGTATATCTATTCTGGCCGAAATGTGAAGTATTATATTTGAAGAATATGAAGATCATGGATTTGTTTATATATTATTATGTTGATATAATATCAGATGACATACCAATACAATGATTCCTGACATCATTGCACATACAATTTTAAAGCCAGCTAGCACGTCCCCTTTTTGACCCAGGTCCGGAGTTCGAATCCAGTTCCGGGTTGGTAGCATATACAATTTTTGCACACATAATAATAATAGTGGATATTTATATCGCACACTCTTCCATGCAAGGCGCTACACATATTATTTTCCTGAATGAATTGTAGTTTCGGTGCTGTTACTAAGCGCTCAGCGCGACCGTATATGTCCATACTTCCCGTGTTCAGGTACCCATTTTAACAGCTGGGTAGACTGAGTGCAATGTGGATGACACAACACAGCATGAGAACCAGGTCATAATATTTAAGTGTCTGCCCCGGGATTCGAACCCGGGTCTCTGGCGTGAGAAACCAGCACGCTAACCACTACACCACGGGCTCCACACATGTAGGTGCAATGCTGTTTTGAGGTTTAAGGCAATATCTATGCTTTGTGACATTTCAGGTGAGATTCTCAGATAACAGCCCCTTAAAAGGGGCAGTAGCACATTTTTTCTGAATTTTTTTTCCGATGAAATGTATTTGAAAAACTGTCACCAATAGTAAAACAACTTTAACTTCGGAAAATCAAGTTAAAAATATGTGTACATGGTTCTGTAAAGCCATGGTAATCGTTGTTGTCATTCGAAATAATAAAATGTGTTCACAATAAAATGGCCGCCATGCAATTTTTTTTTATTACCACTACGGATAATTGGTTTGTGTAATATGATGTTTTACCCTATAAAGTAAATATAATGGCATAAACTATCATTATAAATGGGAAATATGAACAAATAAAATTTGCCAAAAAAAACGTGCTACTGCCCCTTTAAGATTGTCTAATCTCACCAACGTTTAGGGATGAGACCCGATTGACTCCTAACATAACTATGTATGAAAAAAGACATTAGAAGGCACATCCAATGAGTAACGACAAGGTATTGTAAAACATTATATTTACATTTAGACACATGCACAATCTAGAATGATGTACAAGTCATTCTCTCAGACTTAGCTAAGATCAAATATTCGGTTTTTTTCATGACGAATAAAAATATGGACATAATGAGTATGATTGTCTGTACATTTCACCGGGTTCCAACAGTAGAATGAATGAAGTTGTGATATTTATAAGACAATAGGACCATAGGTAGACAACCGGTTTTCGAAATTGTGAACTGCTTTTCGCCTTTTTGGAACAAAAATCCTCGAATCACTTTTTAAGTCTGCACATCGAAATAAATTTCACACATGGGCTTTAAAACACTTCACCGAAGTCAATTGGTTCCCTAGACGAAAGCTTGTCACAGACAGCATAATAATACTTAGAGACAATGTTTGTTCAAATATGCTGTCATGTTGAATATGCAGTCAAGTTAGCAATTACGAGGTCAAAAATCTGTTGCTGGTTTCCAATAGGGGTGTAAACTAACCAACCACTGCAACCAACCAACCGATGCAACCACCCAGCTAATCATCACAACAGACGTATCGACCAAACATCACAATCAACATCGTTTTTCTCTCTAAGCTTTTGCAATCCTATCATTCACAGTACTTCATGTTGAAATTGGTCCTTGTTCACACTCCACTGTCTTTTGTCAGTCTGTACATCATTCGTTGTTCGATGAACATTTAAAACACTTTCAACACGTTTCATACAAACTTCGATAATCACAGCCTAAATCTCATGCTCTGTTAAGTTTTGTTCTCTTGTCATTTAATGCAATGATTTCGAGTTTCGCCGGTCAACGTTCACTGTTCGCTGTTTAATGTTCACTGTTCGTTGTTCAAATTCAATGTTCGCTGGTCACTAGTCCACTTCAGCTGTTCAATGACCACTGTTCAATGTTCAATTATCACTGTTCAATGTTCAATGATCACTGTTCAAAGTTCAATGATCACTGTTCAATGTTCAATGATCACATCTATAGTCCGATGCAGCTTTTCAATGTACACTGTTCAAAAGGATTCAGTCCACTGCAAAGTTCAGTGATCGCTGTTCAATATTCACAGTCTGCTACAGCTGTTCAATGTTTGCTGTTCACAGTCCGATGCAGCTGTTCAATGTTTGCTGTTCACAGTCCGATGCAGCTGTTCAATGTTTGCTGTTCACAGTCCGATGCAGCTGCTCATTGTTCACAGTCCGATGCAGCTGTTCAATGTTTGCTGTTCACAGTCCGATGCAGCTGCTCATTGTTCACAGTCCGATGCAGCTGTTCAATGTTTACAGTCCGATGCAGCTGTTCAATGTGTACAGTCCGATGCAGCTGTTCAATGTTCACAGTCCGATGCAGCTGTTCAATGTTTACAGTCCGATGCAGCTGTTCAATGTTTACAGTCCGATGCAGCTGCTCATTGTTCACAGTCCGATGCAGCTGCTCATTGTTCACAGTCCGATGCAGCTGTTCAATGTTTACAGTCCGATGCAGCTGTTCAATGTTTACAGTCCGATGCAGCTGTTCAATGTTTACAGTCCGATGCAGCTGTTCAATGTTTACAGTCCGATGCAGCTGCTCATTGTTCACAGTCCGATGCAGCTGCTCATTGTTCACAGTCCGATGCAGCTGTTCAATGTTTACAGTCCGATGCAGCTGTTCAATGTGTACAGTCCGATGCAGCTGTTCAATGTTTACAGTCCGATGCAGCTGTTCAATGTTTACAGTCCGATGCAGCTGTTCAATGTTTACAGTCCGATGCAGCTGCTCATTGTTCACAGTCCGATGCAGCTGCTCATTGTTCACAGTCCGATGCAGCTGTTCAATGTTTACAGTCCGATGCAGCTGTTCAATGTGTACAGTCCGATGCAGCTGTTCAATGTTTACAGTCCGATGCAGCTGTTCAATGTTTACAGTCCGATGCAGCTGTTCAATGTTTACAGTCCGATGCAGCTGCTCATTGTTCACAGTCCGATGCAGCTGTTCAATGTTTACAGTCCGATGCAGCTGTTCAATGTTTACAGTCCGATGCAGCTGCTCATTGTTCACAGTCCGATGCAGCTGTTCAATGTTTACAGTCCGATGCAGCTGTTCAATGTTTACAGTCCGATGCAGCTGCTCATTGTTCACAGTCCGATGCAGCTGTTCAATGTTTACAGTCCGATGCAGCTGTTCAATGTTTACAGTCCGATGCAGCTGTTCAATGTTTACAGTCCGATGCAGCTGCTCATTGTTCACAGTCCGATGCAGCTGTTCAATGTTTACAGTCCGATGCAGCTGTTCAATGTTCACAGTCCGATGCAGCTGTTCAATGTTTACAGTCCGATGCAGCTGTTCAATGTTTACAGTCCGATGCAGCTGTTCAATGTTTACAGTCCGATGCAGCTGTTCAATGTGTACAGTCCGATGCAGCTGTTCAATGTTTACAGTCCGATGCAGCTGTTCAATGTGTACAGTCCGATGCAGCTGTTCAATGTTCACAGTCCGATGCAGCTGTTCAATGTTCACAGTCCGATGCAGCTGTTCAATGTTTACAGTCCGATGCAGCTGTTCAATGTTTACAGTCCGATGCAGCTGTTCAATGTTTACAGTCCGATGCAGCTGTTCAATGTGTACAGTCCGATGCAGCTGTTCAATGTTTACAGTCCGATGCAGCTGTTCAATGTGTACAGTCCGATGCAGCTGTTCAATGTTTACAGTCCGATGCAGCTGTTCAATGTTTACAGTCCGATGCAGCTGTTCAATGTTTACAGTCCGATGCAGCTGTTCAATGTGTACAGTCCGATGCAGCTGTTCAATGTTCACAGTCCGATGCAGCTGTTCAATGTTTACAGTCCGATGCAGCTGTTCAATGTTTACAGTCCGATGCAGCTGTTCAATGTTCACAGTCCGATGCAGCTGTTCAATGTTTACAGTCCGATGCAGCTGTTCAATGTTTACAGTCCGATGCAGCTGTTCAATGTTTACAGTCCGATGCAGCTGTTCAATGTGTACAGTCCGATGCAGCTGTTCAATGTTTACAGTCCGATGCAGCTGTTCAATGTGTACAGTCCGATGCAGCTGTTCAATGTTTACAGTCCGATGCAGCTGTTCAATGTGTACAGTCCGATGCAGCTGTTCAATGTTCACAGTCCGATGCAGCTGTTCAATGTTCACAGTCCGATGCAGCTGTTCAATGTTTACAGTCCGATGCAGCTGTTCAATGTTTACAGTCCGATGCAGCTGTTCAATGTTTACAGTCCGATGCAGCTGTTCAATGTTTACAGTCCGATGCAGCTGTTCAATGTTTACAGTCCGATGCAGCTGTTCAATGTGTACAGTCCGATGCAGCTGTTCAATGTTTACAGTCCGATGCAGCTGTTCAATGTGTACAGTCCGATGCAGCTGTTCAATGTTCACAGTCCGATGCAGCTGTTCAATGTTTACAGTCCGATGCAGCTGTTCAATGTTCACAGTCCGATGCAGCTGTTCAATGTTTACAGTCCGATGCAGCTGTTCAATGTTTACAGTCCGATGCAGCTGTTCAATGTTTACAGTCCGATGCAGCTGTTCAATGTGTACAGTCCGATGCAGCTGTTCAATGTTTACAGTCCGATGCAGCTGTTCAATGTGTACAGTCCGATGCAGCTGTTCAATGTTTACAGTCCGATGCAGCTGTTCAATGTGTACAGTCCGATGCAGCTGTTCAATGTTCACAGTCCGATGCAGCTGTTCAATGTTCACAGTCCGATGCAGCTGTTCAATGTTTACAGTCCGATGCAGCTGTTCAATGTTTACAGTCCGATGCAGCTGTTCAATGTGTACAGTCCGTTGCAGCTGTTCAATGTTTACAGTCCGATGCAGCTGTTCAATGTTTACAGTCCGATGCAGCTGTTCAATGTTCACAGTCCGATGCAGCTGTTCAATGTTCACAGTCCGATGTAGCTGCTCATTGTTCACAGTCCGATGCAGTTGTGCAATGTTCACAGTCCGATGCAGCTGTTCATTGTTCACAGTCCGATGCAGCTGTTCAATGTTCACAGTCCGATGCAGCTGTTTATTGTTCACAGTCCGATGCAGTTGTTCAATGTTTACAGTCCGATGCAGCTATTCAATGTTCACAGTCCGCTGCAGCTGTTCATGTTAATTATCCAGGCAAAAAAAATGACACCACAGGACACTTCTGTGACCACTTTCAACCATCACAGAATAGAGGTCATGTGTCATAAAGGAGAAATTTCCATGATCTGTGTAACCTGCTGTAGCTGTGTTCTGTTGGCATTATCGACGCCTACTTTTGTAGTCACGTGCTGATCTAGAATACTCGGTCTTGGAGACGAACACCTTGGCACCGTTGCACTTTTGACCTTAGAGTTCTTTGAGAAGCTGACATACTCATCTCTCGTTTCCTCGTGTTCATACGCTTTGTTAACATGAGCCATGAGCCTGTTTGAAAGTTCTAAAGGATCCTTTGAGAAGCCATTATAATGGACATAAAGCGAGGGATCCGTTGACACTGAGTTCACCGACGTCGTGACGACACTATTCCGTCGTGCCGACGTCACGCGATGAGTGATGACAGTTGGTTCCGGTGAGACAGTGACGTCAGTAATGACGCGTTTAGGTCCTTTTTGCTGGTCTGAATGTACCCGGTTGACGTGAGATGTAATACCCGCTTCCGGCGTTCCGTTCACATGTGACGCAATGCCGTCCGCGACGTCACATGGTTCTGACGTCACAAGATTGATATGTGAGATGATAGTCGGTTCTGATGCAATCCCGCTCATGTGAGCCACGATTTGATGCTGTAGGTCAATGGGTTCAGATTTCACTCTGTTTATATGTGAAACAATGACCGATTCAGGCCCAACGTTTTGCACAATTTCACAAGGAGTTTCCCCGTTCAAATTTTCCTTATTGGATATCACAGATTTCTTCAAGGCACTCACGGGAGTCTCACCATTGTTCCGTATTGGACTCACATGCGGGAAGACAGAGTCTGTGAAGTTCACATGCTGAGTCCCGTGGCCCGACTGACTGCTTTTGGCATGGTAGCCGCTGTCGTTATGGTCTCTAGCTTCTTGTCTGCAAGGAGCGGAAGACATTGAAGGCATGTGGAGGAGTGCCGAGTGGCTCCCTTCCCGAGTGTGAGTCCCACAATTGGTGATGTCATAACCGCAGGAGGGAGACTCAGGGACTCCGTTGTCTGTTGAAGGAAGAGCTTTGGCAAATCCATCCCTGCCCGTTAGGAAGAACGTATTCATATGTCCTTTTCCCTTCACCGGGATCTCGCCTCTGTTGTAGAAATGGTAGCCTGAAAACCTTGAAACGAGTTTGTCGTGGGATATTGAGCTCATATGAATCTTCAGAGCTGAAAAGAAATAATCGTGTTAGTGTTATAGGTGTTCAAACAAAGTAAATGGAAATTCAAATGGTTTAAACATATTTATTTCATTCAAGAAATGGATTAGTATACAAGATTTAAAAGCTTATATGGAACAGTTAACATTCAAATGTACGTGTAAGAAACATATAGATTGTAGGAGGAAAATCGGTTCATATGTTCACCTTTCCTTATCTACGTTTTTCAGATTTCAAATTTACATGATTTAATTGATATCTATAAGCCAACACTTTATGATTAAATCGAAAAAATCATTAACTTCTTCTATCTATAAATTCTGGCACCTCGAATTTATTCATTTTGTTAGTCTCAGCCTTATACTTACGTAATCCCGTCGATTCCATACGCGATGCCACGTTGACAGTGTCCCCAAAGAGACAGTATCGTGGCATAGCTAGACCAACGACCCCAGCAACAACCGATCCCGTATGGATACCTGGAAGATGAAAATGGTACGAGAATGATAACCATGAACAAGATCGACGTATTTGCTTATTCCTTTGTAGCCAGTCAACATTGTTGTACAGACACATTAAAGGAGCAGTAGCACGTTGTTCGCTCAAATAAGTTGATGAAATTTATTTGAAAAATAACGTGACCCACAGTAAAACACCCTTCTCTCTTCGAAAAATCAAGTTCAAAATGAGTGTACATGGTTCGGTAAAGCCATGGGAATCGTAATTCGAAATAATAAAAGGTGTTCAAATCAAAATGGCCGCCATGCAATTTTTGCTTAAAACGCAACAATATTATTGCCACTACGGATAATACGTTTGTGGATTAAGATGTTTTACCATCTAAATTAAATACCAATGACTATTCAATGACTTTGACTAATCATTATAAAAGGGAAAAATGAAAAAATAAAATGTGGCAAAAAACGAGCTACAGCCCTTTTAAATTAAAATTATTCCGTTTCAAACCCCTTCCACCATCAAAATATATGTAGATGAGGGTACCTATTTGACACTGTGTATATTAAAGGAGCAGTAGCACGTTTTTTCGCTCAAATAAGTCGATGAAATAAAATAAAAAAAATAATAAAATAAAATAATGTTACGAATAGTAAAAGACCCTTCTCTCTTCGAAAAATCAAGTAAAAAAAATGAGTGTACATGATTCTGTAAAGCCATGGGAATCGTTTTTAACATTCGAAATAATAAAATGTGTTTACAATAAAATGGCCGCCATGCATTTTTGGCTTAATACGCAACACCGTTATTACCACTACGGATAATTTGTTTGTGTAATGAGATGTTTTACCCTCTAAAGTAAATATAAATAATATAAACTATCATTATAAATGAGAAATTTGAAAACATAAAATTTGCAAAAAAACGTGCTACTGCCCCTTTAAAAGTTTCTCACCTATCCTGATACTTAGTGGTCTTTCGGGGAGATGTGGAATCTTGAAGGTTGTCACAGACGCCAGTATGTCCATCGCACAATCAGCTATCTCCTTTGTATGATTGTCACCATTCTTCTTCGGGAGACCGCTTGCTATCATGTAAGCGTCTCCTATTGTCTCAACCTATATCGTAAAGAACATATTAACTAAGATACAGTTAAGCAAGAAACAAAGTACCCCCTTTCTAGAAATTTCTAGAAAATTTCTAGTGCGTATCTAGAAAGCGTAGTGCGTTTATTTATTGGACTACTGTAAGCATCCAAAACTGACTCAGGTTCAACTTTTTGGGAGGCATTCTAGAAGTTGGTGTGGTGAAGAAGAGAAGGTTACATCTGGGCCATGTTTAATAAGCGTGTAAAAGTAATCACTCAATGAGCGATTACTCTTAAACCTCTCTTGAACGCGATTGCTCAATGTAGCGCTATGTAGCAAAGGGAGCAAGCCTCGGGGCATCGCTCAGTGTCCTTCAAGAGGGAATGAACGCTCATTGAGCGATTATAATCTCTCACTGTCACGGAACTGACGGATGGTATATAACGGTTTAAGGACGGTCGGTTGTACGTAGTGAAAGTGGATTTATAAATGAAATTATATCTACGCTGCATTAGATTTCAAACTAATAAAATTCTTCTCCAAAATTTTACTTCCATATATTCAGGTAAGGTGCATGAATTATTGTAATAAAACATTTTCGTTTGAAATTGAAAATGTTATTTTATAACAGTGCGAACACAATGATCCAAATATACGTCAAAAGCTTTTTTTTTACTTTTCGGATAAACCAACAGCACTATTTCTAACATTTCTTTATCCTTCACACCTTTGATTTAAAAAGGGTACACGAGCAAATACGGTTGTCACATCTTTGATTTGGTACAAAAAGAAATTATGTTAAGAATAAACTCACCTTGTAGACGTCATAGCGAGTGATGATGTCATCAAACAATGTGTAGAGGCAATTCAGGAGATTGACAACCTGTAACAGATACATGTACATTTCATTATATCATCACAATTTCATAGTTACATCCAAATCAATCATTGAACTACTTATCTTTATAGTAATAAAATTATATAAACTTGTATATTGTCATATAGTTAAAATGTTGATATTTTGTTAAGCACCGATCGCCACAGTGCAGGACCAGGGGACCGTTCCACTAACCAATCTTAGCTCTAAGATCAATCGTTAGCTCATCTTCTATCATTGGATTAGGACTAAGATCGGTTAGTGGAACGGTACCCAGATCCAGAGGTCATGTCAGGTGATCTGCACTGTGACCTTTTACCATCAAGAAATTTAGCCAATCAGAGGCTTTTCAGATATGACATTGAGTGTGGTGTTTGTATGTCAACTCAAGTCCGATGGTTCCTCTAGCTTCGGCGTTGATTGGCTGGAGTAAAAGGTCACCCGACATGACATCTACGGTTCAGTACTCATATCGGAAAAGCTGCGAGGTACGAATGTTACATTCGATCTAATTAAAATGAGATTGGTCAATATCAATATCATAATTATTATCCCCTAAAACGAAACATTCCCATATATAACATATTGTAGAATAACGCAGAATGGCTTGAACCCCGATCTTGAAGAGCCATAACCTGAGATACACTCCCTGTCTTACACCAAGAAGAACTCATTGGAAGATTTGAAAGATCTTTACCTCAATGGGAGTGCTTTCTCCACAGATCTTCGTGAAACCGACAATATCAGAGAAATAGATGGTGGCCTGGTCAAACATTTCAGCCTTCACTGGTTTGCCAAGCTTTAAATCCTCTGCCACTGATCTGGAAGGAAAACGTAACATGTTGGAAATAGTTGCCATTTAGATCATGAACATATGCATCCTTGGGATCACACTCTCTGCAATAGTACAAATTCTTGTACCTTTGTTCGGGAAGAATCTCTTGCGGGATTCGAACCCTCCCACAAACCGGCAGTGTTGAGTGTCGAGGTCATGATAGCCGAATGGGTAAGCTGCTGCTATAGTCAGTGCTGGCGGTTGGTGCCTTACTCTGAGGGTTTGGGTTTGAATCCCGAAAAAAAGTATAAAAATCTGGACTATTGCAGATAGTGTGATCCCAAAAATAACATATGAAGGCTAGTTACAAAATATCTTTGAATCGCAACCAAAGAGCGCCGGGGCTAACTTTCAGTGAGGAACATTGTGTAGTTCATGCGGTTCTATGCAGAATAGTCATGACCACAGATATACTATTATAAAAGTAATACAGAAAACAAGTTGTTGAATGTCGCAATGACATCGATAAGATTTGGCCGTCATATTGAGTCGAAGTGCCGGTCATTTCGAACGGGCACGTTCGGCGTACGACGGGTGATACGGCAGGCTCCTAATCAAGTATTGCCATTGATCACAGGGAGCATCTCAAAATTATTTTGCGGATGTACCACATGACAGATTTGAGGTTGGTGCGTAAATAAAAAAAAAACAGGGAAGAATCACCCACGGTTTATTGGTTGGCTTGAGTTAACAACACTTATTAAAACGTTTTCCAGTGTAGTTCTTCCATGAAATCTAGGAATCATCACAATCTGCAGATTGTTCGAACAATCTGCAGATTGTGATATACCCTAGATGGTTCGTAACATAGTCACTACTCACTGAGGCAACATCCTGTACAAAAGGTTCTCTGTTTTCCTCTTTTCGGCATCAAGTTCACTTGTTCTCTCCGCTACGAGCTCTTCCAGATGATTGGCGTATTTTTCTAACATAGCGATCATGTTGTCAATCATGGTCATGTGTCTGCAAAAAAAGGAGACATGTTAAAATGGCTGTTACCTTATATGCCATCCACAGGCGCGAGACCCTAAATATACATCTACGTATACCTACATACCTACATACAACATATATGGAAGGTGAAACACGTTCTTTGATATAGGGTCGGAAATGGTTAAACTGGTTTGCTTGTTCTAATACACTTTGTTAAATTCGTAGACTGATCCAAATTTCCATTTTCGGTCCCTTGGTAGGATCCAAGATGTCGGACGGTGTCCTACCTTCTTTATAAACTCATCGGCAAAAGAAACTTATCACCTAAGTTGGCTTTGCTTAATGCAATATTTAAAAGAAATCAGATGCATTTGACTGTGACAAGTTACAATAATACCTATCTGCAGTAGTTGGGATGAATTTATTGTTGACTGTGGTTACATTTTAGTTAAAATTTCTTTGTTTAATGAAGACAGGGGTAAGAAATGAAATTTCCACCAACATGATCCCCACCATGTTTAAAATGCTTTAAATGTGTGCAGAATCAGGCACATTTATCAATTTTCACATAGAATATGTCAAAGGACAATTGTGTATCATCAAAAATAATGTTTGAAGAAGTTTAAAATTTAAAATGTCATTTTTTAAAACTAAAAAGACATGTAGAAGTATTCTTTGATTGCTGACTAAACACTTTTTCATTTTAGATTAACTTTTTAAAAACTTCAACAAATTTGCAATTGAAAATCATACGTATGATAAAATCAAGTGAGGTGATAAGTCTCTTTTGCCGATGAGTTTATGTTATATAGATGTGTGGGTATAGGTATATGTATATCTAGGGTCTTGCGCCTGTGACAGTGACAGATCAGGGGGTTCGAACTCTCTCCTTGTGGAAAATTGTGTATGAAAAGTTTATGAAATACCTGGGTGACCCAACCCCTATCCGCCCTCCACCAATGCCTGATCTGATGATACATTATTTTAATTAACATGCATTTCCTAACAAGCGTTTTCATGAACGGTAGTTTTAGAGACATCCGGATCCGCGAGTGCTAAGTTAACCGTTCAAGCTCTGGTGGGCTCTCTTCAGAACTAGCAGTCTTGAACACGGGACTGCAGTACCAACTCAATTCCAATCGATCAGTGCGTGTTCAAGAGGGCTAGTTCTAGCGACATCCCACACCTGTTGCCTAAGCTTTATCATTGAAGCGCTACTGGGTTCCGGCTAGTATTTGCGCTCTTGAACACGAAATTGTGGGTGACGTGATATTAATATGAATTGCAATAACTTACAAGGCATCGTCAGAATATAACCGTTTCCATGTAAACTTGGTGATTAATGACCGAAGTATCTTCATATCTCAATGTAATCAAGGTTCCCGTCAAGGCTGTATTTTAAGACCCCAATTATTCATAATTTTTATCAATTGGCTTTTTTCAGTTTTAGAAAAGTTTAGAGGAAAAGGTGTTAATTTAAGTGCTAGTGTAGATAATCTTTATGCATTGATGTTTGCTGATGATGTGTCAGGGGTTGCAGATACTACACTTCAGTTGCAGAAGAGGTTAAATGCACTAGAGCTATTTTGTAGGCATACTGGTATGAAGGTTAATTTGGATAAAAACATTGTATTGTGTTTCGCAATTCAGGATATTTGAGACATTATGAAAAGTGGTTCTTCGAAGGTAAACAAATTGAGGTTGTATCATCTTATAGGTATCTCAGTATAGTTTTCACCCCTAGACTTTCATTGACTAAGGCTCAACACTGTCTACTTTCCAAAGGTAATAAAGCACATATCTCTATTTATTCTTTTCAAAGAAATTTTGGAACTTTGTCACCCCAGGATCTTTTTAAATTGTTTGACTCTATTATTCTGCCTATTTTGTGTTATGGGGAACATCTTATTGTAGAATTATTGAAGGTCTCCAGATTAAAGTTTGTAGACAGCTTCTTAGAGTTGGTAGAAATGTTAGTAGCAGCATGGTGTTAGGGGAATGCGGTAGGCTTCCATTGCAGTTTAATTATATGTCTAGAGCGGTTAAGTATTGGTGTAGGTTAATTCAATAAGATTCACATAGACTTCCATTTCAGGGTTATGATATGTTGAAATTTCTTGATGATTCGGGTAGGCTTACTTGGGCTACATATATTAAGAATATCTTATTTGAATTTGGTTTTGGATTTGTATGGCTTTCCCAAGATGTTGGTGATAGCAAAGTTTGTATGCAACAATTTAAACTTAGGCTCTCTGATATTCTAAAACAATCATGGTCTGCAAATATTCATAATCTTTTAGATTCATTTGCCTACAAGCATTTTAAATCATTATTACATTTAGAAAGCTATCTATCAGTATCTATATATCCCTATTTAAAATCCCTTTTAGCACAATTCAGGTGCAGTACTTTTGGGTTAGGTATAGAAACAGGAAGATATAACAATGTACCAATGGCTGACAGAGTTTGTATTTACTGTAAAGTAGACAATATTTACTGTGTTGAAGATGAAACCCACATTCTTTTTTATTGTAAACTGTATGCAAATGCTAGAAATAAGTTTATTGGTCCATTGCTGTAAAATACATCAAACACACAGAATTTAATCTACATTCTTAGCAGTAAAGATAAAGGTATTATCACGAAACTTTCTTAAATGTGTATGTAAAACTAGTGCTGCATTTGTAAATTCATAAACCTGTTATCTTTTATGTGCGCTTGTTTCAAATTTGTTATGTAATTGTATTTTGGGCCTTTGGCCTTTATACTGAATAAAATGTCTGTCTGTCTGTCTGTCTGTTCAAGGCCAGTAAGTCTTGTCTAACTTTATGATACATTTCCAAAAGAACAATAGGATGTCAGAATGTAAGATTTCACAAGAATAATGCAAAAAGCGATGAAATGTACAAGTTTATTCACGATATAAAAGAAAGACGTCAAACTGTTAAATCCAGAGACATGCTCGTGAAAATCGAGGTGACATTAACTACCAAAGTATGTCTAACGTCAATTTGATGCCGTAAGAATCTCGGCGTATGACATACATGGCATAAAAAGGACCCAGAAATAAGACATAAGGAGTTTAAAAAGTTAAACATTTTCGCTCGTTTTTATCCCTCTTAATTTCGGAGACATACGAGTATCGCTGCCATGTTGGTATATAATGTTCCCCATTGTTGCGTGCAGGTTTTTAAACGTTATAATGACGTATTTTACTTTTGATTAATATGTTTAAAACTTGTAATAGTAATTTAATTGCGCTTCTGTCAATCTAGCTCAAATTAATGCTATTTCATATAAGCTTGACATTGACAATACACCAGGGAAAAAGACAATTATGCTATTTCATATTTACTTGACAATACACCAAGGAAAAAGACAATTTTGTCGAGCAACCTCTGTGGGAAAGGTTGCTCGACAAAATTGTCTTTTTCCTTGGTGTATTGTCAAGTAAATATGAAATAGCATAATTGTCTTTTTCCCTGGTGTATTGTCAAGCTTATATGACGAGCAACCTCTGTGGGAAAGGAGGGGGCGGGATAGCGCAGTGGTTAGCGCGTTCGGCTTCGGATCAAGAGGTCCGAGGTTCGAATCCCGCCAGGGGCACGGCAACTTTGTCTGCAGTAGAGAACTGTTCTACACGCAGTAAGGTTTGGGTGCAATGCTACACTGATATTCAGCGTAGTACCACCCATGGTTCGCTAGTTCCAGCCGATGCTCGCAGGTTTCACCGCAATGCATAGCCACATGGCGTTGCGGGCTTTCTCCCTGCCATAATACTAGCAGCCGCGATATAAGTGAAATACTCTTGAAAGCGGCGTTAAACCCCAACTCACCTCACCTCACACCTCACCTGTGGGAAAGGAATCACGAGCAGTAAGTAACATTTTAGTTTGCTTTGAACAGTTTTCTAGTTATCCTCTTGTCACTCTCTCGCCACTACGAAACTAATTAACTAATGACATATTTATCAATTATTTAAATTACTGTTTTCCTTCTATTTGCACAATAGTAAGCATTTTATTGCCATCAAAATGATATTAATAAACACGACAAGTGTCCACATAGCACGGGTCAAAGTTGTGAAGCGATAGTTTCGGACTTTCACCAAATGTCCGACTGCGCATGTTCAGATTTACATTGCCCCAGTATGTCTCTCATTGACCCTGATTTCGTATTGGTTCAGTTATCGAATCAAATGGTCTAGGCATTAAATACTGTATAAGTATTATTTTAAAGTAAATTATGTATGACTTATGCCATACATGTATTGTTCATGCAATGTAATTTATAGTTGACGTACATTGTGTGTGTGTGTGTGTCTCTCTCTCTCTCTCTCTCTCTCTCTCTCTCTCTCTCTCTCTCTCTCTCTCTCTCTCTCTCTCTCTCTCTCTCTCTCTCTCTCTCTCTCTCTCTCTCTCTCTCTCTCTCTCTCTCTCTCTCTCTCTCTCTCTCTCTCTCTCTCTCTCTCTCTATATATATATATATATATATATATATATATATATATTCCGGGATGATAAAGTCTTATTTATCTTACCTTATCTTGTCTTATAACATTTATATCTAATTAATACAACTGTAGAATTTAAATCGTTAAGGCCAATATTCAAATCTATTCCGAAACGTCATTGCCATGCTTTCTCTATCCCTCATTCCAACTAATATATTTCTCTCCATCATTGTCTCTCTCATACCCTAACCCCCCTCTCCTTTGTTTGGTTCACTTACTTTGAAGGGTTAATCCGGCTCAAAGACTTGACCACCCTTGTAGCTGAAGGTCGAGCGGTGCTGTCTTCGCTCCAGCAATCCTCTATGAGGCCAACAAGATCTGGATGTTGCCGCAACTCGCGGGCAACCGATGGACGAAATCGGCAATTGTGGCTTGGTTCCCGAACCTGGGCAACAATCTCTAAACACCCAAAAATAAAATAGGTTATAGATATGATTTTTGAAAAAAATAATATGAAATAATGTATTTTTATGACGCGGGATTATTTTGATGCCCCTTGCGTTACATATTAAAACCGTTAAAGACATTACCAATGCAAAGATACATTGCTTCATTCTCAACTCTTTGGCAGTATACATTTAAAGGGGAAGTAGCACGTTTTTTTCGCTTAAATAAGTCGATAAAATGTATTTGAAAAATAATGTCACCAACAGTAAAACACCCTTCTCTCTTCGTAAAATCAATTTATAAATGAGTGTACATGGTTCCGTAAAGTCATGACAATCATTTTTTGTCATTCGAAATAATAAAATGCGTTCACAATAAAATGGCCGCCATGCAATGTTTACACAACACCGGTATTACCACTACGGATAGTTGGTTTGTGTAATAAGATGTTGTACCCTCTAAAATAAATATAAATGACATAAACCATTATTCTAAATGGGAAATTTTACGAAATAAAATTTGCAAAAAACGTGCTACTGCTCCTTTAAAGCTATCATTTAAGAAATGGTTTGTTTTCGCAAAACTTCTTTCATTTTGAGAGGATAACGCTTTAAATAAACAAAATATCAACTAATCACTGACATGCAAGAAGTTACACTACCGGGTGTTGGAAAAGAATGTAACGGTAGCACTCGACATCGACACCCTTGTGGAGGGACAGTTTGAACATAATCGTTTAAAATGTCTTGACCGAACGGTAGCACTTCATATTGACACACTTGCTTAGCAACCATTTTAAAAAATTCCACAAAAATGCATACGCTAAAGGATAGCATGTCATATTGACACAGTAGCCGAGGAACCGTTTGATAAAACCCGTTAACATGTTTTGCTCTAACGAACACATTTCTCATTGACACCCTTGCTTAGTAACCATTTGAAAAATCAACATGAAGAAATCATTATCCTGACGGTAGCGCGTCTCCTTGGTAAAAGGGACACCGCGTCGAGGATAAAAACGAGATCAGATTTATCTACCTATGTTGATTAACGTGTCTGCTAACAAGTTTACATGTAGTAGTTTTTATTTCTAATTACTTCCATTGTCTCTGTGACTTGTTACCATAGGTAGATAAATCTGATATCATATTTATCCTCGACGCGGTGTCCCATTAACACACCTTCTTTGATTATTTACAGACGTGTATCCCGAGACATGACGAGGGAATACGTACCTGCAGAACTGTAGAAGGGGTATTCTGTATACGGGCCTGAACGAGTGAACACCTCTTTAAGTATTATGCCAACGGAATAAATATCTGTCTTCTGGAAATCCACATTTCGTTCAGCTCTAAGAATCTCAGGAGCAGTCCATAACTCCTCTGAAACAAATACAAGTACATGCAAAAGTGTTTAAAATATTAATATGAAAACGCAACCATGCATACATTCTGCATCGTTATTTACTGAATTTCTTTCCCCTTCATCAAATGTTTCAACACAATTCCTCTATATAAGTGACCATTTGACTCTTTCTACTCGTTCAGAAACGATATTTATCTTTTCACATATGATAAGTGCGGATGCGTTAATTTATGAAGGATTTGATTACGAATGTAACTTATACCAAACAGTTATAATGTGTGTTGTATACTCACTGTCTGCGTTCTCCTCGAAGGGAATCGAAGCTTTGTCCATAGATCGTATCTTAGGAACCCCGAAATCTGTAAGTTTGCAAGTCCATCGACTGTCCACCACGCAATTAGAGCTTTTCAGGTTGCCATGGTAATTGACCGGACTTTTATGGATGTATTCCAAACCCTAAAAAGACCGATAAAGATAATATGATCTTTTAGGTTACATTATGACCAATATGGTTACCCGGTACAAACATTCCCGTGTCGTGAGCATTTCTGTGTGGAAATAATATTATAGTTAGTTCTGTTTATCCCCTGTTTACCGCGAATGACACATTTAAACACATCTTCTTCTGTGTATTTTATATAATGTGATAAAGTTAAAAAATATACTAAAACCACATTACCAATACAAATGTATCTGTTAAACATATACCATACATTTGGCTTTCAACGTTAATGCCGTATTTGACCTTAAATTATACCTATTACTCTTACATGTATATTTATATTATATATATATATATATATAAGATCCTATGTAGCCTAAATTGACATATTCATATTCAGTGAGATTCCGATTAACCGAACCGTTAATAATATACATATACATAACATTCATAATATAATGACACTGATCTCTGTCTCTGTGTATTATATTTAATGAATTATAATAACTACCATAACTTTCTTTGAAATAATTATATTGGCAAACAATTATTACCTTTGCAACATCTTGACACAAGGCAAACTGGAAAAGTTGATCCAGTTTGATATTCGTATTCCAGATGATATCCTGGAAAAAAAACATAGTAAGTGAATATCATTTATATGATAAATTATGTTGAGAGATATGGAGAACGTGATGGCTCAGAATAGAATGGTATTACTATGTATACTTCACTGGGAATTTAATCTATATATAAATGTCTTTTACAGAGTATTTTGTAAATATTATAAGTATATGTTACCAAATAAGCAGGAATGACAATGTTCCTCTATCAAACGTTTGATATGTGTTCATGATAACGTCTTATAAACAATGTGTAAAGTGACAGATTGGTGACACCAATACGTCTTTATATGAACCAAGAAAAAATAATTATTCTTCATTGGTAAATATTCTTTCTTAGTTGATAGTTATTCGGCAGTTTAAGCCTACTTGCATAAATAGAATAAATTTGCACAAACAATTGTGTTTGATTATATTTTTTGACATTCATATTCATACCCACTCATATGATAATTACTTGTTTAAAACCAAGCATCAACCTTAATCATGTGCAGAAACCGAAAATACACGTCTCGTTTACATGAACAGCAGTAATTTTAACTACTAAACATAACCAAACCCAAATCTGTCATTTTGTCTCTTATATGTAAGTTTCCAAAGTTCTTTTTGACGGTCGCCAGCCGCCACAGGGGCTTGTATTGTCGAAACTAGCGATTACAACGAATATGAAGTCGACGATCCAGCCCCATATACTATAAAAAAAGTAAAGGGATGTAACGGGGTCAACACCCCATGTCCGTTTGAAATTATATTTCAGAATGTTGTCATCATATTATCATTCAATGTTATATATCACGGCAAAGCCAATACATTTGTCTTTAAAACAAGCCATCAAACGTAAAAATCGAACGGATAATAACAAGGATATGATTTTTCAAAGCCAAAAATATTAGCACATTGCTCATGTAAGCCATTTGCCTGGCCCACCAAAATAATAAAATATTCGCTTGAAAAAATTAGTGCTAATAGTGACCCAGTTACAAAGCCCAGTATTTGGTGCATCAGATCGCGCAAGAATTATAACACGGGGTGCACTGTAATTGACGTACCAGAGATTTTAGATGATCTCAAGTGTGTTTCGAAACATCGTTTGATAGTGAGACGTCCATATTGAATGACCTTGGCATTGGTCTATTTTTGGTAACGAAATGATATCATAGGGCTATTTGAGGCCCTATGACATCATTTCGTTTCCAAAAATAGACCAATGTCAAGGTCATTCAATATGGATGACTACTAGACAAACGATGTTTCGAAACACACTTGATATAATGTAAAATCCCTGGTATGTCAAATACAATGTCCCTCATGTTATAATTCTTGCGCGATCTGATGCAACAAATACTGGGCTTTGTAACTGGGTCACTATTAGCTGACAGGATATTATAAAGTATTTTATAATAATTTTTTCAAGCGAATATTTTATTATTTTGGTGGGCCAGGCAAATGGCTTACATGAGCAATGTGCTAATATTTTTGGCTTTGAAAAATCATATCCTTGTTATTATCCGTTCGATTTTTACGTTTGATGGCTTGTTTTAAAGACAAATGTATTGGCTTTGCCGTGATATATAACATTGAATGATAATATGATGACAACATTCTGAAATATAATTTCAAACGGACATGGGGTGTTGACCCCGTTACATCCCTTTACTTTTTTTATAGTATATGGGGCTGGATCGTCGACTTCATATTCGTTGTAATCGCTAGTTTCGACAATACAAGCCCCTGTGCCAGCCGCGTTGCAGTTTTCGATTAACAAAATTACCATCACTATTTTGATTGAACTAAAATGATAATTTTCAGCAACAGTAGGTACATTCCTATAACAAAACACCATTTATATTATATTGTTTGACTCCAACAACATACTTAATGTAGCTTTAAGAAGGCCATTTGCCAGAGAACAAAGATAGGCAACATCAGTTGCAGAATAGGAAGGAACAACAGTTTCTTGTGAGTATTGCTTGAGTCTCCGTGACTTTCTCAAAACGGGGTAACTTTATTGATTGGATAACTGTATAGATGTGGTTTGGGTGTATACTACTATGAAGGAAGGAGAACATGAACATCGCTAAAGGGATGGGCTCTACAAGGGAAATGAGCAAGAGGCCAACAGCGAAAATCCATGGAGAAGGAAAGAATGCAGCCATGATTGGCAATTTGGGAGACGGCAAGGAAAGCAGCTATGGCTGGATGCGCAGCGTGAATGTCTTGAGGTTAAAAAAGACAACTAGAATATGCCATATTTTAATAAACTCCTGCATATTTGTGTACATCCCTCGCTCTCGCTCTGGCAATACATGATTTCACACTCGTTAATCCTGACTTACCTGAAGGCTTCCTTTGGCGCAATATTCCCACAACAGTAAAATCCGCCCTGGGTCCACACAGGCACCAACAAATGCACATGCATTCTGATTTTTCAGTTCTATAAGCTGTAAATGACAAAATTTACATGTTGCTTATTAATTGAAGGCACAATGGACATTATGTATTTATATAATTTGTACATGTAAATATCGTATTGAGTTAATTGATGTAATTTTTTTTTTTAAATGTCTTCAAATTTGATCAAAATTGAAGACGTTATTTAAAATTGTTTATGTATCTTGAAATGTAACAGAACGATATATTGACAGTAACATATTTTGGGTTTCCGGTGATTTGTGATTGGTTCATGAAATAATACAAGGGTTGAAATGTCAAGAACATCAAGGCACACCTGGTTCAGTTCTTGAAGAACATCTTTAGTAAGGTTGACGCTGTTCTTCGTCATTTTCTTCACTGACACTAAACTACCTGGAACAGGAATAAGAACAATAAAAAAAACAAAATACATCAATCAATAAATACATACATAAATAAATAAATGTTAAAAGGTGTTATTTTATCTAACATCTACAATTCTGATCAAAATAGTCATATTCAAAGGATCTCGGTATACACATCACATCATAATCACGTCATACATTGTTTTATTCCTAGCAGAAAGATCAACCTCGCTATTATCACAACTTTCTTAGGCGTTACAGCAGTGTTAAAAGGGCTGTAGCACGAAAATAAGTAGATGAAATGGATTTGAGAACAAATGATAAACAACAATATACACCCGTCGCTCTTCGGAAAACCAGGTTAAAAAACGAGAGTTCATGGTTTGGCTTAGCAATGCCAATCATTTTCGTCCGAAACATTATAAGGTGTTCACAACTTCACATTAACATAGCCGCCATGCGGTTTTTGCCTACTTCGTGACCACTACAGATAATTGTTTTTTATAATGCGATGTTTAGCCTCTTAAATAACTATAGAGGACATAAACTATCATTAAAAATGGCTATTTTGCATATAAAATTTGAAAAGGAAACGTGTCACAGCTCCTTTAAAGTGTCATCATACAACTGCAAACAATATCGGCATGACAATTTTATCAAAATAAACGACACCATATTGTCTCTACCTCTCAGATACGCCACAGATCCGAACATCGTGGTTCCAGTCTCCGTACAATGGTGTGAGCGAGGCGAGTCGTTCCAGGATTGTATGGAATCGGCGCAACTGTTGCCATTGCGACCTTTGGTGCCTACCACTTTGCTGGTATTCTTGGAACTTCTCCGACGTGTTAAGTTCTTGAAACTAGCCTGGATTGAAGAGTTATGAATGAGGAACAAAATAATGTCGTAAATTTAATGGTATTTTACAGAAGTACTATTAATAACAATTATATTCTCAAATAAAACATTTGCACAATATTTTGAAGAAATAGATTTATATTTAGCCGAACAGGGTGAGTGGTTATAAGTAACTTCATTATTTAACATGATTATATGTTTGATTACATAATTTATTGTCTAACTGTATCTTTCAATACGGCATGGGCAATATTATGAGGCCCAACTATTGTATATAACTAAATAACAATGTAAAGTAGGAACTGTAAGTAAACATAGGTATTAAAACTTACACTTTACACCTAGAATATTGACATTTAGCTCGCGATCAGGTGACCTTTGGTAACAAAAAATAATTCAAAACCTTGATCAGAAATATCCATGGGCTGGTCATTTGCCTAGAGAAAGTTACGTGTCTGCATGTTTGTATGTATTTTATGTATTAAATTTTACTTTGATATATATTACTTACTCTGACACTACCGCAAAGGATTGCCGTTACAAAGTCGATCTCTTCAAACTTCACCTGCCACAACATACTTTCCAACTGTCGCTTTCTTCTGTAACGTCTGAAGAAAGAAACGTTATGATGTTATGACGGTAACATATATTGACCTTGATGACGTACTGTTGCAAGGCATTTTGTCATGGCATGACTTGAGACAAGTATGCTAACATGGTGTTATTAGATAAAACCTGTTCACATGTCACATTTGAGAGTACTTTTGAATTTTTAAAAGCAATATTGATTATGATAAAATAATACATAAACATTCTGTACTTTCTCTTTGACTAACCGACATGAAAAGGATAATATTTTGTGTGTTACAACACTAGTGCCGTTATTTATGATATTTCCTTGAAGGGTCTGTGGCACGTTTTTGGCAAATTCTTCAAATTTTCCATTTATAATGATAGTTTATGTCATTTATATTAACTTTAGAGGGTAAAACATCTTATTACACAAACCAATTATCCGTAGTGGTAATAACAGTGTTGCGTATAAAGCAAAAATTGCATGGCGGCCATTTTAATTTGAACACATTTTATTATTTCGAATTACAAAAACGATTCCCATGGCTTTACCGAACCATGTACACTAATTTTCAATTTGATATTCCGAAGAGAGAAGGTTGTTTAACTATTGGTGACATTATTTTTAAATACATTTCATCGACATATTTGAGCGAAACAAACGTGAGTATGCTCCTTTAACTTTCATTTACCTGAGGGATACCTGTACAGCGATAGCAATCGTAAGAACAAAGGAAGATCCGGCAGCTGCTCCGATGATGATGTCAGTATATCCTAGCTCCTGGTGTTCGGGTTCTGAATAACAAAGATATTTATTATGACATGGACATGACCATTATTTGATTATCAAGATCAAGTGATCGTGACCATGGTCATATCATGACGTCATTTTGATAAAGAAATGCGTGTGTCCCGACTTAAATCTTACCGTGATATTCATGTGATTGCAAGACCATTACTCTAGCCGTTACTATAACTGTATCATGACTTCTATTATGACATAGGCGTCACAGTAAATGAATATGGCATGAAAATGATTAAATTGAACACTTTCTGAGACATCAACAGGATTTCTTTAATTGACAGATAAACATGCATACAACAATAAATAATTAATTCAAGGAAGCAAATACAGATAATTACTATTTTAATCATATAATTACGACAATTATTTAAAGACTGACAATTGTGGCGATCTCTTCAAACACGGTCACGGTCGTACATATTATCCGAAAATATTAAAACTGATATAATGCATGTATTTTGTGAAATATTAATGCTAATATATATTTCACGCCATTGTCTCTGACGTCATATGTGTAAATGACGTCACCTTTAAAACACTTCTCTCCTTCAAATCCACACTTTGGAATATCAGGTGGAGCATTTTCCTGACCATAGGTTCCCCCAGGCCATCGGACCCATATCTTCTCTTCACTTGTCTGAAATAGAAATAAATATGTGCATTGGTAAAAAAAATGTAAAGAAAACGTCGACAGTGTACTAGAAGAAACGCCATGATAACCGAAGACTCTTACTCTCCTTGGCTCTTATAATGACAAGTAACACTTCATAGGAGTCATGTATCCATGTTGTATACAGTTGTACAAACAATTAGTTACCCGGTTTCATTAATTGCTCCAGTCACATATCCATAACATGGGCATAACTTTAAGAAATGGTCATGTGACTTGAGATGAGTTTCTCCAATTTTCGCCACACTTCTTGATGTGTTCGTGTTTGGTTAATTGTAAACATGTCTATTTTCATTTGGATTTCCTCATCCAAACTTTTTTAAGAAAAGCGATGGAGTTATGCCGTTACACTGACGGCCAAAAGTAACGCCTACTTGATTTTCCTTAAAATGAAAGATGAAATAATATCTGAAATATAATCAATGGTGGTCTCAACATTATGCTGAAAACGAATTGATATGAAAGTCCATTGAAACCATGGAAAAACTGTGATTCTAGTCAATAACATTCATGAAAACCACACCCAATGAAGACCGCTATTTCCGGTTGATTCACTTGCGCACCGTAACCACGTGCATGCGTAGCGTCATCACCACTTAAATGCGAATGCGTGCCTGGATTGTTGCTTGTGGTTGTATAAAAATCTGTTTCAAATGGGGTTTTTTTCTGATCACGCACTGATCGAAAACTGAACAATTCATTTGACTCATTATATCTCAACAATCGCTAGCTCATTATAGTTTTTACTCAATCTGATTAGATATCTGATAGGCGTTTCTTTTGACCGTCAGTGTAATTGTTTAAGATAAAGTATGTGAAGTCATACCGCGTACACCATACCGCCATCTAGAGTATTGTAGACCTTGAAGAAATCGTTAAAGACGCCATTCTCCTTCATGTCCAGGAACCAGATGTTTACCAAACGATCTCCAAACTTGTCAAGAACAAGATTCGCAGTCACACCTTAAAACAAAATAAATATTCATTCAATCTAAATGTTTTAAGAATCGGAAAAAGACCATGCATTAAGTCAAATGTTCATTTATGTATTCACTACCAATCGTTTGAAACCCAAAAACAATGACCCCAGATTCACAGTGAATAGGTGAGCCACGAGATGTTTCCCAGGCCAAAACTGATATCTAGCTGCATCCAGAAAGTTAGTTCACCTTTCTGTATTTGTAACTGCAAATATTATAAAAATTAGATTTCGTTGAAATACTTCAACTGAAAACGGGTCATTATTTGTGCACGCATACAATCATAATACTTATTCCGACCATTAGTTCATCACGCCTTTTTTGCAAAGTTTCAATCTTTGGCAAAATGAAACAGACAATTTTTAAAATTTAGGCAATTTATCTCCCTGAAGGAGATGATTGTATTACCTTTAGATGAAATTCCCTGAGCGGAGGAAAATATGTAGCTTCCGTTCCGTGGATCCTCCCCAGCTTTTATAGTTCTGTTGACTAGAATTCCCCAAAGGACCGTGGCATCGTATAAGAATGGTGCATAGGCATCGAGTTGCTGAAAGAAATAACAATAACTTAGGTGGATTTGTTGTAATAATTGACTAGAATACACCTGAATATTGTAGCGTCGTATAAGAATGGGACATAGGCTTCGTGTTGTTGAATGTCGGCAATGCAAGACTACAACAAAATATTGTTTTGATCAAACAGAATTGTTGCGATAATTGAATAGAATACCCCCAAAGTATTGTGGTATAAGTATAAGAATAGGACATAGGTATCGAGTTGCTTGAGGGCGATATTGCAAGATTACAAAAAAAACAACTTTTATGTAACATTGTTGTAACCATTTACTCGAATACTCTGGATCGATGTTCGCAACGTTATTACAAGATTACAAAAAAATGTTGAAGTCAAGTTTATAACATTGCTGTGACAATTGACTGGAATACTCCAGATCAATTTGCTTTGCGGTATGACAAGATTACAAAAATGTTGAAGTAATTTTTATAAGATTGTTGTGATTCAAATACTCCCGATACATTTGTTCAATGGTATTATAAGATTGCGAAAAAATGTTAAAATCATTTTTATAAAATTGTCGTGACAAGTTACTCAAATACTCCCGATCGATTTACAAGAACATGTTGAAACCATTCTGATGAAATTGTGTTGATGTCGACTGCCTAGGCATATTTTTATGTAACTGAGTAGACTTTAACCCCATGTTGCACATGTTGCACACGTTACTAGGATTTATAACATCAACATATTGGTCATATTATCCGAATGTCCATCAAATATTATAATTTGATTTTACCATAATCCTTAAACCTTATATCGTCCACTTAGAACCAATAATGGATACATGAATTAAAATTCAGGAGTGAATATAAATTATAGAAAAAACGTTAGATTTCAAACTGTTAGCGTTTTTGCTTAAAAAACAATATTTTCTGTATACTCCTTCATCAGATGGGCGTACATGTTTGAAGGAGTACATGTATGAAGGAGTACATGTATGAAGGAGTAGTGTATGAAGGAGTACGTGTATGTATATGTATGAATACTTACCGTAGATCCTATAGGTAGGTCCCATTGAGGCTTCTCCCGTGTTTGCATTCTTTGTACATGACCTCTGAACTCTTTGTACGCCTGTTGTTCTTGACCCACCAAAATAACCTATTAATCAGAAATAAATATGCATGTAAAAAACATGTCATAAACATAAATACATGACATTGTCATTTAGATATTGAACAACTCATTGTTATAATTGGGATCACACTCTCTACAAAAGGATCACTGTGTTTCTTCGGATCAAAACCCTAAAAAAGATGGCACCAACATCACCACTGACTGTACCAACATCTTACTCTTGGTGTGGGTTCGAATCCCGCTAGGGACCCGTCCCAAAATAAAAGGACAAGAATGTGTACTATTGCCAACAGTGTGGTCCCACACATGTGTATAACATTGTTGTAATAAACATTGTACCCGTATTGTGTATTTTCAGTGAAATAACAGTTATGTATCATCGAGTGGGTGGTGCCGCTAACAATCAATGTATACGGTTTCACCCTATCAAGATTCATTCATTTATTAAGTTCAATTATACAATTATACAAACATATATACATAAATTAATCAAGACAGCAGAGAGAGACACATATACACATACAGATCCATGTAAATACATATTCTCTATTATGTACATAAAATATTTTCACAAAATATACATTCATACATTTTTTTATTTTATTTTAGCAGTTCTTAAAGATAATGTTTATAAATTTTGCAAGTTTCTTTAACACTCTAATATCGTTATCTTCCATTAGTTTTTTTTAATTTAATCAGGTTCGGCCAAGAGTAAAAACAGCTATCAATTAGTAATGATCTTTCATTATTCAGTTTAGGACATTTAAGTAAATAATGGTACTCAACACCGATTGAAGGGGAGTTACAGAACTTGCACATTCTATCATGTTTAACAATATTTTGCCAGCGTCCAATTTCTATGGGTAGTCTATGGTTACCGGTTCTAAATCGAAGTATTGGGGTTGAAATGGTTTTAGGAGCTAGATGTTACATCAGTACGCCAAGATTGATAAAATTGATCTGTTAGAATTGATTCGATTCGCAGGAGTAACCAATAGGTATTACATGCTGTTGGATTTTTAAGTATATACGACAACCCACAAGTGTCTATTATATGTTTAACATATACTATCCATGGATTAGTACCAATATTATTAGTAAAATATCACGACACGGGAGATATATTGACAAAGAGAAGACGGTGATTGTATGGATGATCAACTTCTTCATTGTCATATTGGTATCCATTTTTGTTAAAATAGGATATTGCTCAATTTATTTCCAAGTGTATATAACCATATTTAAACTAAATCTTACTTGGTCACTTTTGACTCTTCACAAACACCTAATTTCTGTTAATTAAGCAAACATGGCAGACCTATACTGCCGAATCATCTTCCCCTACCTAAGAGATAGTAGTTAGGCACTATGGCGGGCACCCTCTCTAAATATGTTAACCATCAGGCAAAAGAAAGTACACACTTCTGTTGGTTTTATTCTATGTATGATTTTCAATTGTAAATATCTCAAGTTTCCGTTGTCATACTCTAAAACTGAATAGTGGAGGCATTTAGTCAGCAGTCAAATAATATTTCTACATGATTTTTAAATTTTAAAAAAAAATGAAATTTAAAATTCAAATTTTTAAAAAAAAAATTGTTTGATGATACACAATTTTCATCGACATATAATACATATATTGTCATTTTAAACAAGGTAGGGGTCATGTTGGGGTAAATGTCATTTCTTACCCCTGTCTTCATTGAACAAAGATATTTTAAGTAAAATTTAACCACAGTCACCAATTTATTTATTCAAACTACTGCAGACAAGTAGATTTATTGCTGCCTCGTGCCATAGTCAAATGCATCTGATTTCTTTTAAAATATTGAATTGATCCAAACGAACTGAGCTGTTTATTTTCTTTTGCTGAGCAGTTTAACTTCTAGAATACTTAGTTTGATAGTTAAGTGTCAATATTGCCCGATAACCTTCGTCTACATGGACACGAAATTTATGCATTTAATGCGGTGGGTACTTAACGATGCTATTATATCCCATGTACAGTTAGGCCTCATTACAAAGTGACGGCATACGAATATTAAAGTGTTCCATTACGTCATTGTTCCTTGACATCTTCATTCACTCTTCATGAAAGGAAACGAAAAGATAGGCCAAAGTTAATTTAAGATTTTTCAATTTTGAAGAATGTTTGTCCATGAACTTTGATATTAAGTACTGTTCATTGGATAAACACTTTTCTTGATTCTTACGTGTATGACGGATTCAAAGGCAAATTTGGCCTCCTCGTCAAATGAGTCATCACGACGCCAGCCTCGATCTGACATCACATCCGTCTCCAGGGCTTCTCCAGAGTATACCTGGAAAATGTCAACAAAATGTTTTATCAACTGCATGACGTACGTACTTTTCAATAAATTATGTTAATTAGTATACATTTATCCCATCTATATTATACTGACATTCAAAAGAAACTTAAAAAAAAACACCGGTTATTGTCATGCACTTTTAGAAACTTATTCAGAGACCGTCTTTTTGGTCCGCACCAATTTTAAAAAACATCATTTATTGATTATTTCTTGTGTGGTTTGATCAAATCTATTTATGATCGAAAAAAACATATAACATTATATTCCACTGATTCTTAAAAGTGTATGAGTTTGTGTTCCTGTAACAAGCCTTCAAATTGAGTGGAAAGTTTATTTTGAACGTCAGTATATATTTAACTCAGATTATGCAAAGGGCAATAATGATTTACACTTCTATTTAAGACATATAACATGGTTATATTTGGGATAACACTACCTTCAAAAGTACAAATTCTTTTACTCTTGCGGGTCGAGTCTTATGCGGGATTCGAACCCACACCCTCAGAGTAAGTCAACTATATATACATAGTACGAAGCTGGCTATAGTTGCCTTACTCTGAGGGTGTGGGTTCGAATCCCGCATGTGACTCGATCCGCAAAAGTACACGAAGTTGTACTATTGAAGGTAGTGTTATCCCAAATATAACCATGTTATATTTGTTCACTATCTAAAAAGCAAGTGTTTCTAATATTTAAGACATAGTCACTTATAAGTAAAAAACAAATCTTCTAGATGTATGGTTTATCTACTACTTCTCCATTACTGATTCCTGATTTTTTCAATACAGTAAGTGTCATGATCCCGACATCATATTTTTATATAATAATATAATACATATATAATATAAATAAAATATATTGTAACAATATAAATAAAATACATTGTAACAATATAAATAAAATACATTGTAACAATATAAATAAAATACATTGTAACAATATAAATAAAATACATTGTAACAATATAAATAAAATACATTGTAACAATATAAATAAAATACATTGTAACAATATAAATAAAATACATTGAAACAATATAAATAAAATACATTGAAACAATATAAATAAAATACATTGTAACAATATAAATACAATACATTTCACTTCTAAGGGCACCTTTAAGTTCAGTGTTGTAATACTGGGCCATGTTCAGGAGAGGTTTCAAAGTAATCGCTATATGAGCGATTACTTTTAAACCTCTCTTAAACGCTATTGCTCAATGTAGCGCGACGTAGACGTTGGCGAGCAAACTTCGAGAAATTTGCGCGGTGTCGTTCAAGAGAGAATGGGCGCTACTTGAGCGCTACTTAAAGGTACATCCATTGTTGTTGGGGGTCAAATATTGCAAACATTATAAATGGTATTATTTTATGGAGAAGTGACGACTGTTACCGAAGGCTAACATTTTGATGATAGTAGACTTAGGGTTTTGACGATATGAAGGTAAAAGTAGTGATTTTTGATCGAAAACCGGACAATGCACAGCGTGTGGCGCGCGTCAATGAGTCAAACGTAATTTTGGAATCTTATTTACAACAGAAAAAACGACAAATTTGAGTTGATAGTGTTTAATAGGTCACATAACTACTGTGCATGTAAATAGGACGTGCAGTTTCGGTTTCTGCACTTGCATAATGATGTTACTCAAATTTAATTGCAAACTAGTAATTATGATATATTTGGCGATTGGGGATAACTATGCAAGCTGAGTGAATTTATTTGTATTGTAGACAGCACATGTAGTGAGTTGGAACGTATTAAAGCCAAAAAAAAATTATGAAACACAATGGATGTACCTTTAAGCGCTACATTGAGCGACCAATGAGCTCACTGTTATGGAACGGAGCCCTGATAACAAAACGTCTAATGAGGGTCTATATGATGTACTCACGTCCCTGTTGATACAAATGAAGGCGAACTCCCCCGTAGTGAGCCCCAATCGATGAGCAACCAGAATGTACTTCCGCATCGTTAACCACGGGACAGCAAATATGATTACTGTGAAATGAAGGAATACATCCATTAATAAACTGATACATTTAATTCGTGTTTAGTTTGTTATTTAGGAACTGAGTGGTAAAAACTGTGATGTGTGTTATTTCAAATGGGTACAACGAAAAAGAATATGTTTTGGTGATGGCTAAAATTTAAATATTTCAATACTAAGGGGAAAATTGTTTAAATAAATATTTTTAAAAGTTAAAGGTTTGGTTATTGTGCTGACTTGCAGACCTTAAAATGTTCATGAATCAAAGATGAATATCAAATGACATATTAAAATAACGTTATAATGATAATAACAACGCAACGTAGATTCTTAATTGACTATACAGTTTTATTCGGAAAAAAATAATTTCTCCAATAACAAACAACTCAATATTGCACATGCAAATGCAAATTTGGAGCAAATTAGAAACATGTGTACAACTATTCTTTATGTTACGATGCAAAATAGGTATTCATTGACGCGTCAAAACAAGGGAGTGTTTTTAGAAAACTCACTTCAAAACAATTATAACCTGTGCCACGAGTTGTTCAGGAAATTTATTTTAAAAACTCACTTCGGGCGTACTTCTTGACCTGTAGAAAGATGTCTTTGATCGCCTCGTCGTTCATGGTAGGGGTCACAGAGTGCGTGGAGGTGAAGACATTCTCTGGTACATTGGATTGTATGAGCGCTTCATACACAGACCTGTACGAGGGGTCTTTATCGTGAATCATGGCGTAGCGGTTCCATTTGAATAAACTTGATACGTACCGCATCGTTTCAGCTGAAATGAGAAATTTAATTTGAGTTTTTACCGAATGCAGGATTTTATATGCGCTTCATAACCACAATACCAAATCCATGCATTCTTAATCTAATATCGTTTAGGGATTGATGTAAATATATATTTGAGGAGATACATGCACAGATTAAAAATAATGAAAACTGTAAGAAAAATGTCAAATATTTATTGCTGTTTTTAAGAATGTAACAAATTTGAGCGTTGTTCAAGCTGATGAAAAATCACAGTTAAATTCCACTTACAAAATTTATTCAAAGGACCAAGCAGTCTGATGAGGGTAGAGTAGATGTCTCTGTTCCGGAGATCATGGTCGCTGGAAACCCATCCGAACACAGGAATGTTCCAATGGGAGGCCAGCTGTGCAACAGGGCGCATACCTAAAGAAGGAAATACCACTCGATAACTAACAATGTCACC
This sequence comes from Gibbula magus, assembly GCA_936450465.1. NCBI lineage: Eukaryota > Metazoa > Mollusca > Gastropoda > Trochida > Trochidae > Gibbula > Gibbula magus. Next base: position 55,315,783 of record OW388304.1, on the reverse strand, counting down.
CTTGATTGAGACGGGTAGCTACGGTTATCCTAATGGACACTGGCGATTGAATCAAGCGCGGCTGATCACAAGTTTTCTTTGACTTCTCCGATAGTAAACAACCCTACTAAGCTGAAAAGAATAACTGCAGTTAGCAAATGCTGAAACCAAACCTATTGGTTTCATAGACCGTAATTGTAATAACGGTGTTGCGTATAAAGCAAAAATTGCATGGCGGCTATTTTATTGTGAACACATTGTATCATTTTGAATGACAAAAACGATTCCCATGGCTTTGCGGAACCATGTACACTCATTTTTTAACTTGATTTTCTGTTTTACTATTGATGACATTATTTTCTCAAATACATTTGATCAACTTATTTCAGTAAAAAACCGTGCTACTGCCCCTTTAAGCACAGTTCAGTGCCATTGCGACAACGAATATATCAAAACATATATCTCAACAACTAAAAGCGGATTTAGGGTGACCTGGGGGGTAGTTATGGTACAGAACATTAACATTATAGTATTCACGTGATTATTATTGCATAATTACTCATATGAGAATGTAGGGTTTTAGACAAAATTTCATAAAAGACATTTAATAGTGACATCTTACACATCACAAAAGTTAAAAGTTTACATCACGTCAAGCGGAACATATGCACAGTGAGTAAAGGGTTGTTATTGCCACAAACATTTTTCCCAGGAATTCAAATAATAAACAGCTTCCGTGTTGCTACTTCCGGTCACGTGATCTACATTTCGGCCTTAAGGTCAACAACATCACATTGTCAAAACATTAATTTTGTGAATCCTTTGGTGTATTTAAAAGGCACATCTGTACAAATATACGTCAGCTTTCAAGTTAATAGATTTTCCACAGTATATTTTTTAATCTATGTTTTGTCTTTTATTGTTTTTTTTATAAAGCAATTATAATGACATGTTAAAAACATCTTTATCTGGTCTTATAACTTGAAATATCGAAATATGCTCCGTTTCATTTATTGTTAAATAATGTTATGTAGAAATTTAATGAATAGTAATTGTTACAATGAAGAACAAAGCTATGCTAAAATTTGCAACAGTTTTATAAACATGTTCAGCATATGAAGTTATAAAACCAAAAATTGTTTCGGATAATCTCCATTGTAATCTTTCATGAAATTATAATTGTTACATTGCAAAACATAGCTTGTTAAAGTTTGCAAAGGTTGCATAAACATCTTCAGCATTTGAAGTTATAAAACCAAAAATTGTTTCGGATAATATTTATTGTAATATTTTTATGTAATTGTAATTGTTACATTGCAAAACATAGCTATGCTAAAGTTTACAAAGGTTTTATAAACATCTTCAGCATCTGAAGTTATAAAACCCAAAAAGTGTCTGATGAACTCAATTGTAATTTTTCACGTAATTGTTACAATAAAAATCTAGCTGCACTGTCTTTGAAAGTTTGTGAAGTTTGATAACCATCTTCAGCATCTAAAGTAATTAAACCCAAAAAAAGTTTTGGATAAACTTTATACGCATGTAAACGTCACATAAAACGAAATATATGTTGTCAAAGATGCAAATGTCTTCTAAAATAAAATTTAAAAAATTGAAATTATTATTTCCTTTTAACTTTTTAACATCTCATTTTCATATGAATGAGAATTTAAAGTCGCATATGTCACATCATTGTAACAACCAGTCATATGAGAGACATACATGTAATGCATTGAAATCTCAAGTTATAAAACTTAACGGTACTTGTAAAATGTCAAGGGTAAAATTGAGACATTCGCTTCTTTCACCTTAGTTGAAAATAAACCGAAGGCAATTTATCTTCTATAAACCAGATGTAACCTTAACAGACTAAATCGTGGGTATAAACATGTTTCACCTTGACCTTCCCTGCTTCAAGGTCACCCATGGCCGTTACTCCAATTCTCATTATATTTTATCACTTTGTATGAATGTAACGTAAATTGTACTTTTGATGAACAGTTACGAGTATTTAAGAAGTATTCAACCTTTCAGAAGAAAGTCAGTGGTAAGTTTTATTGATGGTACCTGTCTGACGATATTTACAACACGAACTACAAAAGACAATGGCAGAGTATTCATAATTAATTTAATGTCAAACTGTATCGTAACCTCTAGTGACTTTGTGGAACGTCCTGGTACCCTTATATTTTTAAAAGATGTTTCATTTGGTGGGAAGATTCTTATTTCCTATCTATCATCAACTGAATAAACAAAGTCGTAGTACTTTATTCACGTGAATTACAAAATGTAAATAATTGTAGCAGTATTTGTATTAAGGACATCTCTTGATTTTCATTTTTGTGTGTTTTTGTTTGTTTTTACATTGAGCATGAAAGGCGCCTAAAGAAGTAATAAGAAGTAATAAGAAGTAAGGTTGACTATACAATCATTATGCTTATTGGTCGGCTTCGATTTTTTTCTTCTTTTTTTTAACATGGGGAAGACATGAACAAAACGCCCATGGCCCATGCTTGCTGTAAATAGGTTATCATATCTCTAAGGCAACATTGTACAAGTGAAATCATAGTGAGTGTATAAGATGAACACGTCAAATAAAGGGGCAGTAGCGTGTTTTATCAAATTTCCCATTTATAATGAATAAAATAAAATTATTTTTCAAATACATTTGATCAACTTGAGCAAAAAAACGTGCAACTGCCCCTTTAAGTTCTGGATATGAGAGAACAGCTCCGCTGAAAATCGCTCGTAAAATCCCCGTACTCATAATCATTCTGGATAAATCGCCAGTTTGCCCCTGAAAGATCAGAGCCCTTGCCCAAGGAAGACATAGAGGAGTTCACAGCTTAGTTTCAATAGCAGGATAACACGATAATCGTAATATGTAATATCGAAATCTACACAGTACCTGTTGAACAGGGCGGACCCAAAAAGAGATGGGGATCGAACATCTCCTTGGCGTCCACAGCTGATGTCAGTGCTGCCTTGGAGTTACAGTCGCTGTCATACCATTTTACTCTGAAATAGAAAGAATAAAATAAATAAAATTTAAAAGAATAGAAAGAGCAAGGAAAAGGTTTAATACTATGTCTCCACAATTATACTGAGCAAAATAAGTTCAGGACCATTTGATTTTTTTGATTATTTTTTAAGGAAATTGGAATTTTGCAATTTTAGCCAAATTCTAACACCACTACTTCAGGTCGCATTTCAAAATGTCCTACGTCGTCAAGAACCTTTAATGAGCTCGCTAACGCCCTTGTTGATGAATGACATCATATTCCAAATCAACTGTTTCGAACCTTTCCTTAGGTTTTCAAGACGAAATTAATATACTAAGTGGGCATACATGCCAATGAAATTGATTTCCATCCAGTTTCAGATGATTAAAAAAATTGCGATTCCATACACTTAACTCAAAAACGTCTGTACATTTATAATTTAAAAAAAACTTTACAGTGCTAATTTTTGGTTCATTATTTTTGTGTTTATCGCAATGGCGTTCATCAGAATATTATTCATAATCTTGTTTTCATGACACACATTTTCAAAACATAGTAAATGTAATGGTCCTGAACGTTTTTCGCTCAGTATTTTATTGACTGTTTGGCTCTGTTGGAAGAGCGTCCGTTCATTGCCAGTAAGATCGGGGATCGATCCGTTTGCGTCATTAACAAAACTTTATAAGATGGGGGTTGTTGCTTCCTTGTCGGGCGTACAATATTATACGGATAATACAGTACAATGACTACGACTGCTGGGTGCAAATATACAACATACATTACTGTATTACGTTAAAGGAATTGTTTGTGGATCACGGAGCTTTGACAATACATAATAAATAACAACGTAAATATGCGTTTTAAAAACGTCAAAAGAGATACGACAGACGGTTTGAAATGTGTTAAACGACTGACAGCAAAAATGGACATTCAACATTTGTTTAAAAATGAAATTCTTTGAGGGATAAAGAAGTTTAGGCTCGTTTAGTGCTGATGATTGGCACTTTGTAACGGCAACCGGAAGTTAAAAGCTTATACTTTTGATTTTAAAAAATGAGTTGGGTCTTTGATGATTTATTCAGACGTTAAAACTATTTGCCTCTTATAAAGTAGTGAAAGATTGTGGAAAACCCGACAACACACTTCTTGTTTTCTTGTTAATGAAGTTGCCCTGCAAGGCTTACATCAAATGCCCTCTGTCATGACGCTGACATAACAGCCTCATCTTAATTTTCCTGACGAAAAACAAAATGCTTTGATTTTCGCGAAACACTTTTTACGAATTCTGACATGAATGTTTTTCGGGCATATCCATTTATAGAGGAGTAAAATACAGTATTTTAGTTTGTTGATTATTGTAGAAAAACAAAATTAATCCTTTGATTTTCGCGAAAAACATTTAAAAAAAAAAGAACTTAATTCTGGCCTAATCGTTTCTTAATAACAGTCAAACCCATTTATACAAGGTTACAATACAGTATAATATTCTTTCCAAACGCTTTTGTATGTTGTTTGATTTTCGCGAAAAACATTTAATGCTTTAATGTTTGTGCTAAGTTTCGCTTTCAATCATATATTAAGTTCGTTTATGCATGCAGCCTCTTATGCATTTCCACGTCATCACATCCTGAGGTCTTGGGTATAGCAAACTTTGAGTATTGATAATTGACATAAAGACTGGAAATGTACCTAAAAGTAACAAATTAACTACGGGAATGTGCGCCTAGTTATAGAACGTTGCAAGAACAGAAACAACAAGTATTCGTAGTGGTAATAACGATTTTGCTTATAAAGCAACAATTGCATGGCGGCCATTTTATTGTGAACACATTTTATTATTTCGAATGACAAAAACGATTCCCATGACTTAAAGGAACCATGTAGACTCATTGTTTAACTTGATTTTCCAAAGAGAGAAGGGTGTTTTACTACTAATGACATTATTTTTCAAATACATTTCATCAACATTTTTCAGCGAAAAACCTGCTTCTGCCCCTTTAAGGAGCGTCTTATCACAACAAGAATATGTTTAAAAGGAGACGAACGGATCATGTAAAGTGACATTAACTACTGGGACATTAATATAATCATAATTGTTGAAGACCAGTAACTTCTCACTAACATACACTAATAGAGCGTTTTAACACAGCAAGCACAATATTTACCAAGACACAAATGTACCTGTAAAGTAAAAAACTACGGGAATGGGAGCCGAGTGATAAAACGTTAAAAGAACAGCATCAACTTTGAAGACACATTCTAACACTACAACAATTTATTTACTAAAAAAACACGAAATGTTCATGTAAAGTAACTATAAGACTGTGAATCTAGTGATAGTACACTGCCAAAACAGAAACAACTGAGTAATATTTATTATACATACACATGTACATAACATATAAGGAACGTAATAAAACAAGCAATATGATTACTAAAAGGGGACGAACAGCTCATGTCAAATAACTAGTTCATGATAGCTTAATGATAGAACTATGTCTATCATATGGTTTGTAAGTAACAAGTGAACTTCAGGAACATAAACGTAGTAATAGAACGTTAAAAGAAAAAGAAAAACTCAGTTATAAAAGTTTAAAAAACGACTCAACATAGAAAGCATTGTGCCTACTTAAAACACACACATTTTGCACCTGTAATGAAAAAGATAAATGTATTAAAACCTTAGCAAGCGCCTACAGGTAATATAATATATGTCATTTGAATGTCCTGAATTACGGAAATGACACAAGGAAAAAACAAAGCTGCATTGTTCTAGGAACTGCAGTAAACAAAAGAGATTAAGAGACGTCAGGTGATGTTGTCACTTTTTTGCATATCTTCTACATACACGTCACACTAGAAAAATTAATTATTCGTTTGTAGAAAATATGCAGTCATTAATTATTTTGTTTATAAATAAGCATAAGTAAAATGGATAATATGGTAGGTTCTTTCTTAGCTCAAGTATTTCTGTGGTCGTATATTAACTTAAAGGGGTAGTAGCACATTTTCCCGGTGAAATAAGTCGATGAAATGTAATTGAAAAATAATGTCACCAACAGTAAAACACCCTTCTCTCTTTGGAAAATCAAACTAAAAAATGAGTGTACGCGGTTCCGTAAAGCCATGGGAATCGTTGTTTGTCATTCGAAATAATAAATTGTGTTCACAATCAAATGAAGGCCATGTAATTTTGGCTTTATACGCAACACCGTTTGAACTTGGTTTGTGTAATATAAGATATTTTACCCTCTAAAGTAAATATAAATGACATAAACTATCATAAATGGGAAAATTTGAAAAAATAAAATTTGCAAAAAACGTGCTTCTACCCTTTAAGATGTTTTATTAGATAAAGAATAGAGAGAATTTTATGGATATACAGCTTCTCTATTCAATGAAGGTTACGTTTCGATCCTAGTAATGTCAAGTAAATTATCACTTGCGACATTATAATCTATGTCGAAACGTCGCCTTCAAAGAATAAAGAAGTTGTATGTCCATAAAACTGTCTCTGATAATGAGTTATACATGTCTCATAATTATATGCATGTAACCATGGTCATTTAAAGATGAACTTATTTAATATGCATTTATTTATTTGTGGATGTTTAAGTAAACATAATAATTCTCAGAATTTTTTTTATTATGTTACGAAATCCGTAAAATCAAGGTATATATCACGTCTTTAGAAATGATATTAAAGGGACACCGCGTCGAGGATAAAGATGAGATCAAATTTATCTACTGTACTGATTAGCGTTGCTAGGGAGCAACTTCCCAATGCAAGGCATAACTCTTGCCAGTCTCCATTACTTGCTGATTTAGGCCTGGCAGTATTTCCTTAAAAAATCTGTGCTTAGAAATCCAGGCCCGCTATGCATTTCTTGTGCAGCGATTCACTATCTAGGCACAACAAAGCGAGGGAAATACCGCAAGGGTTAAATCAACCAGTAATGCTGACTGGCAGGAGTTATACCTTGCGTTTGGAAGTTGGCTTCGCTTCAATGTTTTCATGGAATTGATTTTGTTACCAACGACATAACGGTGTATGGATTGGGGGGTTATCAGTCCTTAGCAGACACTTTAATTGGCACAGATTAATAAATCGGATCCCATCTTTATCCTCGACGCGCTATGTCATTAAGTCCTCTAAAACGCGCGATTTTGAAAGCAATTGCTCAAAGCACTACAGATTATTACCCTGACGGAATTTACGGAATACAACACAGAGGGGATACAAACACTAACCATAATGATTATAAACATGTAAGTATGAACGTTTCAACAGAGGGCGTTCTCTGTTAGTTAGACTGCCTGGAGCTTGGGCGAGTCTCACTCATAAAGGAACAGAAATAATTTTACGAGATCAACATAACCTAGATGGCGATTCTAGGACACTGTTTGAATTCAAACAGCGAGGACATGGGGTCACGACGGGGGTCATAATAGTGTTGTAGGTGTATATGTACATTATTTTCAAATTTATTAAGTTGACCGTGGTTGTGTATTGCCAAAATGATCAAATCAATATTGAAGAAAAGAAACGTCCCCATACAAAAAACAAGATTTTCCAATCCAGGAGCTATAACTATGATTGAAACAACGTGTGCAAAACCTCAAAGTTCGCTCGCTTTGCTACGAAGCGCTACATTGAGCAATCGCGTTCAAGAGAGGTTTAAAAGTAATCGCTAATTGAGCGATTACTTTGAACCCTCTCTTGAACACATCATGTCTTCAGAGCAATACTACAATGTAGATATGAATTTTCAAAACATTATCTGTTCATATATCTGAGGACACGGATTAAAATATCGTCGTTTTGGAATATCCTTTACTAGAAGAGAAAGATGCGTCAAAAACGATGTTGGGCTTGTTTTGTGACGTCCTACAGTAAAGATGCGTCACCAAATTTAAATTCAAGGAGGTTATGTATGTTGAGGACATTTTTTATTAATCAAATTTCTACTTTTTAATATTTTTAACGTAAATGCCATTTGTGGCCAAACAAACACCCTGAAAAAGGGACTTTAGCACTCCTTGTGAATTTGAACATACAATGTACATGAAAATAAAAAAAACATACTCTAATGTATGAAATTGTGATTTCTTCTTCACAAAACACGTGTCTTTTAAATACTTCAAAATCAACTTAACCGACATCAATGTTTAATGTTTTACTCTTTTACATATGTTGGGACGTTTCTTTTGCACGTGAGTATACATGAAAATCGTGGAACGTCATTGTAGGAACATGGCAGACATGCGTTATGGTATTTAATGCAAGGATTAATATGGGTTCACTCTCGTACTACGAAGTACTACTTGCTGCAGCCATTAAGTCACTCTCGTAGTACTAAAATGCCAAGGATCTAATAATCATTCAATAGAATAAAGTATATGAAGTCAAAATACATTTTGATTTTAAAAGTTATAGTGAGTTTTCGTGAACGGCGTTAGTATGTCATTGAACATAGCTTCTGGATACTGCCTGGAGCTTTGTTATTATTAAACGTTGGCTTATTATAAAATGTATCAAATTAAAGTTGATCCATAGTTAAAGAATACAGTTGAATTTTAATAATTTTAATAATGAAAATTTAAATTTAAATTAAAATAATTTTAGCATATTTACATGTATAATAGCCGACAATGATAGCTCTTTATCATGTAAGTACTAACTATAAGACATATTAAAATTTATAGAAGCAAGTTTGTCTTCCTTTCTACTTTATCAAAGTTTCCAAAGTTATGTTTGCTGAAGCAAGCCGAGGTCCATTGTCCTGTTTTCGATCATGACCACAAGTTTAAAGGGTTGTATTTTCGTTATACTGGATTGATTGACCTTAAACTGGTTATTTTCGATTAATGTTTACAGTTCTCAATTAAATAACACAAATTATAACATTGGACATATATGTGACCGCACAAATATGATTAACTATCGGCTACTACACATGCAGGAGACTTGATATATTAAAGGATAGATGAAATGCATTTTTCTCAAGAATGACAGATGATTACCTCTACGTATATTGTGTATCGGAATCAATTGAGCATAAAATCGAGACAATATACACTTGCAATTGATAATTAAAACGATTTTAATTCACCCATTTTAACACTATCGCAATTTGTTCGGCGAAACCTTTTGAAAATGCTCACTGAGGCGTGACTGTGATAAGCGATAGACGGGGCGGCTAGACAGCTTCTCCGCCGATGTCTCGTTAATTAATTAATGATAATTATCACTGCCGCTAAATGAATTTATGAGGTGTATTACATCGCCAAAAAGACATGTTTATGTAATAATTGTGTAATTGTCATCTGCGGAATTACCTAGTTGGATATCTAAACATTCGATATATGGGAAATTTAAGTTGGTTTATTGAAGATATCTTTGTGAAATTAACAATCAAAATGTTGCGAAATTACGTTGAATTGTGATTATCGCTGAAAATCAAATTCCTCCACATACGTCACAGAAGTCATCCCTTCACGGGTCATACCCCCGCAGACTTTCATTCTGGTCGCCGGGGCTAAATCAGGCGGTTTTTTAAAAAGCCGCATATAAGTAATTTATGGACCGATTTCAGAAATTTAAAATCGAGCAATTGTCAAATTGACATCCCATTTTAATGAATCCGATTTGGACCATATGTCATTTCATCCATCCTTTAAGCAATTGGGGGTGAATATGAAAGTCGAGTAAGAAGATATTAACTGGGCTTCGTTCCATAACAGCGAGCGCTTATAATCGCTCATTATTTGCTCAATGTAGCGCTCAAGTAGCGCTCAAGTAGCGCTCATTCTCTCCTGAACGACACGGTGCAAAACCTCAAAGTTCGCTCGCTTTACTACGTAGCGCTACATTGAGCAATCGCGTTCGCTAATTGAGCGATTACTTTGAAACTTCTGTTGAACACGGCCCCGAATATGTATCTTTAAACCAAGTCTCCCCATCATATTCAGCGATATTAGAATAATTTTAGAAAATTAGAAAAATCAAGTATTTTGAGGGAAAATGGAGGATATTTAACAATGTCATTTAACTCTTTGTGTTACCGAGTAAATCTGAGAGGTTGCCGACGTTAATACTTTTACTCTTAGTCCCACTGGTAACATATATGTCATCGGTCATTTAGTATCATGTCATTGTATCTATGTGTTGTATAAACACTGATTATTGTATATAAGGACGGGAAGAACACATTGAATTTTACTTTTAGGATATTTTTTTAAAGTTTCAGACTGTGACGCCACTGCGAGGGGGTATAACAATAACGATTTATGTAATGAGGTCACACGGATTAAGGGATTAACTGATGAACAGATAAGGATATGAATAAGTTTACATGACTTGTATATAAAGGAGGAATGAATACGGCTTGAATGAATTTATACGTAACAGTATATCAGTGTAACAGTGTAACAGTGTAACAGTGTAACATCATACAAAATACTTTTCACCTCTAAGAAAATAAATTATTTGAAATCACTCTCAATTTGTATCAATATTATAACAAGAAAAGTGTCAAACTAGTATTACTTCTCTCTTCCATGAATGTACATATATTTGATATTCTATTCTCTGTCATCTTGTCATCTTGTATGTTGCATTATACCATGTACTGTATTCTTATACCACCATTGGTGGTCTAATGGAATAAAACGAATCTGTAATCTTGAGTAAGTTGTACATGATATTCAAATAGTTCCAATATGGTAAGACAAAGTAGAAAACAAAGAGGAAATTGACGAATTCATATTTATACCAAATACATATCCACGTTCTCAAGTATTTCAAGAGCTTACTTGATATTTAGGAAAATGTTTCATTACATTTCTCTCTGGGAGACTACATCAAAGTGTTCCTAAGATGCATAGTTACATTCAACTTTTCCTTTTTAAAAAAATGTTATGAGCTTTGGGGGCGGTGGCAGCTGCAATTCCTGCGATTCGTTCCCACTTTGCCACCACTATGCAATATATATATATACATATATATATATATATATATATATATATATATAAACTGAGAGAGATTGTTACTGTTTGAGGTGACCCTTGCATCCTCTATTGTCTTACTAATTAGCACGCATGACCAATTTTCCTACCGAGAACAATAGGAATGTGGTAGGTGGTGGCAAACTGGGAAGTCTCCGTTCCTGCGTCTATGATATGTCCTTCCATAACGGATCTCAGTCAATCTTTAAAGTTTATCAATTGATCTTACGACCATTGGAAATTATTGTAACCACACTATACCGCAAAAGAATCACCACATAAAATACAAGATACTTCAACACAAGAGTGATAAACACGACTGAAACGAAAAGGTTATTTATGTTCACAACATCTTTTTTAAAACCAATTTTAAAAAAGCGATTTCAGCCACCCAAGAGCAATTGAACATAATCATAAAGTTTTTGTACTCTGTAATTTACCTCTTTACAAATAATGTCGCTATCAAATACATTCAAAATCTACTTTCTCCAAGCCAAATTTCATTTTTATTACGCTTCTCCGCCAGCCGCATTACTTTTCCCACTTACTTAAAATTTTGGAACCTGTCTTTTGCACGTGAGTATATATGAATAATGATCGAATGTGCCAACCTATTTTATATTCGCCAATCTTTAAAGGTGGGCTCAATTTATCATAAGGCTAAAGGTAATTATTGTAAGTACCCCGATGTGTCCCATTAGATATTAGAAACAATACGTGTGTTGTTTGTATTATATACACCTGTCACAAAATAGACACATCGTTGATTGATAGGACGAGGCATTATACATCACTTAAAACATTTCTCTGTTTTAGTTGCAAATGCAGTGATGAATCACGGTCTATAAATAGATCAAGTGATCTAAACTTAGACCAGCCTGAGGCAAGTAACATTGCAACATACAAGAAAGGTACATCAGTACTTATATACATGGAAATTTACAATTGTATACCCACGTGCAAATTGAAAGACACGCCCACTGTTTTTAAAAGTGTACACAAGGAAATGCTTCTGTCGGTAGATATTGAATGTATTCGATAGACACATGTTGAGTCAACTCACAATTTCGTACATCAGAGTTTGATATTTATATTTCTGTGTCAAATACACCTGGGGTCCTGAAATTGCTTTTTTACATTTATCAAATAAAGAAATTCAATTAATAAATCATGTGCGCATAAAACATGCTTTGTTTTAAATTTGGTGACCTGTCTTTACTGTAGGAGGTTTTAAAATAAGCCAAAAAGTCCTTTTTGACTCTCCTATCTCGTCTAGTTAAGAAGATTCCAAAACGACGATTTCTTAAAACTTGTCTTTCTTAGAAATATGAACAAATAATGGTATGAAAATTTACGTTTAGTTAAGTTGACATGTTAGTTAAATGATCTGTTTCAGTAGTAGGTATCGATTGTGGATGAACGTTTGACAGTTGAATTATATGTTATATATCTGTAAGGATATGATATAAACTGAAGCATACAAGAAACGTCACACCTCAATTGGTTTCGATTAATTCAATATTTTAAAGAAATGAAATGCATTTGATTATGGCACGATGCAATAACACCTTTTGGCAGTAGTTTTAATGACTTAATTGGTGTTTTTATATATATTTTTTTACTACAATATAATTTTTAAACTAGACAGGGGTAAGAAATGAAATTTACACCAACATGACCCCTACCATGTTTAAAATGTTGTAAATGTGTGCAGGACTAGGCAAATGTATTGATATTCACATCGAGTATGTGTTATATGTCGATGAATAGTTGTGTTGTATCAAAATTAATTTTTGGGAATTTTAAATTTCAAAATTTATATTTTTTAATTATTTTAATTATTTGACTGATTTAATATTTTGGACTAATTTGCCAAACTATTCGGTTTTTGAATCCGACGTCGAAAACTCGAGAAATTTGACATTTATACATATGATAAAAACAACTGAGGTGTGACGTTTCTTTTGTGCTTCAGTTTACATATAACATCTGTTCATCTTATCAACAACTCTGTATAAAATGTTTACCTGTATACTATTATAAATATCTATCAATGTTTTAGTTTATACGTATTGTTTCACCAAATGATAAATTGTTATCTAAGTTAGCCTTTTGATAAAATAAATGTTTCGAAAATGACACTCGGTGAAACACTAACCGCTCTTATCCACTTGCGACCACCGAACTATTGGTCTGTTTCATGGCAACATAATGATATAAACTCTATTCTATGAATAAAGTTTTAAATATATATATAAAACATATATTTTTAGAGAAATGTCAATGGAAGATAGCAACAAAAACCCAACTAAAGCTTTGATATTCACTACGACATCACGAATAGGCTGTGTAGGTCCCCGTCTAACCTTGAATCGTTATTGCTGCATTTATTATCATAATATATTAATATATTCTCTCAGGAAATATCATTCACATTCTGTCAGGCTTGTGATGAAAGGTCAAGCCACCAGTCTGCTTGAGAATTTATGATCAAATCCGTACTATGTACAGGCAGGTTCGTAAAATATAAAGATATCATACTACAGTCAGAAAAAAACAATGGCTTAGTCTTGTCAACCATAACCCTGTCTCAGACCAATACAAATGCTCTTCATTGTAGCAGTGTTGGGATCCCTATCTCCCCGAAGCCTAAGGCCAAATGTCAACAGAAACAGCTTGTTAGAAACAATGTTTGTATTGGTCAACATCCATATTTGACCTCAGGTCATTTAAGGTCATTAAGTCATTGGATGAACAATCTTGCTCATTATTAAGTAATTTTTGTTGTGATTTTAATATATTGCCGTTTTGTTTTATTTCTTTTGGTTGTAAGTTGGTATTAGGTATTGTGTGTATATTGTACATGTAAAGAAAGTTATATACAGATAAATACATATAATAATGTGTGTAATTAAATAGCATAAAATGCATTTTCATGTAGAAATCACCTTACAATACTAATGATATTAAACTTTTATTACAAACATATTTGAAGGCGGTAACAATTATTACTGTGTAACGTTACATGTTTTAAAAATAATTTTAAAATAGAAGAAGCGCAAAATATATGTTTGACTCCTCAGATGTATTTACCTTCATGTGACTATGTTATTTCCGCAAAAAAAAATATTGCTCTCGTTCAAGTTTAACTACAACTCAAAGCTCTTTGATCAAAACAAGCATTAGCGTCATTTCGAAATTTGGGATGGGTCTCAAATATTTCAGTCTTAAAAACAACCTGCCTTTGACATATGCAATCGCTGTACAGTTGAATAAACATATAACCCTCTGTTAAAGCACTTATTTATAATTATAGGAATAATAATAAAAATACATGCACGTGCCATAATGAGAACACGTAACATATGTATATTTACCTAAGGATGACAATGAGATCAAAGATAACACTGTAACAATATCACAATTCTTAGACATTGTAAATAATGCATTGTCATCAATTAATGTATTGAAAGTGATATACAGTTAACACCTAATCATTAAAATTGGAAAAAAACCTCATCACAATATAAGAATGATAATATTTGAAGTAAATAGGATGTTAAAACAAGGTTTTAGTAAGAATACGTTCGTTCGGTTTCTCATTTGTATAATTGCAATGTTATATAAAAACATCACACCTGTAGCCTGTATATATTGTACATGTAGTATTGTTCAAATTGTTGTACATTTGTGTTTAATTTTTTTTCGTAGATCTGCGTCATTCATTGTTAAGGTTTATTTAACATTTAACTCACTTTTAACGTCATTGACATCTTTTATAGGTATTCTAACAGTTGAGACGATTAAATTCTTTGCTGAATAACTCCTACAAGTGAATTACTACAATATCCACAACATCTATTAGAATGACTACAAACATCTATCAGCAATGCCATTTGTGACATGCATTTTGGGTCAGGATGTCGCCCTATATAAGCAAACTAACCTGTCTGTCTATGAATGGGAATCTTTACCTTTTAGTGTTACATCAATCGAGACCGGAAGATGGAAAAATATCCCAGTTCATGAAAGAAAATGTACTCTTTGTAATTTAAACGATCTTGGGGACGAATTTAATCATTTATTTGTCTGTCCTATATTACAATCAGAAAAAGAAAACTATATTCACAAATATTATTACAATAGGCCCAATATGTACAAAATGAATATTTTATTTAATTCTAATAAGCTAGGAACTTTAAGAAAACTCTCAAATTTTTGTAAAATCATTATGTCTTTGTTCAAGAAATAGCTTTTATAATCATATGTACCTTTACTGAAACACCAGCTGTACATACCTATTATATAGTATATTGTATCAATGTATATATGTGTTATGTACCTCTTATGCTTGTGTTTGCAGCCAGAGTTCTTGAATAAAGTTCAGTTCAGTTCAGTTATGCCATCAGCATGTAATGAGTGGGTGAGCTGTTGTTTAACGCCACTTGGGCAATATTGCAGCCATTAGCGGCGAGAAATTTGATTAAATTAGATATTTAAAATAATAGCAAAAGCATACAAAAACGACACGAAGGCCGTAAAAACACCAGCAACTTATCACAATTTTGTTAAAAGCTGATATAGAATATAAACAAATTATAGTTTATCAAAAAGGTTAACTGCCTTTAAGAAGTCAATAATTCTATGTTCACCGAAGTGCCTAAAAATTTGAGCAATTGAAATATTGCGGTAAAAGGTTTCCCTGATATGTGCAGTGTCCAACACTCATACAAAATGTATATTACTGTGAGGAGACCACCAGCATGTACATTTCACCGAAAGAAATACACTTATATATACTCGATTTGAAATTTTAAATGAGCATATTTCCATTCTTGCATATGCAATACAGGTTATGCCTATACATTATACCTCTAAATAAGTTGTCATTCATGTTTTGCCATGTATTCAAATATCATCGGGTTTAATGCTTAACGGAGCATATTTTCTTTCAGGTATATGCTAGTTTTTTTTTCTTTTTTATAAGTTTTCACTCATTTAAGACAAAATTATCAGGTAACAATTTTAAAATGAGATTTTTGTGACAGTCACGATGAGTTCAAGTCTTATGTCTATATCATATTTTGAAGGGCAACTTAATCATCAAAAGGGACATATCGATGTAAGTAAAATGCATGACATCTTCTATTTATAACGATTGAGTTTTCCTTCTAAATCATCACGTTTTGTTGCCTTATTTCTTTGTCTACGTTTCGTTTGATTTATTTATTATTATTAATGGATCAAGCGTCATCGTTATTGATATTACAAATTTGCATATGTGACAAAAGATGTATTTCTTCAGAACATGCTTTATGAGATAAATCCATAATTCTAAAGATTATTTGTTTGATATTTCAATAATTTAATTTGAATATTCATATTTTTAACAAATAGAATAACAATGTACATAAGCCACGTTTTTCACATGCAAATTATTATATCTATTTCTAAGTTTTTCTTTCTACAGTGAGACAATCAGTTTGTAAACAATTACTGCACACTCTTATCTTTTGTGACTTAAACAATCATGATCGCCGATTACAAATTTGATCACATAAAGTTCTCCTTTGTTTATCATCATTAATAAAATTGTATTTTTACCTGCAAAAGAATCAATAACTGTTACCTACAATACATGTTATACAATATGTGCTGTGTGTCCCATTTTGATTTTAAACTATATAAAAGGATAATATAATTTCGAATTTAGAGTTCTAAATTTACTTAAAAAGCATCACGTTTTTTCGTCAACAAAACATTCTTTCACCGATGGATTGTCTCGTGTAAAAGGCAACTGTCATGCTTACCGCATAGCAAACTACAGGCTGACAAATATATGATAAATTACCGTCTTGCGTTCTTATCTGACACCGTTTTATTGTGAGGGAAGTTAATAAATGACGTTGACACCTGAATATCACTGAGTGACTCATTTGCATTTGTTAAATTCAGCATGTCATTCTTAGGCAATGTTTTAAGAAATTTTAATGAGAGTACTTACATTTAGTTCACATTGGTCATCGTTTGTGCAAGGTTAATACGCACTTGTATCTATTGAACTTTAATTTATAATTAAATTTAAACATAAACTAAATAAAGTTTTATATATATATAATGTTTATGTACACGTTGATACTCGAGATAAATTATCAAGGAATTCTAATATTCAAAATGCAATTTTTATGAAGGTCATCATGTGAAATTGATGACTCTTATAAATTTTATGTCGACTGTTTCTTAGCATTTTGGCTTAATTCTTTCCTTATTTAAGTAATGTAATTTGTTTGAAATATGTTACAATTTATAACGTAGGATTTACTACACTCCATAAGTCATGATTCATCATGAGTCTACATTATTAGGACAAATAAACGTTAAAATGTTCTACCACAGTGAGAAAATTGTGTTCTTTCTGAACAACAACATGTTATGATATTGTTATGATATGTAAGCATATTGTCTGTAATCTTTTTATCAATGTACATTTCGCAAATTCGTCTGTTGTGTTATGTTTACAATTGTGTTGCTTTATTAGGTTTAAAATATTTCAGTAATTAGGTAAATGATCTTAAAAATATTAAACGTCGTAAATGAAATGCTTGTTTCTATAAGATACAAAATAATTCAACCATTTTATTCCGTTATACCTAATTTCAATTAAGGTTAGATATACTATTCACAAATACAAAGTAGTTTCTTTTTAAAGAAATATAACAAAATAAAATCCTCATTGTGATGATTGATGATCTCATTGCAAATACATGTAAGAAGGACCATTTCAAATTGACAGGGGAATTATCTATTTTTCAAAGTAAAATTTCATTAAACATAATATCATAGTATGTCTTAAATATCTTATAAGTTGCAATAATTGAAATAAATTATATATTGTGTCAGCATAAGAAAACACTTCCGTTGAATACAGGTATTTCTAAAAAGTCTATCTTTTTATAAACCAGACCTTAATTGTTTGGAAAACAAACAAACATGTCAATGTAAATAGTAGGGGCAAACTGTATACTAAAAGGAAATAATCTTGAGTAAAATAATTTAGCCACAATGATCATGTTCATGTTATGTTAATTTGTAAACGTCGTAAAACATTGATATTTCCCAAATGATACAAATTTACAATAACATCAATAATATCACATTTCACTTAAACCAAGATGATTGGTGTTATTTAAACAAATAGAAATAATACTGAATAAATTACATGAAATACACATACATGAACAGGAAGATGTTTTGTCACAAACTATCTACATTTACATATAACAACAATGATTACACATTGTTCACCATGGTTAGTGTATACATTTTAAAATGTTAATCTAGATAATCTAACTTGATAAGCACTCTGTAACTAAATGTGGGAAATGATAAAAATGATTGAACACACTTACCTAATGAGGTATCCTTTAAGGTATTTCGTTTCAATACTAGATAGTCTACCTTGAAAAGCACTGTGTAACTTAATATGGGAAATGATAAAAATGATTGAACACACTTACCTTATGAGGTATCCTTTGAGGTATTTCGTTTCAATATTGAGCAGGGCCAATTTTAGAGCATTTACAGTAGTAGCGGCGCTGAATTTGTTGTACATTTTTTTCGGCGCCATCCATGCTATCCTGAACTCCTTATTAGGGTCCTGTCGGGTAGATTTGGGACAAATAAAGCAGAATAAAGTTAGGACCAGGGCCCAGGACTTCATTATGAAAGCCCCTGTTTTAGATTCGCAACGTTCATCCAGATAGGAAGACACAAGCTCCAAACACGGCGGTGTCAGCTCCGCTCTCTCCCCTCATCTGTCAAGCGTCGTGGTGAGGGTGACAAAATCCCGAATTGTTCGTATCCGGGAGGTTTTTGGGGGATGTCCTCGGGGGAATGGTCACTCTGGATGACCACGACACTAATAGATGGTCAAGGAAACGTGGGAGGCGGTCAGTAGAACTCCGAACAGCGACAACGTCTTGGCGTGACGTCACATCAACGTCTGACGTGGAATGTGACTGGGAGAAGCTTATGTGACAGGTTGATGGCTTTAAGAGAGGGAATACTGGGAAATTTTGGCGTTTTACGTTGAGTCGAATTTACGCGTCTAATCCCACTGTAATGGCTGACTGTTGAGAAGATTTTAGCAGTTTAGGAAATAAAATTGAAACTTCTCTCTCAAGCGAAATATTGTTAATTTAAAAAAAAAATACAGCGTGCCCGTATCATAGGAGGTCGATGGTTGGACAATTTCTGGTTTACTATACGTTTTGACTGATGATTGTGAGTCATGATGCCTACTCATTGATGACAATAGGTTTCATTTAGTAATGTATGACAATATTTTGTATTTATATATTTCACGTTTGAAGTCATATGTTCTAGTTTCTTTGAACAATCATCTCACAGCAGGGATTTCTTTTCAATATATCTCTGTTTAGTAATCGAAAAGTATTGATATCATATTATTTCTCTCAACAGGACAATATTGTTTTATTTTCTTAGTATAAATACATGCTTACCTAATCTGTCATTATGAATATACTACTTATGATCTATTTATAGTTAATGAATTGATCAAGCAGTGATTGATTTTACAGACTCAAACAAAGCCACGTCATTTCTCAAGAAGTCATGTAATGTAACTTTTAAAGTATAAAACATGTTGTCTTTATGGTACTGACAAACAAGTATTAAAGGTGCATCAATTGTGTTTAGTTGGCTTTAATACGTGCTATAATACAATATACGCTGATTTCGAGTAATTAATTTCACTCAACTTGCACTTTCATCGTCAATCGCCAAATAATTTATATCATAATTTCTAGTTTTCAATGGAAATCTAGAAACATCATATACATTTTCAGAAAACAGAAACTTCACGCCCCAATTACATGTACAGTCATTATTTCACCCATGAAACACTAACAACCCAAATTTGTCCTTTTGCCTGTTTTCCAAAAATTACTTTTGACAGATTGATGCGCGTCAATCGCAGTGCTTTGTCCGGATTTTGATCAGAAATCACTACCTTTATAACGTTACTGTACTGAATCGACATTCATAAAAAATAATGATTTTCGGCAACAGTCAGTACTTCTCGATAGAATACACATTTTTTAACATTTGGCATATGTGACCCCCAACAACAATATGGATGCACCTTTAACAAATCGTCGTTTTGGAATGTCCTTAAAGGTACATCCATTATGCTGTTTGGGGTCACATATGCTTAACGTCATAAATTGTGTTATGATATCGCTAAGTACATGTACTGACTGTTGCCGAAATTTGCCATTTTGATCTTAGTCGACTTAGTATATTGACGATTTGAAGGTAAAAGTAGTGATTTCTGATCGAAAACCGGACAATGTACTGCGTGTTGCGCGCTAATGAGTCAAACGTAATTTTGGAATCTTATTTATAACAGCCAAAGTGATAAATTTGGGTTGATCATGTTTAATATGTCATATAACTACTGTGCATGTAAATGGGACGTGCAGTTTCGGTTTCTGCACATGTATATAATGATGTTACTCGATTGCTTAATTGGAAACTAGTAATTATGATATATTTGGTGATTCGGGATGAATATGCAAGCCGAATGAATTGATTTGCATTGTAAACAACATATATGGTGAGTCGGAACGTATTAAAGCCTAATAAAATGTTATGAAACACAATGGATGCATCTTTAACCAGGCGAGAGAGTGAAATTTGGCATTTTCTTTTCGTGTTTTACATCCAATCGCAAAGAGGGTCATCTTCAAACACAGTTTCCATATTTCATTACCATTTAACTTTTAAACGTCAAACATGTATTTGTCCAAAAACTGTTTTGAAATAAAGATTTCAGCGCCCCGTGTGTTTTTTAACCTAATATAAAATATAAAAGTGTTACATTTGGGATAACACTTCCTTCAATAGTACAAATTCATGTACTTTTTTCGAGCTGAGATCCTTGTTGGATTCGAACCAACACCCTCAGCTAAAGGCAACTATCACCAGCAATGACCATACCAACAGCTTACCACACGACCACCGGGCCTCGACAAAAATCGAGGCCCAACAAACGAGATTTCAGCCAATTTTACATTCAGTACTTCTCTTCCGGAGGTAGTGTTATGTAACAATATGATATTGGTTCATTGTCTAAATGTCATGCATTTCTAATAACAATAGTAGTATCATTATGAATAATTTACAAAACATATGCTCATCAATGATATTCAATAGCGAAAGTGTGGTAGAGTTTCTTTTGTCTCATAGTTTAGTTAATAGTATGGTCACGAGGATTACAACTTGGTTATTGTATATAAGTTCAGCAAAGTTTAGACTAAATTTTAAAAAACGGATAGGTAACAAGAATATGTAAAGGAACACAAAATATAAAATACACAAGTTAGTAATTTAGTTTATTAAAGGCGCTGTGACCCGCCGTTCTAACTGAAATAAAGTGATCTCACGAAAAGGCAAAAAAGTGTTATTAGGGGCTAGATTATACTCCTGAGTCAATAAAAAGAGTTCTAAAACGAATGTACATGGTTTGATTAAGCCAGGCGAATTCATTTCCCTTCGAGTGGCTATTTTAATGTATTCACATTAAAATGGCCGCTCGAAGGTAGTTCAAGTGATTTGACTGATAAAGCGATATCTAAACACTCACAATAAAAATTTGATTATGACATCACGATGGAATGGTCATTCATTTTGATGTCTGTACTCTCAAATTCATACCAGACCTACAAATCTACCTCTCATCCTGAAGAGTTCCACAACACTGTTGCTTTATACGTCGCCCAATTTCCTCCCAGTACGGTAAACCGCATTCTACGGATACGGTTTACCGGGTCGTGCAATGAGATGTTTTACTCTCTAACGTAACAACATATTGTATAAACTTTAATAATAAATGAAAAATGTGAGGATTTGTTTTGTGCAAAAACGTGCTACAGCGCCTTTAAATCAACAATCACGAAAAGCTGTCGTGGAAGTGAATCGAGTAAAACACAAAACACCCCTAGAAAAAAATATAATTTCATTCTGGGGGTTGCTTCATACTCAAACACCTCTTTTCCAACACAGTTGGTAACTCTCATATGACGTCCAGCACCGATTGGCGCGGTTTAAGATCGAATGGGTGACCAGTTTCACAAATGGCTTATATAAGGTGTTTAAGGGTTGCCTCCCTTATACATAGTCGAGATCATAGCGTGCTTTTCGTAACTGGTATAGACAACTAAATTCGCTGTGATACTTCCAGACGTTGAGTGTAAGGTCAGCGTTATGTCCAACCATGAAACACGCGCAATAAGACCACTTGTGATAGCTTTTGTATTAACATGCTGGCCAAATTCCCGTGTTCGAATCCCGGCAGAGACACCAACAGCGGTGGTCTCATACTGTATTGTGTACCTTGGCAAGGCACTTCATCCACATTACAATCAGTCTACCCAGCTGTTAAAACAGGACCTGTACACGGGAAGTCTGGGCATATATCGTAGCATGAATTTAACTGAGGCTATGCATTGCGGTGAAGCATGTGCACATCGGCATGAACTAGCGAACCATGTGCTGAAATTCAGTGTAGCTTTGCACCTAAACTTACTGCATGTAGAACAGTTATCTACGGCAAAAGAGATGAGTTGGGGTTTAACGCCGCTTTCAAGAGTATTTCACTTAAATCGCGGCTGCTAGTATTATGGTAGGGAGAAAGCCCGCAACTCCATGTGGCTATGCATTGCGGTAAGCATCGGCTGTAACTAGCGAACCATGGGTGGTACTACGCTGAGATTCAGTGTAGCATTGCACCCAAACCTTACTGACGGCAAACGAGGCTGGCGGGATTCGAACCACGAACCTCTTGATCCGAAGGAGAACCCGCTAACCACGGCGCTATCACGACCCCAGTTTAAACTTTAATTTATAGCTGGACTTAGAGGACTTAAATTTTATAACATGATATAATTACAATGTAGATTTTAATGACGGAATATAAGGACGAATACCGTTGCAGCTACTTTTAACGACACTCTAATGGACGTAAAACATGCAGCTTGTTTTGACGACATTTGTCAAACTCAAAATAAATGAAATTCTTTGAAATTGGGAAATATTCGAGAGGTTTCTTATGCAACAGAAGACGGAAGTAGATTAAATTTTTAATCTTCTGTTTTTCACGTGTCATATGCCACCTGAACTCGGAACTATACAACGCATATCCTTCTTCCTTTTAGCGATGATATGTATAAATCAGTACGGTAATATTACGCAAGAAAATGTGGCATACAATGTTTTCAAAACACGGACAGGTAACAACTGTACATATACTCGTATATTTCTGAGAAAGGCAGTGTTTTATGACATTCTAGAGTGTTCTGAAGAAGGGCGACCCAGATCTGAGCCATATGAGTAAATGGTTTTACTAAGAGTCTGTTTCTAGCTGCTTTCCACTCTGTTGTTCCTCCGGGAACTTGTTGCAACATTTTAAATTCAAAATAGTCGACTTTCTCTGACGATGGTATTTCGTGTGTTTCTCTTTCTTTTGCGGTTGAGTGTATGGTGGTTTGGGGAATGTTGGATAATACATGACTAAATGAACAAAATATCCATTTTTGTGACAAACTTATTTAAATGATTCATGCGAACAATAATTGAATTGAAATATTGATTGTCATTGTGCTTTAATTACTTTAATATACTTTAGGTACCATTTGTCAAAGCAGCACGTTAACTTTCACACATACAAGTATATCTGTTATTAAGCACAATAAAAAAAACTGGCTCATGTTGTTGTTTAAAAAAAACTATTGACAAAATGGTTTTAGAATACAATTTGGATTTATAGTCAGTACAATTTGTTATCTAAACCGTTCATCCTGTTTTAGTAAGCCCTTTACAGCTAAACGGAGACTATACAAACATTTGTTTGGTGTCATCAACGTTAACAGATATATCAGATATATCAAATATATAAAATTATATACGTTTTACAGACGATTCTTTCTGATGTTCTGAAAAGTACAATTTACAGTATAGGCAGTGTAACGTTACACATGTAACTAGGAGTAAAAGTATAGCACGGTGGAGCACGGTGGTGTAGTGGTTAGCACGCTGGCCTCTCACGCCGACGACCCAGGTTCGAATCCCGGTGGAGACACCAAAGATGTGTGACTTGGGTCGAATACTGTCTTGTGTCCTTGGGCAAGGCACTTAATCCACATTGCACTCAGTCTACCTAGCTGTACAAATGGGAACCTAAATACAGGAAGTACTGATGAAGCGCTTAGTAGCAGCTCTGAAAGTACAATTCCTTCAGGGTAATAATTGTAGCGCAATTGAGCATACCTTAAGGTGTGGAAAAGGCACAATATAAGTACGCAATTATTATTATAATTATTATATATTTGCAGAACAAACTGTTTTTTAAAACAGAAGGTTGTCTTTTCCAAACGATATGTCTGAAAAACGTACAGTTTCTTCTTTGGCATCCCTTGTTCTGATTAAACTAATTTACAAGTCGATGTACAGAGTTTACTAGCCGCCAGGTGAGAGGATGTCTCCAATGCGTGCTTGAATAACTGTTTTGTTGACTTGGCGATAGAGGATTTTCCTGTTTGTTTGTCAATGCAGATGGTACAAGGTATATAAAGACACAACAATAGCGGGTATATTTATCCCAAATCTGTATTTCTTAACCGATTTCGCTCAAATTTGGAATATGAGCTCACAGTATCGTATTTAAACAGTATATGAAAGCAAAAATCGAGATTTGAATTTTGAAAAATATTGTCAAAACAGCGATTCGAACCCCTGTGGTTCGAAGGGTGATACGTCTGACAGTCTCGCAAGATAATGACATTATTCATAGAAAGGAAGTCTCTTGTGATCCTGGGTGTATGGGGTTACATTGGCAGTGACGAAATGATTACTGATTACGCGGATGTCAGTTTTCTTTGGCGTTGATGACAATGGTGACAATGACAATACTTTATTACCCCGAGGGGAATTCTTTGTACATTTGAAAGTGAACACATATGAAATATTTAAGATGACATAGAAAACACACACAACACAACAAATAAATAAATTTAACAGTCATTAAAGAGCTCGATACTAGATGGTAAAAAGGAGTTTTAAACTCTTTTAGTTTTAAAACGGGGCATTTAGTAACGGCGGCCTAATGGTAAAAGATTGTATTCGGGAAATAAAGCGCGACTAGGATCAGATAAAATCCTCTCAGCCTGATCCTGATGACGTTTTTCGACTCTTGGCCTGTCATTGGTCTGACCTGCTTTTATCCATCGTTGCTGAAGCCTGGCTATTGTAGTTTGGGCGCAGTCGATGATGCAATCAACATTGGCACTGGTGCTCCCAAATACAGGGTTCCGTTCCATAACAGCGAGCGCTTATAATCGCTCATTGATTGCTCAAAGTAGCGCTCAAGTAGCGCTCAAGTAGCGCTATTTCTCTCCTGAACGACACGGTGCAAAACCTCAAAGTTCGCTCGCTTTGCTACGTAGCGCTACATTGAGCAATCGCGTTCAAGAGAGTTTTAAAAGTAATCGCTAATGAGCGATTACTTTGAAACCTCTCTTGAACACGACCCATGCTACCCATTTCCCTCTCACGTTTTTGTGCGTGCAATCCTGTATGCACAATTTGTGGGCGTTACGTGAGTGCTGCTTTACATGCTGATTGGTGGTTTTTATATCGGTTTGCTCCATATTGTCCTTATCTAGGTGCATTACATATTTTATGAGAAATGTTCGCCAACGTCAATATTTGGGAAGATCCATGCTTTTTCACTGGCTACGTTTAAAGTTGTGTTCAGGTAATGATGTTGAATTATAAAATTCCCATTGGAAAGACTAATAATTTTGGGAAATAATTTTTTTTTTATAGTTTCCTTTGCCCGTGAGTTTAACACTGGATTGGTTCGTCAAGTAAGTTTTATTGAAATTGAACTTTTCATAATAAATGAACTATTTTCGGTATTTTTCTCTGATTTGGTCTTCTCTATTTATCAGCATGTTTATGAGCAATTGTTTTCGCAAAATCAAAAAGCATATTTCGAGGATCAAACTGGAACCGAATTATATGCCCTTATATAACAGGTTATGATCGAAAATCAGAAGGAAGTGACATTTGTGGGAAGGAGTGCAGACGAAATAACGAGAATGGTTATATTACGTGCGCTTCATTTTCAATAGGTCTCTTTTAAAGTTGATATTATTGTTGGAAAATCTTTTTCCAAATATGTTAAACAAAAATTATAAAATTATCACTACATCTATTTGCATAACTTATTTTTAGAATTGTCAGTTCTGTTAATGAGAGTTAACCCAAATGCAAGAATTGTACCTTCTGTAGCTTGGATTAGACAAGACAGTTTTGTCGTCTTACTTTCTCATGCAACTTCTCAATGTAAGGCATAACTCTTGCCAGTCTCCATTGCTGGCTGATTTAGGCCTTGCAGTATTATCCTTAAAAAATCCGTGCTTAGAAATCCAGGCCTGCTATGCATTTCTGGTGCAGCAATTCACTATCTAGGCACAACAAAGCGAGGGAAATACCGCAAGCCTTAAATCAGCCAGTAATGCAGACTGGCAAGAGTAATGCCTTGCGTTTGGAAGTTGTTTCTCATGCAACACGAGGAATTCCACGTGCAATTCGTGATTTAACAACTCGTCCATGCTGTGCATGCTCTTCATGCAGTGCGTGCATTTACAATATTTGGATATTTAAAGCGCATCATTGAACGTGCAGTCCGTGCATTGGTGTTGTGGGCACGGCAACTTTGTCTCTGCAGTAGAGAACTGTTCCACACGCAGTAAGGTTGGATGCAATGCTGCACTGAATTTCAGCGCAGTACCACCCATGGTCCGCTAGTTCGCCGATGCTCGCAGGTTTCACCGCAATACATAGTCACATGGTGTTGCGGGCTTTCTCCCTGCAATAATACCTCCAGCCGTGATATAAGTGAAATACTCAACTCACCTCACACGAAACTTCATGTTCTTTTAATTGTTTTAATGAGAAATTCTAAACACTGTCAGTACTAGTGATAAGATGTTATAATACGTAACACGAACACTGCGGAAAACCTACCACACTGTATATCATCAAAGCGGCCTCGTCGGCAATATTTTATGGCCGCTTCAACGAATATACACGTTGTTTCTGTGATGTTTCAGTCCCCATTATCGATAATCCAGAGTATATACACTCCGGTAAATCTACTCTAAATATATCGAAGCATATACTCTTGATTATCGAAAATGTCAGTCCCGAACTTCTTTTCTTACTGCTGTCCTCAAAAGTGTAATGATTACACAATTTGGAAGTCTTTTAAATCAGTAGTTACAGTAAATTAATGTTGTTACTGACTTTAACAGAGAAGAGTTGTTTTATAAATATTAATTGTCAGTTTACTGAAAAATAGACAGTCTCTAAGGATATATTTTTTATCTGTATATATTGGTCTATTATCGTATATCCGTTATTACTTCTCCACAACAATGTTTCATGATACAGCCTATAGTTCTCCTACAAGCAAGTAAATTTTACATCTTAACAATATTAATTAGGAAAATTTATTTTTCAGAAATTAAACATATTGCAAAGAGTAAAATTAAGTAAAGTCATTGGTGTTTGACTTTGCCATCGTAATCACAGGGGCGTGTATCACTTAGAAACAACGTTTGAAAGACACATACTTTATTTATCGGCAAAAGAAACTTATCACCTCAGTTGATTTTATCATATGTATGATTTTCAATTGCAAATATCTCAAGTTTTCGAAATGATAATCTAAAACTGAAAAGTACAGGTGTTTAATCAGCAGTCAAAGAATATTTCTACATGTCTTTTTAAAGTAAAAAATAAATGAAATTTTAAATTTTAAACTTCTTCAAAAATTATTTTTGATGATACGCAATTGTCCATTGACATATAAGACATATTCTATGTGAAAATTAATAAATGTGTCTGATTCTGCACACATTTACAACATTTTAAACATGGTAGGGATCAAGTTGGTGGAAATTTCATTTCTTACCCCTGTCTTCATTAAACAAGGAATTTTAACTAAAATGTAACCACAGTCACCAATTAATTTATCCAAACTACTGCAGATAAGTATTATTGTATCTTGTCACAGTCAAATGCATCTGATTTCTTTTAAATATTGCATTAATCAAAACCAACTGAGGTGATGAGTTTGTTTTAAAGATGAGTTTATATAGACCCTAGTAATAGGGTAGCGTCTATATAGGTATATGTATTTCAAACGCTGTTTCTAAGAGATACAAGCCTATATAGTAATAGGGTAAGGTCTATATAAGTATATGTATTTCAAACGCTGTTTCTAAGAGATACAAGCCTATATAGTAATAGGGTAGGGTATATATAAGTATATGTATTTCAAACGCTGTTTCTAAGAGATACAAGCCTATATAGTAATAGGGTAAGGTCTATATAAGTATATGTATTTCAAACGCTGTTTCTAAGAGAAACAAGCCTATATAGTAATAGGGTAGGGTCTATATAGGTATATGTCCTTCAAACGCTGTTTCTAAGCGATACACGCCCCTGTGATCGTAATGGACTATTTCAAGACTTAGTGATAGGCTACTTTATATTCAATAATGCTGAAACGTTTGAACCTTTATGCGCGCCGGCCATGTACACATAATTTATGTAGCGGTGGAAATACGACCACGGGGAAATACATCTCATAAACTCACGGGCAAAAGAAAGTATATCTTCTTTTCAACAGAGTCAAACACAAAATATTTCTGCCGGATAAACTCGGTTTTTGAATGTTTGTGATGAGGATATATCTCGTTAAGAGATATACACAATTTCATTCATGAGAGTATGATACTTTATATTTTATATCTGTTCAAGCACACATGGGGTGCTGAACTAGCTATTCAATAGGTATTTTGGGAAATAATTCTGGGTATTTGAGGTAATATTTTATTAAATATGGAAATTATGTTAGTACAAGATGGTATCGACATAATGTACGTCATTTGACTTTAAATCAATCTTTGCTGTAGGACGTCAGAAAACAAGCCTGAAAGCCATATTTCACTCCCCTATCTCGCCTGGTTAAGGAGATTCTATAAAGCAGATTCGTAATAAGCCGTGTGTTTCAGAATTATGAACAGATAATGTTTCAAAATTTACATACAAAGTTAGTTAGCTTTTAGAGACATGGTGTAACAATGTTTCAATCGTATTTATCACTCGTTGATTATAATATCTTGCGTTGTTGTACCTATACTTTCTTTTGCCCGTGAGTTTATACCATTTCAGTAAATACATAACTGCATATTGCAGTTTCTGAGATAGTGTAATACATATTCAGATAGTTCGTTTAAAGGGAGATAATTTTAGAATAACAGTACTTGCAACATTCAGAGACATGAACAGTTTCACATTTTATATGCTTAAATGCTTTCGTTTTTGCTGGATTAACTGGAATAAACTTCCTTCAAATACAAAGAATGATTTCTTATGACCAGTTGTGCAGTTTAGTTGGGAATATAAATAATGACATCAAAAGATTATGTTTACACATACATTTGTACACATTTGTTAAACTGCTTTTCATAGATTCATATTTTGAGATGACCATTTAACTAATGAATGAATGAATGAATGTTAACCAACCGAGATCAAATAGATTATGTATTTTATGCAAAGATAACGCTATTGAAAATGAATTTTATTTTATGCTGGTATGTAATTGTTACAAACATTTAAGATGCTTGTATATACCATATAAATTTTACTCAAACCCAACCGTTCATAAATTCAATATGCTCATGTCAATTGACAATCAAGATGTTGTACAAAACATAGCCATTTATATACACAGTGCAATGAATCTTAGAGATTCCCTCCTTTGTCAATAATAACTTATTATCTGCTTATTTATTATTTATTATGTACAATATCCTATATTATACATTATGTTGTCGTTTATACACATACATGTATTGCTCTGTTGAACCAAAATGTAGCCTGGGCCTATGGCCTCCACTACGAAATGAATAAAGATTGATTGATTGATTGTTGAATGATAGGTAAATATTAATATACATATGGGAAAACAACAAGCACCCCAATATTCAAAACTAAAATGTGATGTTGTGGTAGGGTTAATAATTTGACTGAAGTAATCACTCTCGACATGAGAAAAGTTTATGACAGAATTATTAAAAGAAAAACGACTGAAGTTGACATTTTACGAAATAAGGACTGAATTTGTAATGATACTGATTGACGTTGTCCTTGTGACTGAACTACGTGATAAACTTTAGGTTTATATCAAAATCAAGAGTGTTGTTATCAAGTTGTCTTTCACACATCAAAATATCGTTTATCGTGCAAAGGAAGTAAATGGTTAATGAAATGTCATCCATAGTTTCAACAGTTATTGACAACTATTGGCAAAAGGTTATAACACTCATACGATTTTAAAGGGGCAGTAGCACGTTTTTTTCGCTCAAATAAGTTGATGAAATGTATTTGAAAAATAATGTCACCGATAGTAAAACATCCTTCTGTCTTCGGAAAATCAAGTTTAAAAATGAGTCTACATGGTTCAGTAAAGCCTTGGGAATCGTTTTTGTAATTCGCAATAATAAATTGTGTTCACAATAAAATGGCCGCCATGCAATTTTTGCTCTATACGCAGCATCGTTATTACAACTATCGATAATTGGGTTGTGTAATAACTAATAAGATGTTTTACCCTCTAAAGTAAATATAAATGACATAAACTACCATTATAAATGGGAATTTAAAAACAAATAAAATTTGCAAAAAACGTGCTACTGCCCCTTTAATGCATTTGTTTATTCTTTGCAGTTCAATACGATAAATATGTTATACGTATATGTAATACATCATGAAGCCATTCGGTATCGTTACAAGTGTAGGAAGCGTGTCACAACATTTATAACAGGGTTTTGTTGATTATTCTAATGATATAACATTTTTACGTTAAAGATATTCTATCGAAGGATATGTTATGTTATTACTAAGCTGTAAAATTAACTTAATAACACAGCGTTATTCTCATTTCATAAAAACAAAATGACGGATACTCCGAAAGAACTCTCGCTTTTTGCTTTAAACGTATTTTATTCCATCAAAAGGATCGGATCGGTAAACAAGCCTGATTGATTATATGTAATATGAACATTTCACGAGAATGGCATATATTTACATAAACAAGTGAAGGAATACAATGGATAAATTGTACAGGATGAAAATGTTTTTATTTCTTATTTATTAGATTGTTTACACCAGTGAATGTTTGTTGGAGGGGGGGGGGGGGGGGGGGGGGGTTGTTTTACCTAAGTTTTCCCTACATTTTTTTTACGATACCGAGTTCCTGTGTTTCGAACATCGTTTCACAACAGATACATCGATCGAGCCCTCTTGTATATCGTAGTATATTGTAATCTCCGCTATTAGTTATTAGGTCCATAAATTTAAATGGAAACCCTTAAAACACAGTTACTGATGCCTGGAATTTCTATGAAGTGGTTACGTGTACCTGTAAACTGTTTCAAGGGAGGTAACTCTGGCAGGACTATTGCGGATTTGATCAGCGCGATTAATGTTTAGGATTTATAAATGTATTTTCAAGAATGTTTCACTACGCCTAGTAATGTGAAACGAGGGTCCTTCAGTTAATTTGTAAAACTAGAAAACCCTTCGAGAACAACTTCCCAATGCAAGGCATAACTCTTGCCAGTCTCCATTACTGGCTGATTTAGGCCTTGCAGTATTTCCTTAAGAAATCTGTGTTTAGAAATCCAGGCCCGCTATGCATTTCTGGTGCAGCTATTCACTGTCTTGACACAGCAAAGCGAGGGAAATACCACAAGGGTTAAATCAGCCAGTAATGCAGACTGGCAAGAGTTATTCCTTGCGTTTGGAAGTTGTTCGAGAACTACGTTGGATTTTTTCTTCTTCAGATTGATACGTTCATACTTATTTTAACAATGATATTGTTGAAAAACGTGTATCGAATAAGCTTGAAAGGTCCAAATGAATAGTTTGCCAACTGATACTGCAAAATTAAAGCGAAACCTCAATCGGAGGAGCCCTATTTCATTTATTGAAATGTGCATCCATATGTGCTGTTTAAAGTGCAAATAAATTCATTCGGCTAGCATATTCATCCCGAATCACCAAATATATCATAATTACTAGTTTCCAATTAAAATAGAGTTACTGTAACATCAGAGAGAGAGAGAGAGAGAGAGAGAGAGAGAGAGAGAGAGAGAGAGAGAGAGAGAGAGAGAGAGAGAGAGAGAGAGAGAGAGAGAGAGAGAGAGAGAGAGAGAGAGAGAGAGAGAGAGAGAGAGAGAGAGAGAGAGAGAGAGAGAGAGAGAGAGAGAGAGAGAGAGAGAGAGAGAGAGAGAGATAAACCTTTAAATATGCTTACATTTTTATTTGACAAAAGCTCCACAAACTTTTGCTGTGTTGGAAAATTAAAACATCGATTTGGTATGAGTTTTGTTCTACTTTCTCTAAAGAAAGGACAAATAAGAACAAAATGAAATTCATCTTCAATAGTTCTCAAGTTACAACGGTCGCATAATAATTCGGATTAAGGGGTGTATTTGTTCAAACGCATTTTCTGAATTCTCAAATTGTGTGACAGGCATCTAAACTTTTTAAGTACATTTTTCAAAAGTTAGATACTTTTCTTGTCCAAATATAGTTTTAAAGGATGAATATAACTTGAGAAATGTCGATGATTCTACTCGCCCATACCAAGATTGGATGTCTAAATTTATGCAAGTTTGTTTGAACAAAGTCGTGAATCGGGATACATTTCCACATTCCTGAAACTTAAATTACACTTGTGACGTCATCCTATTGTTCTTTCACTCCATTATTTTTCAGTAATGGAGAGTTACACATCACATCATTTTTTGAAGTAGAAATTTAATTTCTTTAACTTTTTAAAG
Source organism: Gibbula magus (assembly GCA_936450465.1). Taxonomy (NCBI): domain Eukaryota; kingdom Metazoa; phylum Mollusca; class Gastropoda; order Trochida; family Trochidae; genus Gibbula; species Gibbula magus. The sequence goes on along the minus strand of OW388304.1, from coordinate 55,282,791 downwards.
CAATTTTGATAAAAGTAGGTTAATATCCTCGTAACTCTCCATTCCTTAAAAATAATGTGCCTCGGCTCCATTATTTTTAAGGAATGGAGAGTTACTCGGACATTACCCTCTACATCCAGGCATATGAATAACCAGTCTGAAATAGTAGCAATCTAACATGTGAAGCCCAGTTTACACTGCCCGCTTCATCCTGTGCTTTAAGCATGTTATAACAGGCGTGGGGATTTCGTGACTAGTCCATATGAATCAACCTACACCAGTATCTTATACAACGACACAAATAACGTATAGAAATGTGGTAACGCCCAATTTCACCAATCGCGGGACCGCCTTTGATAAAGATCTTTTACTTATACCAAGATAGGTTTTGAAGAAATTACTCTGGACTTTTTCTACACTTTCGCGAAACTTAAATCCCCATATTTCACTGCCATAACAAGCAATTGGAGAAATATTTGTATCAAATATAGACACAATTACATTCATTGAAAGGTCTGGGTAAGATTTCATTAACTGGTAAATAGGAAAACATGCCTTGGAGGCTTGATTTGCTAGAGTTTCACAGGCTGTTGACCAACATAGTCGTGACGAAAAATGTATTCCTAAATATTTATAATAAGAAACTGTTTTCAGTTCTTGGCCTTTATAATACCACTTTTCTACATTCTTGAGTTTTCCACCATTACGAAAAATAATTATGTTTGATTTTTCCATATTCACTACCAATCCCAATTTATTGCAAAATTCTTCTAAAACGTTCAACTTCCTCTGTAGACAGAATCTGCAACTAGCGCAATATCATCTGCAAAAAGCAGCAGTTTTATGACTTCGACTACACCATTTACAAAAATGCCTCTTGACTCATCCTTTTGTAAATCAACAGCCAACTGGTTTATGAAAAATATGAATTTAAAAGAGGACTTAACATACAACCTTGTCTAACACCGCTTGACGTATGGAATATATTGGTGACAGAGGTACTGATTTTAACACAAGCACAAACATTTTGGTACATACTTTCTAAAATATGATAAAATTTACCATGAATTCCATGTTGTAGTAACTGATAAAGCAGTTTACTTCTATCAACAGAATCAAATGCCTTACGAAAATCAATAAATGCAGCGAAAAAACGGTGCTTACATGTAGGTTTTCTAAGATACCTTTGTACCAATGACTGCAGTACAAAAATATTATCCGTGGTAGAATAATCTTGCCGAAAACCGGCTTGCCCTTTTGAAAGAATATCATTTTATTCAATCCAAGCTCACAGTCTACGTTCTACGATACATGTGAACATTTTACCAAGGACATTCAATAGTGAAATACCCCTGTGATTAGTTGGATCAGATAGATTTCCTTTCTTAAATAACGGAATAATCATCCCTACATTCCAAGAATCAGGAAAGACTCCACGTTCTAATATTGAAAATTCAGACGGGATTCCATCAATACCAGGCGCCTTATTTCGCTTAAGGGAATCAATGGCATTAACAATCTCATTCTCAGTAATATCTTCTGACAGCACGTTAGAATTGTTACAGTCTTCACAATTCATATGGTCATGTTCATTAATAAAACGTGCTTTATTATCATCAAATTCATTGCTTTCAGTTTCAGGGTTTAACAGATCCTTAAAATGTTGGTACCAGTATTGAGTTGCATCAGTATGCATGTGTAGAAACCGAAACTACACGTCCCAGTTACATGCACAGTAGTTATATGACCTATTTAACATAATCAACCCAAATTTATCAGTTTGTCTGTTATAAATAAGATTCCAAAATTACGTTTGCCACACGCAGTACATTGTCCGGTTTTCGATCAGAAATCACTACTTTTACCTTCATATCGTCAATATACTAAGTCGACTAAGATCAAAATGACAATTTTCGGCAACAGTCAGTACTTCCCGATAACATAACACAATTTATAACGTTAAGCATATGTGACCCCAAACAACACAATGGATGTACCTTCAAAGCAACACCGGTTGATATCAATCTACTTGAATAGACACATTTCTTAATATTTTTTAATAGCCACACAGGGACAATTTAAATTTTTTCAACTTAAAAGGTCTAATTATTCATAACATGTATAGGTAAAACAATACTCAAATAATGGAAGACTATTTAATACTACAGATGGAAAAAATGCCAACTTAGAAATATTTTACGAATGCTTCAATATGGAAGATGGGTCCAATATTGGAATGTATTACCTACGCGGGTGATCTTACCGGGGTTCATATTTTCCATACGACGCCCTAGGGGAAAAGATCACTTTGTTATGGTGACGCGACGTCATAAACAATGCTATGACGACACGTTTCGTCTATGACGTTGCGTTCTAAATACTGCGACGACGGGTCACCAGCCTGTGATTGAAAGTGGATTTAACGTATTTTCATTAATTTCATGACTTCGGTTATACACATAAAATGATATTCGTGCCTATGCCATACAATATTTACCACACTCGTGCCTATACTAAACTCCCTTCTATTGAATACCATTTTTATTACACTCGTGAATGATTTGGTATCAAACTCATTAAATAGAAGGTCGTTTAGTATCCTCTATGTATTATTCTGTGTATGTTGCAGTATAGCCTCTATGCTTAACATGTCATTGAACGTCAGCTCATTGTATTATGTGTGTAATTTTTACAGTATGTTCTATAATACAAGTCAGGGCATCCTCCCTCCGTGTCCCTTCCTTGCCGCATTGCCCATAGCAAATAAATTCAAGATTTTGTTAAAGATAATCTATTTTCTTCACAACATGATATTTACTATAGGTCAGCTATTGTTAGAGGTTGCGCATATCTAAATATTTCGGCCGGGCGTTTATTATGATAAGAGGTCGTTTTTATATCAAATACGGTATTTTGTCTTTGACCTGAGCTTTATAAAAAAAACCGCCTAATTTAACCCCGGCGACCAGAATGAAAGTCTGCGGGGTGTGGCCCGTGAAGGGATGACTTCTGTGACGTATCTGGAAGATTCTGATTTTCGGCGATAGTCATAATTCAACGTAATTTCGCAACATTTTGATTGTTAATTTCAACAAAGAAATCTTCAATTAACCAACTTAAATTTCCCATATATCGAATGTTTAAATATACAACTAGGTAATTACACAATTATTACATAAACATGTCTTTTTGGCGATGTAAAATACACCTCATAAATTCATTTAGCGACAGTGATAATAATCACTAATTAATTAACGAGAATCGCCCAACTAATTGCGGTACTGTTAAAATAATTATACACAACGCGGCAAAAAAATTAACTACGGAAATGCAGGATGTATATTTATTTAAATCCCCGAGTGATTAATGTGACCGAAACAATGCATCCAGAAACTAAAAAACGTACATTATCATTTTTGAAAAAAATATATTTTCATGTTTCCTGGTGATCCAAACTTGAATATTCTTGAAATCCACATTTTTATAATAACCCAGCGGTATATACAAAGTTGCCAATACAATGAAACTGTTCCCATATTTGCACAACTATTATCTCAAATAAGATTTTACCATAATATTGAACAATTTATTTCAGAAGACAAAAGTGAATACACCCAAACATGGGCCCCTTTGCAAATATAGATTGATCCAAACCAACCCAATGTCATACCACTCCCCGTCTATGCTTCCCACCTTCCCTCTCTTTCTAAACCTTTTCCCTCTATCTCTTTTGTTATTATAATAGATCAATTAAAACCTTTTTTTCTCCAATGAAATGCTTTTGCTAGGGGAGAAATTTATTTTTTGGCTCTCTATTCCAAAGTGTTTTTCAACCTGAAAGACATTGCAAATAACTTCGTGAGAAAAGTGAACAAAATAATTTTCACTTATAGAAATTCTGATGATGTACATAATGTTTGCGTGTAAGTTACAAGTATCGTGTCTGACGTATCTAAATAGACAATGACAATAAACACAACTGGCTCTATATACTTTGTAAGAAGTGAAGACAATTCTGATAGTGCAAGTGGATGTTTGAGTATAACGCATACTGCGTAGAGAAGTATTGCAACGTTTACCCAGCGTGCCTTTTGAGTATGAGTAAGTTTAGGCACGAAGCTGTACTGTATTCAGTATTAAAACAATGTAACATGGATATGGCGTTTTTAAGTATCTAAATAACCAAATAGAAGTTGGGACACACTATCCTTAAGGGACACTACGTGTTTTTCATGAAATTATATTTTTATTTAATACATACACAGAAAAATCACCTGATTCACATCCAAATCATCTCACTCGACTTGCATATATGTATCCCCCAACGCCAAATATTTGACAATAACTTGTTTTCAATGGAACTCGACCAGCGGCTTAATACACGATGAGGTGCCGAATTCATGCGCCCCATGAGCCCCATGCTTGATGATGATGAATACGGGGATTTAACGAGCGATTTTCAGCGGAGCTGTTCTCTCACTCGGCTGCCAAAAATAAACGCCGGGCAGCGGTTAATGGAGTTTCGAATAAAAATAAAGGGTAGAAATGGTGATTTTGATGCCACTTTCGAAAAGTAGAATTTTTAAATTTTGATAATTTTGAATTTGGAATAGCCTACGAAATAAGAAGCATTGTAAAGGTAGAAGGAGGAGTTGGTTGGAGGGCTAGCGCAGCGCGCCGACTGCAGCAGTGATGTTAGGGTCTGGATCTCCGGTGTGGGTGATGTAGGAAGCCCCAAGGGTCTGCTTGAAGGATCTGGAGAGGTTGAAGACGTTGTTTTTGCCTATGTAGTGGGACTTCCCTCGGATGAGCTTGTAGACGGTGTTCGAGGAGAGTACTATAGGCCAGGTAGTTCCCTTGCTGTCTTCTAGCCAACTTCCCAATGCAAGGCATAACTCTTGCCAGTCTCCATTACTGGCTGATTTAGGCAGACTGGCAAGAGTTATGCCTTGCGTTTGGAAGTTGTCTTCTAGCTGGATCGTGTAGTCACCAGCTGGCATCTGGGCAAGGGGTGGGATGGTTGCCTTGGTGGTACGTAGGTTGTCTGAGATGGTTACGGGGTGGAGTGCCACCATAGAGGAGGCCGCTTGCAGGATGAGATCCTGAGTGCTAGGTTGTTCTGGTTCTGGAGGTTGGGGTACCTCTGTCACCTGGTCTACATCCATCTGGGGTGTGATGGATGGGGTGTCGGTTGAAGCTGGGGACTGTGTCCTCTGCTTCTTTGCCTTCCTCTTCTTCCTGGGAGTAGGAGGGGAGGAGGCGTCTTGTTCTCGACCTGTGACACATCCGGTATCACAGGCTTCGGGGTGCTGCTGGAGCTGGTGGTGTGGGGGTCGCTGTTGTCTGGGTCGCTTCCTGGGTCGCTAGTGCTTCCTGGGGGGCTGGTCCATCCTTGCCTGGTAACGCGGCATGAGGGAGAACAGGGCAGTCCAGAGAAGGTTCAGCCTTCTGTTTCTTCCCCCGCCCTTTCCTCCTGTGCGTGTCGAAGACGATAGTAAAACTCTTTTTACCATCTAGTGGGTTTTTGACCGAGTAATGGTCAACCATATACTTGAGGTTAAGCGAGAGCTCCTCAAGTAGCTGCTTTGGCAATGGTCCGGAGAGAGTGCTGGGCTGCATTCTGTAGTGTAGTGGTCAATTAGGCCGGAGCGCTAATTACATTTGTAGTTGTGTTCACCTCGGCTGCTGGGAGTGAAGTGGCCCCATGCGTCCCATTTACAAGTATATATGCATGTTATATGTTCCATTGAAGGTGAACATTACCAACATTGAACCAACCAATATCTGTCAATTTTTCTGCTACATATTAGTTTCAAAATTATGTTTGAACAATTGACGCGCAACAGCCGCGGAACATTGTCCGGTTTTCGATCAGAATCAAGACTAAACATCTTAATAATGTAACTATACTGAACAGATTGGCACTAAAGAGTAAAATAACACCCTTGGTAGCTTTTGACCTATGTTACTACAATAACATACGGAGCGTCCCTATATTTTCTCTAATTCGTATTCATTGTTCAACCTCAATCAATTTTCGCATGGACAGCATTTTCAATAAATGTGTTACGAGAAAAAATATATAACGCTTATAAAGGACGAAACTTTCGAAATAGCAATCTCACTTGGTCGTTTCAAAAGTCTTTTTTCCTTGATTCTTTCCAAAGGTAATTAAATACAATGTGTGAAAGATGGATACGTAACACATGTATTTTGGTTTAGCAATTTGAATAACGTGTATTTTCACGATGTAATGTTGATAATGAATTATGATATGCAATTGCGAAACACCTGTGGTGGGGTCACTTTCAAATATGATAATTTAATAAATTCATACTTTGAAAGCTGACAGATGCATAATATTAGTTTGCAATTTTAATTTTCATTATGCATACAATATTTGACAATTGCTCCGTTTACATGAGTCAGCATTTATAAAAATATTTACATGGCGCATCCTGTATTTCATATGATGATAAAAATATGGCATACTTTGTCCAAAGGGAGATGTAGCACGTTTTTTAATGAAAATTTAAAAAATTATCTTACATGTTCTTGTTTTCGCAAGTCATGATCATAACTCGAGTTAGTCACTGGCTAATTCAAGCCTTGCCGCCCTTCTTTACCTTTACTGTGAAAGCGCAGCAACGCGATACACCTGGACTTCATGACGTGCGCTTCTAGCAGAACAAAACTTAGCTATCCGAGGGATGTTGTAACAATTATTGACCACAAAAAAGATTAAGTATATAAAATAGTTGTCTTTATTTATAAACCATGTCCTTAAGATTACTAAAACTCTTAGTTAGTATTTGTACATTGCACATATTTATTGCCCTACTTGTATTTTGTATCTGCATGACATGTTTATATGCATATACCATCTTGATTCTGTATATAAATGTGAATGTATTATGCTCATGTACCACCGATGGTGGAATTGAGTTAATAAAAACCTTGGACCTTGAACCTTGTAACTTTCATCATTTTTATGCCACATTGTCACTCGTGTCACTTACGTCATCGTATTCTGACGCAATTGCATTATGATGATTCCATTTCAAGAGCAACACTAAAGATATTTCTCGACTTCACTGAAAAGAAACTATTTCTATTTTGGGAGCCAGTTTATGTAAGGTAAATGATGGAAAATACTTTTTATGTTGAACCGGAGGACAAAAAAAAAACCGTTGAGTCATTGAATAGTCTTATGTGTGTATGTTTATTGGTGCACACGTAGAAATTGAAAATAGAAAACACTTTAAAATGACTTGCTGAATGAAATTGTGGCATCAATGTGAAGATATCATCGTTTATATCTAAATCGAGGGCTCTATTGGAGATTTCTTTGTGGAAACGAAATACCACAAAAATAGTTCGATGGAACTCTCCCTTTAAGAGTGTACTGTCAATCTTCATGGAAGTTTTCATTTTGTTGGTCTTCTGCGCATGCGTCATGATTGGACGACATTCATATCTGCCTTCAAACTGACAATAATTTTATTTTTGTCTTTAAACGTGTTATTCATTTCTATATTTTGAAAAGATGAACTCAAGATGAAAAATAGAAACAAATGGTCGAGTGAGAACTATAAAATGATAATTTTGTCGAGAGTTGATTTTGGGTGTGTTTGTTAATTTGGAAGGTGTATTCCATCTACTTCATTTTTCCAAAATTAATATCAACATGGTAGATAAATGTAAAATAAATTCAATTTGTACTTAAACTTCCATGCTCTGATTTACCCATTATAATACTGTTTGCATAATTTACATAAAGCAGGTGTTTATGTCATTCAAAACACATTTATAGATATTGAAAAATACTAGTCGACACCTTTTGTAATAAATTATAAAAAAAAACATGTTCATCTCCAATTCAGATTCTGATTTAGATAAACCTGCTTGTAATGCTTGTTGAGTTGTCACATTTTCAATTTTTATTTCTTTTTTTTTTCCTCAACTTTGCCTGGAGGGTGAAAAACGATTGACACTTGAATCGTACCCTCTGCTAGCTCTCTCAGAAAACAGCTTTTATTATTATTAACTCCATGTACATCAGCTGAATAAAAATGGAATCATTTTTTAAATTCAAGCTAGGCAAACATCCGTGACATATCTTATAAAACCTAAGGTCAAAGTACTGAAGAGAAAATTATCAATATGTAACGTCTAGCATACATCGAATATCATAAAATCTATAAAATAAAACCACACAATCATTAACGGCGATTATGCGCAGGGCCTAGGGATAGTATTACTTTGAAAAAAAGTTTTTCACAAAATGACGTAAACCTGATAATATTATAGTAAATAAAATTTGGGCAAATGCTGGGCAAATTATTCTTTAAATTTGTTAATTAACATATGTACACAGAGGAATTTCAGAAAAGCAAAAGGTACATTTATGAAGAGAAATTCTATAACAAGAACGTGTCTTTACTCCGCAAATGTTCATGCAGTCACACTCTTTTCAAAAACGACTGTGATATTTCGGAGGAGACAGCACAACAATATACATGTATTAAATATACGCCTATATGATGTGTACTATGATTCCTGAGAATATGTCACTGTTGTTGGGAAATGCTTGAATCACTCGAGGGGAAGCATATTTCGAGTATATGTCAAAAGGTCACAGTGACCTCACTAGTAATACTTCCCCTTTGCTCTGATTGGCTAATTTACTGACACCTTATTTGGAAAATAAATAGTCTGAAAAATGACAGATTAAGATAGATTGGGATACAAACAATCTCCGTTAACCAGCATAACTTATATATTTTGGATTTGTGAATAAGATTACGTATTGGACAATCTTTGCATTCGAAAATGATCTGAGAAGTGACAACGTAATAAAATCTGTCTCAGCAATATCACATCGCACGTGTGGTCCATCTATGTATCTTGACAAATTTTGAAATTTAAAGACACACTTCACACATTCCGGAACTTATTTGCTCACTTGACAAATTTCGTAGTTTAAAGACACACCTCGCACATATTGCGGAATTTACAGACACACTTCACACATATTGCGGAATTTACAGATACACTTCACACATATTGCGGAATTTACAGACACACTTCACATATATTGCGGAATTTACAGACACACTTCACACATATTGCGGAATTTACAGACACACTTCACACATATTGCACACTATATATACACACTCTGATAAACCAACAACTAGTCCTTTTCATTTCAATGTAGACGTTCTGTTAAATCACTTGACATGCTTTGGCTCTTGATATATACTAGCATTCATAAGAAACTCCCCACTCAATTTGAAGGCTAGTAAAAAAAACACAAACTCTAATAAAGTTTTTAGAGTATATAGGAATAACATATTTGATGTGTTGCATTCAATCATACCTTTAGTTAAACCACACAACAAATAATCGTTAAATGAATTTTAGAAGATATGTGGGGTCAAAAACGTCTTTAATTAAAAGTCGATGGCAATTACCAAATTCTTAAAAGTTTCTTTTGCGTTTGGAAGTTGAGATCGATGGTGTGCTTAAATCGCTATTTCAAGAGGCACGATTGTTAACATTGAAATTAAAATTTACAAAATAATAATAATAATGAGGATACTTAAATGGCGCTAAATCAATAACAAAGCTCAAAGCGCTATACTTATTATTACCCTGGTATAAAGACCAACATCATTCCTTTTTCGTTCTCAACTCCCCTTGAAGTATGCAACCTGAGCTACCAATTAAGGCGCTCGAATGTTATCTGTCACATTGCCTTCACTTCCAAATCAGGTACTCAATTGTACTGCTGAGTGAACAGAGGCACATTTCGAATAAAGTCCCTTGCCCAAGGTGACACCACGAGCCTCTCAACTCATGTCTCCGTGTTGGGCAGGGAATCACTATTCAAACCATTTATCCAGCAATGAGGCGGGTAAGCCACCCATCCAGTGAGCCACGCCCGTTGTTGCTGAACTTCAGTGATAGCGGTCGACTGAGCTATGCACAGGACCACGTGCCACCACCAATTATGTTAATAAAAGGTGTTATACGACATGATGTACAAACTTGAACTCTACTTCGTTGACGCTTGGTTACTGTAGGACGTCATAAAGTCAAGCCAAATAGCCTTACTTCACTCTCTATCTCGCCTAGCTAAGGAGTTTCCAAAACGACGACTTTTTACAAGGTGTGTTTTTCATGAACGGAATGTTTCAAAAACGGAAAATTAAGAGTTTGCTGGCTTCTGAACATAACAATGTTTCAGTCGTATTAATCATTTGTTGATTAAACTATATTGCTTGTTTGTGGGTAGCGTTTCTTTTGGCCGCTAGTTTAGGTTATGATATTCTTCAGGAATCAAATATCCTTTGTGTATTTGTGATTTTAAGATTATGCTAAACGTGTCACTGTTCAACCGATAAGTATAGAAAACACCCCAATCATTTGATTCGAAAGGAGCACAGGAAACTAGAAATAAACTAGTCCTACATGTGTCAACCAATCATCGATCACGGTGTTTGCTTCATTCATATCTTATATCAGATTTTGTTATCTCGGAAGAATACTGTTTCCTTCATAGTCGAGCTCTTCCGAGTGCTTCATGATCACGTGTTATGCATATCCGAAAAAAATTTCCATGGGCGTTTTCAGAGAGTATTACGTGGTTATTGTTGTTGGTAATGACATTGATTATTGTTGATAACATACAGATCGACACGTAATTGGTATTTGTTTGAAAATCGTGCCTTGACACAGGAAAACAGGAACGAGCTTAGTTACTCCAATTAAACTTGTAACACGTACAAAATGTAAAATTGACAATGAAAAGTCGAAAATCACTTTTAAAACGTCTATGAAATAATTCACTTAAAAAAGCATTTAAGCAATTTAGGCCTATCTGTATTTAATTGTTATAAACTTGCACTGCAAGTAATAAACTGCCAGGCAAAATATCTCAGGTTTTCGATGTTATAATCAAAAATTGAAAAATACAGATGTTTAGTCAGCTGTCTAAGAATACTTCTACATGTTTCTTTAATTTAAAAAAAAACAAAAATTTTAAATTTCTTCATAAATTATGTTCGATGATCCACAACTGTTCATCGACATATAAGACATATTCTATCTGAAAAATAATAAATGTGCCTGATTCCGCACCCATTTACAACATTTAGAACATGGTAGGGGTCATGTTGGTGTAAATTTAATTTCTTACCTCTTTCTTCATTAAACAAAGATATATTAACTAAAATTTAACCACAGTCACCAATTAATTCATTGAAACTGCTGCAGATAGTATTTTTGTTTCGTGCTATGCTATGGCTATAGCAAATTCATCTGATTTCTTTTAGATATTGAATTAATCAACACCAACTGAGGTGAGTACTTTCTTTTGCCCGATAGTTTAGTTACTGACCGAGACAGTTTTTTATGGCTTATTTCAAAGAAAAATATCTTGGCTTTGACATGGTGTGTAATATTGAAGGATAATATACTCATGGTAATAATGGTTGACACCCACTAATAGTTATAGGAATGAAATAATATATAAACAACGTAACGTGTCAGGTTCGATATTTAAGACATGTTACTTCTGGATGTCTTTTTGTGAATAGTGTTCTTGAGCATTTGCTATTTCTCCACTTGTACTTTAAAATACCAAAGAAAGAGGAATATAAGAAAAATTAAATTTATTCAGAAGAATGCATTCCTTGTGTCTTGAGATCTTGGCATTGGTACATTTTTACAGTGTTTGAGTGTTCTCATTTTGGTTCTAATGAATAATGAAAAGTTGCATTTGAAAAAAACCCAAATATACACACAATCTTTCATGGAGTCTCATTTGCACACAATACATGCATGGCAAGTATTATATAGTTTACATCATGTGTTTGTGCCATTTAATTTCGAAAATACCATAATAGCGAACAATACTAATTATCCATGCATATTATTTGCTAAAATCCATTTTCTGTTCAGGGGTGTCAACCATTTTTACCATGAGTATATGATGACAACATTCTGAAATATAACTTCAAACGGTGATGGGGTGTTAACCTCGGTAGAGGCTTCTCGACTTCATATGCTTTCTCGTCGCTAGTTTATTATCCCCCGCCACGAAGTGGAAGGGGGATATAGGTTTGGGCTCCGTCCGTGCGTCCGTCCGTGCGTCCGCTATAAAGGGGACAGTTTTTTTGTGGCTTGTGGACATAAATACCTTGATGGAGTTCGAAAATAAGAACCGTGTGATTATTTTTTCCGGAGTTATTGCCCTTGTTCCGTATTTTTGGACTCTGTTCATGCTATCTCTAAAGGGGACAGCTTTTCTCAGAGACGATTTAAGATAGGATTACCCAATTTGGTGTGTGGCTTGAGGGCATAAATACCTTGATGGAGTTCGAAAATGAGAAGCACATAATTAATCTTTGCGGAGTTACTGCCCTTGTTCCGTATATTTGGACTCTGTTCAAGGTATCACCAAAGGGGTTTCTCAGAAACTATTTAAGATAGGATAACCAAATTTGGTGTGTGGCCATCGATACATTGATGGAGTTCGAGAAAAAGAAGCATGTGATTATTTATTTCCGGAGTTATTCCCCTTGTTCCGCTTTTTCGACTCTGTTTCAAGTATCCAAGGATAAAGCTTTTCTCAGACATTGTTTAACATCAAATCAGTTGTGTGGCTTGGGGATATCGTTACCTTAATGGAAAGAAAATGAGAAGCGCACAATTATTTCTTCTTGAATTATTGCCCTTGTTCTCATTTCTTGTGTCTGGCGGGGGATGTTGATAACTATGTCTTCTTGTTTAATTTACTAGGCGTTCAAGTCAGCTGACCTCAACCCGAGGTCGAGAGGGCTAAATAAATATTGCAGTTTTGAGTTAATTTATCAGAGGAAATTTCTTGTTTATGTGAATATCCTTGTGAAAATACTTATCATTATTTTATTGAATGTGTTATATCATCATGGACGAAAATATGTGTTCTAAATATTTCTAGATTTGTGCCTAATCCGTTTGACCTTTATGTCAATAAGATATATTTTAAACCAAACTTGAAGTATGTTTTATCTCATTTGACATACCATTCAAATGATAATGAAACTGAATGAATAATTTGCATTATTCTAATAAATCGTATACATGTAATTGATTTCTTTCATTAATATCAAATAATAATAAATAAATATAAAAATAATAAATTATAATTAAAATTTAAAGCCAACCTTTGGGAATATGATGTCACTGAAAACTTATGACAGAAACTAATACAATCTTAAAAAAATGTGTTAATGTTTACACAGAATTTTTTTTCCAAAAATACCTTTTTGAAGTGGTAAATGGATATTTATTGTGTATATCTATGTATATTTTAATGTGTCGTTTCATTAAAGGTGTGAAGTCGAATAACTTTCAACATGATTTCAGCAAGTTATTTTCGATCTAAAACTTTGAATATTATAATGGCGCAGGTGTACACATTGATGTCCAAAGTTCCTCAATGAATACAGATTTTGAAATTTACATACATTCCGTAAGGTTGATTTTATATTATGGTAAAATTTTTAAAAATGCTTTATTTTAGTGTACGCATCAATTTAATTTTTAACGGGACGAGACATCGGCTGCGTTTGATTTAACAACACTAAGGTCGAGTGGGCGCATGCGCTGTCACGTTTCAAATCAAACGCATCGAACACGACTCAGTGTTGAATCACAGTACCAAATTCGCCTCAGCTATCAACACAAGGAATTTAACTTTCCTTTGAAAAAATATAACTTATCTAAAATTAATATAAACACGTATCTATGTAATAAAATTGAACATGTCAGTAATAATGTGTATGTATTATTCGTTTGAAGTGGAATCTGCACTACCCATAATGCATGACGTCACAACTCGAGTTGTCTCAAAACCGGGACGGACTTTCTAGCATGACTCTAGGATCGAGTTGGCCGAGAACAAGTGTCTGATTTGCAAACTCGATACTCGAGTCCGCAAATCAAACGCATCAACCGATTGGCACGATGCGAATAGGCCTGGCCCAACATTCCTCAGACAGCATGAACTGCAAGTGCTTTATCCATCGAGAAGTTTTCTTCTGCACGAGATGCCCGTGCGATTCGTTTGTTTACCTTTCGAAACATTCGCGATGTGCATGGTCTGCACGTGCGGCTCAGTCCATTCTGAACAAGATGAACTTCGACTGTGTCGAGCTTTGGGTTCGCGAATCAAACGGGAACAACTCGACTTGCCTATTTTGTGATAATTACATAGCTATAAATTCAGACTTTGAAATTTAAGCGATATGCTCTTTGCGGATTAAACAAGGTCATGTGAACATTATCAAATCTATTTCTTAAGGATAAATGGCGTCGACAAGAAGCTCCGGCATTTATACCTGTTTAACTTGCACCTTTCAAACCGGTAATCAGACAGTGAACAAACATATTATGAAATCTGTTTCTTAAATAAAGTGCAGATTGCTCTCGCAACGTGTCACCCGTACACGTTATGCATAATCTATTAAATTTGATAGATATATATTGTATTTATATTTATGTAGATTATTTTTGGCAACGAAATATTACATATTGCAGGTGCTATAGCTAAAGGGAATTTCGAATCTGACGGGAAATATTCGACTAATCCACCAGTTGTGTTCGCGGGGTCAATCTTGTTAACACTAAATGTAATATTATTTGTCCCGGAAGAAATGGTGGACTTAGGAGACGTCTTATATTACTGATAGTGTCAACTAGATTGTCGCGGCGTTTGATTGGAGAACAAAGTTAAACGGCATGCTGGCGACTCGACGCTTGTATCGTTTTTATCAAACGCTACCCCTGTTTCGAAAACTGAAATTAAAGCGTTGGTTCGAATGTCAGTTTTCGTGGATTAGTGAAACCATTGCCTCCATAGAGATTATTACCCGACAAGTGGGTCGTATGACTTGTACGAAACGAGTACGAATGCACAGGGGCTTGTATTGCTGAAAACAAACAGTTCCTAGGTCCAATACTACGATGCGATATACCTATACTTATAAAAACAGAAAGGGATGCAACGCCAATTTTACCCCCTGTCCAATCGAGTCGCATATCGTATCGTATCGTATCGTATATCGCATCGTAGTATTGGACCTAGGAACTGTTTGTTTTCAGCAATACAAGCCCCTGTGTACGAATGTACATCGGTAGGCCATATTATAACGTACACGTAACGTAATTCCCATATATTTACATGCTAATTAGCTGTTGCGAGTATAGTTATCATGAATCTATTTTTTGTCTATTGTTTCTGCAATCTTTACCTAAATATAGGAACTCATCTAAGCTACAAATACATCATTTCCATTATTTTTTCTGATGATTTCTATGAAACCTACATCTTATCAAACAACACACTTACAATATGCCGATTAGATTTAACATGGCCGTCAATGGGACATTTGAATCACAGGTTGTACAGACGATGTTTAAATAAGTGTCATTCAAAATCTAATCAACTGATGGATGAAATGTAATTCAGTACAAATAACCAAAATGATTACCAATCAGTTTGCAAAATATGACAGCAAATGAACTTTTGCTCCATTTATGAAAATTATTCTTGCAGCAGCTAATTAATACATAAGTCTAACCAAGTCTATGTGAATTCCGCACGTGTCAGTAATAATATGGCCACCCGCTGTATGTATTGGCTTAGCGAGAGCGATGGTTATACATACAATTGTGCGAGATTGTTTATTCGATAGTTGAATGGTACAAGCTACCACCACCCCCCCCCCCCCCCCCCCCCCCCACCTACCCCCTCCCCCCTTCAGACTAATCAATTTTTAATTGAAAAGTTAATTTTTAAAGGGGCTGTAGCACGTTTTTTGCAAATTTTATTTTTTCAAATTTCTCATTTATAATGATAGTTTATGTCAAAAATGCATGGCGGCCATTTTATTGTGAACACATTTTATTATTTTGACAAAAAAAGATTCCCATGGCTTTACGGAATCATGTACACTCATTTTTAACTTGATTTTCCGAAGAGAGAAGGCTGTGTTACTATTGGTGACATTATTTTTCAAATACATTTCATCGACTTATTTCAGCGAAAAAACGTGCTACTGCCCCTTTAAACCACGTAGAATTATTCTTTGACTGATGACAAAACGCCAGCACTACTACGTCGAAAATTTAAGATATGAATTTTGTAATTGAAATACATACATACATGTATAATAAAACCAACTTATGTGTGTATTTTCTTTTGCTCGGTAGTTTATATGTACCGATTTGTTCATATGTATACACATTCAATTATGTTGGGGGCGGGATAGCGCAGTGGTAAGCGCGTTCTGCTTCGGATCAAGAGGTCCGGGGTTCGAATCCGGCCAGGGGCACGGGAACTTTGTCTGCAGTAGAGAACTGTTCTACACGCAGTAAGGTTTGGGTGCAATGCTACACTGAATTTCAGCGTAGTACCACCCATGGCTCGCTAGTTCCAGCCGATGCTCGCAGGTTTCACCGCAATGCATAGCCACATGGCGTTGCGGGCTTTCTCCCTGCCATAATACTAGCCGCCGCGATATTAGTGAAATACTCTTGAAAGGGGCGTTAAACCAAAACTCACCTCACCTCACCTCAATTATGTCAGATATTACACAGTTATATATTCTATAAGGATTGACCCCATTGTCCAAAAAAAGTGAAAAGGGCTATATATTAAACCTTTTTACTGTGTGCGTGGTTTAAGTATGTGCATTCACAATAAATCTGCGTGATTTGATTTTTCGAAATTTTACATATGACATTGGTGTTTTTTATTCCTGAAATAATTTTCTTAAGATGAACATAATTTGATTTATTAATCACCCGTTGAAGATATCGCAGTGTAATAAATCTACCGTGTTATTACACTTAGTGTAATAACATCGCGTGCTGCCGGAACTACTTGCACTTGGTCACATGACCAAAGTAACGTGACCAAAACAATGTCAGCTGTCAATCACAACATCTCGAAGTAGCATTATTTCAGACATTTTTACTTTTACAATATCCTTTTAAATGACTATCGCAGCATTGATAGCTTTATAATAAATAATTATACATTTTAGTGGTCACAAGAACTTGCAGAGTATAAACAATTATTCTCACATCTCTGACAATCAACATAGTCAAATCAGCGACTTGATCAACCGTCCAGCTGATGCGGGGTCACGGGAGTGCACTGTTATTGACATTGGTCCAAATCGAGCAAGTGTTTCAAATTTGCAGCAAAGTACAAACACAAACACTCTAAATGTTAGCCGTTCTCAAATGCAATCCTTTGGTCCTATCGTTGCAGGACCAATAAACAACTCAGTTATCCATGTTAACTTTCATACTTCTTAAAACTTTTCAAACTGTTTCAAACGTTCGTGCCACACGAACAGCCACGCTTCTTTGAGGCGGTGCACAACTTGAAAGCTATGATACCACGCACTTAAAAAATAATCCCGAGAATTGAAATTTGTGATTCAAAAAGTTATGTCAAGTTGATGTTTTTTCATTAAATATGATGTTTGGTTCGTAAAATCGTGTTGATCTTTAATTGTTTTAGATCGTTGTTCAGTGTTAACGTAAAACGGAATGACAGCAGCCTCATTACAATGTATTCATACGCCTGACCTAGTTATGCTGGCATAATGCACTCGAACCGGCCTTTCCTTTGCGCATTATTTTGTTAATGTTGGGTGATTAATAAATAAAATACTAAACTCTGTCCTGTTTAATAACATATTAATGAAACTCGTGAGATGGTATTGGTATTTAACTCGCTTTCGCTCGTTAAATACCAAACCACTCACTCGTTTCATAAATATGTTATTAAACAGGACATCGTTTAGTATTCTCTATGTATTTATAAATAATGTGTTGACATTTTTGTGAATATCTGCGTTAATGTTTGTAATTTGGGCGAGAATTATTGTAATTTTACACGGAATATCTTTTCATTCATTCATTCATTAATATCAGATGTGAACAGTACAGACGGTTGCAGATATCTTTACCGGTATCTACCGCGGTCAGACTGCAATCAGAATGCAGGTGACCGCGATCAGAATGCAGTCAGAATGCGTGTGACCGCGATCAGAATGCAGTCAGAATGCGTGTGACCGCGATCAGACTGCAGTCAGAATGCGTGTGACCGCGATCAGACTGCAGTCAGACCGTGGTCAATTCCTTATTGTATAAGTCATTGAAAGATTTGGAATTTGTTATAAAAAGCGAATCAATTGATCTAATGAGGACATGTACATATATATTTTTTCACCCACTATAATTTGAAAATACATAAACACTATTATGGATAATTGACATCTGTACGGAAAAGTGTTTGACATATGTATGGTAATTGTAGAACCTACATATAGTTACTGTATGTGCAAAATCGGTATCACCGTTTCACTTGTTACGGCCAGAAGTAATTATCAGTAATCACTACAAATAACTTTCTTTGATTTAAATCGAATTGAATAAAACTATGATATGTGTTGTGAGGCGTGACTTTAATAAACATTTTAGTATTTATAAAAAAAATGCATAAGGTTTGACAAATTGTATTCTGGTATTAACATATGTTGGATATTCTAATATAAAGATCCATTCGTCTACAATAGGATATGTATACAGTTATTTGAGATTAGCAATATTTATTTCATCATTTCAGTTTCTACCTATAATACAAGTACTGCTAAGTAGACATAATAGAGGAGTGTCTATACATATTTCATGTAATGATATGTAATAGATTTGCGGGAATAATATTACAGTGAACATTACTCAATAATATAATTATAGATAATACATTTAGATGAGCAATATATTTCATTGGATGATATGGTAATAATTCTCTGGTTTATCAGAGACCCCCTAATTAACTGTTAATAAGAAGGTCTTAAAAGAAATTTTAAAAACTGATGAATAATCTTTTGACAATTCCTGCTGTAACCATATATAAATGAGACCACTATTTATTTATTTTTTGATTTAGAGTATTATTTAGCCACTGTAAACACGTATTTACCTTACTTTATTGCAGTAAGAAAAACGGACCTTTAACTTGCCATATGAGCATATTAATAAAATGAACAGGCCATGTCAATCATTGAGTTCAAAAGGGTAGTGTTTCCGGGACTGTGGGATGTTGGCACAATGATATAACAATCTAACGCCTGCATCTGTCTGTCGCGTAATTGGTGCGGTCATAAAACGGTAGCGGTTCCAGTGTTAGGATAGGTGTATATCGCGACCAGATCACAGGCGCCGTGAATATACAACAGGTGTACATGTGTACGTCTCAGTGAATAGCTAGCTCCCTCCGTGTATCAGGGATATTTTGGAAGAGTTTATTCTTGTATCACTCGTGTTCTAGTTACGTAACATCATGATTGGTTTGAATTTTTGTGAAAAAAATCAGAGAACACTTTAGAATCGATTGAATGAAGATGTGATGATTAACATTTGGTTGTATTTATGTTTAATTTTATGGTTAATGCTGCTATTGAACAATTGACACTGTTTCAATAAATGAATTTTAGAATGTCACTGTTTGTGTCGCTATGCTACATAACGGGTAAATTTTATTCAGAAACATCACACTTATCAAATTTAAGAGCTGTTAGATATCAGAGTCTTGCTTTTTTGGTATTTAAAATTACCAATACTTAACTTATTTATACTCATGTTCAGTGATCAGTTTGTAATTTAATGCAAAATAAAGAAATAGATAAGTCGTAAATGTCATATTCTTACTATTATATATGTCAAACGCATTATGATAAACATCATAGATGATATTCTTGATTTAGGTATTATCAAATATTAACAGTGTTATGAAGACCATTATAGAGTATTTACCATGTTCTACCTGCGACAGTATACGTTAATTCCTATAAATATTTGTTCATTGGCAATACTGGTGTACCAGTTGCCTCATTATCAATGACAGTATCAAGAGTATTTTTAAAACTATATTAAGTGAAACCTTTTTGCTAAGTACAAGAAACGATCGTCGTTTAATGTCTGCACAATTAATCCTGACACTAACTCATCCTTTTAAAACGTATATCAATTCTCAATGAATGATTAGTCGACTGAGGTCAAAAGACATTATTGTTTATTGACGCAGTCTCAATATATGACACAACATACAAGCCGCACTGGCGCTGACGCCATTGTTGCGTAACAAAATCACTCAATGAATACCGACAAACTGGTCACCGACGTTAACATTAAATAATCATTCGATACATCACTTTCATCAGTGATTAGGAATGTGCATTCCTCATCAGTTCTTATTGTTAACAATATCAGACAATAAATACCAACAATCCGGTCATCGGCGTTGAAAAAAAATTAGTATGTGATACACAGCTTTGATCACTGAATGGGAATGTGTATTCTTCATCGGTTCACCTCTTCATCTCCGCTCGAAGATAGTAAGACTTCGCGAGACTGGATTAACTTTCCCAAAGATCCGATTGCGATTACAGACAGAAT
This sequence comes from Gibbula magus, assembly GCA_936450465.1. Taxonomy (NCBI): domain Eukaryota; kingdom Metazoa; phylum Mollusca; class Gastropoda; order Trochida; family Trochidae; genus Gibbula; species Gibbula magus. Next base: position 55,262,286 of record OW388304.1, on the reverse strand, counting down.
ATGAAAGAATAGTCTCCATCAAGTCTATGAGTCTAAATTGTAAAATGTTTTCTCTAACTGGCAGTGTAGATGACTTGAAACGAAGCGGGGCAAGCGGGGGAAATATATATATATATATATGAAATTATCACATATATCATCACATTTAGTTAAAAGACTAACAGTAATATGTTTGTATAAAGGACAATGAAATAAAACATGGCATTCATCCTCAACACATTCATGACAGTTAAAACACACACGTTCATTTAAAGGCAAATTGTTGTAACGACCTGTTTCAACACGGAGCGGAGCAACTCCACAACGGAATAGCGCTAAAGCACGGCGATAAGATCGGGGTAGGGGACGCTGTACGCTGTATCCCCGATAGAGTCGAAGCTTGTTTTTCTAGTTCCATGTTTACTTTCCTCCCGGTTGACTGATGTTCTCCACTCCTCTATAAAACTCTTAGTAATCTTTTCTCCGACCTCATTGATGATAAAACGTATATAAAAAGTGTTTTCAATTGGGATAAAATGATCTAATTGTAACTTGCCCAGTTTCTTGTGGACACGTAGATTTCAGTTACATTTATTTGATATAGCTTCTGTGTTTGCCCACTTGAAAACTTTAAAATCTAGTCTGGTTGGATTCCGGTCGCATGATCGTTTCTAGGGCATTCAAAGTACTTAAAAGGTCATTAATGTAAATATTAAATAAAAGTGGAGAAAGCAGACACCACTGACGAAGACCACTCTTGACGTTAAACCATGATGTAAAAAAAACGTTTATCCGTACACATGCCTGAACATTCCAATACAGCGACACAATAGCGTTAAACATATTTCCTGCAATCCCGATGTCCTTCACTTTACGCCATAGAATACCTCGATCGATGCAGTCGTATGCTTTCTTAAAGTCAACGAATGCAGCAAACGTCTACTTCCCCATACTCTTACGTGTCTCTATAATGGACGTCACAGTAGAAATATGCACTGTAGGTGATCTTTTCTTTCTAAAACCGTTTTGTTCATCACATAAAATATCGGCGTCTTCCACATGTTCTGTTAACCTATTATTTAAAACACCACAATATAGCTTGTAAGATGAGCTGGCAAGGGTTATTCCTCTATAGGACAGTGGGTTACGAGGATCCTCCGTTGCAGACTTCGGTATGGGGTTAATAATTCCCTTCGACCAGCTTGTAGGGACTTTTCCACCTATAAAACACATGTTAAAAGTTCTATGTACAAATTTAAGACAAGGTTCATTCTTCAGTACGTCCACTGGTATACCATCATATCCCGGAGCTTTATTGTTCTTAGCCTGCGTTAAAACATAGTGTAGTTCCTGAACTGATATCTCGTCGTTAAGATGGGGATTAACATCAGTGACGTCACAATGATAATTCTGTTCCTTCTCGCTGTTTTTAAGAAGTGTTGAATACGCTTGTGCCCATGAATCTAACACAACATGTCTGTCCCTTGAAACATTTCCATCCTTTGTCATAACCTCCGTATAGGGATCTTCTTTCTTCTATCATTCCCAACGCCTACTCGTCCGATTTTTTTCCAGAATTCCCGTGATCCATTATCACACATATCCTCTATCTCTCTTATCGTCTTGTTTCTGTGTGAACGCTTTGCTTTTTTAACTGCCTTATCAAAAACTGAACGTTTGTGTACATAGGTTGCCTTCAGACTGACCCGTCTTGGACCACGAGTTTTACACCAACTGCGCTCCGCTCTACACATATCGTTCCACATATCAGTCAGTCTCAGTCCACCAAGCCTTCTTCACTTTCCTACGTTAAGAATTGCTAGAGATTAAAACACGCTTGGTTGGTAACGAAGTGTACATTTAATTTAAAACAGTTCCTTAAAAAATGTTAAAAGCACTATCTATGTCGCTGTGTTCTTGTTTAGATGACTCAAGCTCTGAAATTATACTGTTTATACGGGTACAGATGTCTATGTCCCTATCGACAATTGTTTTCATAAGGGTCGGTATTATAAATGCGTTAACCCTCCTAAGCCAATCGACTATTTTCGATTAGTGGAGGGGAAAAGAGTTTGCCCAATTTTTAAATCCGCAATCTTAAATTGTCGATTCTCGCATGTATGAATCTGAACCATTTTAAAGTACAAATGGAGAAATAGCAATTGCTCACTATTCACAAAAATACATCCAGTAGTAACATGTTTTATTAAGAAAACAATCGAAACTGACTCGTTACATTGTATATATAAAATGTCAACCATTATTACCATGATAGTTTACAAACATACATAAAGGTAAACGGATACATACAACAATAATTTAATTATACGAAAGCTCTTTCTGGCTAAAATAAAATTGCAGATGTTGCAAATATAAGATTCCAAGTCTGGTGTGCTTTTAAATTACTTCATGTGTACTGTGATTACGCAATCTCTTTTCAATGATAAGATATATGTCCATCACATGAAGGTTTGCTTTGTCAAATTAAAAAAATCAAGTATATGTAAAACCATTATTCGTATAACACTGAACGTTTAAAACAAAATAGTTATAACCACGTCCATGTACAATCGCAGAACATGACGCAATTTATGTCATGTATTAACACCTGGTTCCTCCCAATGTCTTCATGACATAATTCAATAGTCAGTAAATGTTACACAACGATAAGGGAAACGCTTAACAATATATACACAGGTCTATACGACAATTCAATTGCTAAATGAGGGGTAATTAGTTATTGTCGCGACAGCGCAGTGGTCACTCAGCTTTGAAGTCAAGTATTGAGCCGCGGAGAGAATGGTAACGTGATAATATTTTTATGCAACGAGTGAATAGAATTCGGTATCAAACGAACGAAAGTGGGTAAAAAAGTAGTCAACATTAGAAGAAGCTGATCGAAAAAACGAGTATGAATAGCAATAAGTAAAAACAAAATAGATCGCCAATAAGTTGGTGTCTAAACACACATGGTATACGCCGATACACATATAAAACAAAAATAGTATTTCATTAAAAAAAATTAACACCAACAAGCAACGAAAGCGTCACCGGAACGTTTGAACGATATGTTATCGCACATATGTGTAACCAACTCGATCATTGTTATTTTGACTTTTGTCATAAATATTGATATCTGGTATTTTGGCAGCAATACTGAATGACTCGACCAATAAACTTCTTGTCAAACTTTGTAAAAGATGGAAGCTTTCGAAAAATCAATGAGGTATATGACATCATCGGTCAGAAGTCGCTGTTGTACATACAAATGTATTCATAAACTTTTCCATGACTGTTTCTTTCAGGTGTTTTATAATTGCACATTTACCCGTGAACAATAAACACTGTACAATTGACATACATGATCAAATTACAAAATCTACATAGATGTTATCTCTTCTTAATAAAGGTATGCCCGACAGGTTATTACATACTCAAATCGCAAGTAAAATAATGCAACTATATCGGCAAAACTGATCACAGATAATCAATACTGCAACTCTAATGTCTTCTTGTTCTATTTCAGTTATACCGTTTCAGTTGTTATGTCTTATAAAACTGGCTCGTGAGATTTTCACTAGGATTGATAAGTCATCTTTATTTTCTCCATAAGTATAATAAAGGTTGTGCACACAAATAGTTAATGTACAGTTTTGTAAAAAAAATATTTGAAAATGAAAAAGAGTCATATACCAATAACCTCACTTTCTCCCATTGTGTCCTGTCTAAATTACTCAGTGTTGTCCAAGAACCGGGCAAATCATGGTCAGCAATTATTCCTTCTACGTATTCTTTTCCTAAATTCTACAAAATCAAATCATCTGTCTTAAAAAAATGTGTATGACATGTATTGACATGGGAATTTTCACGATTTGATTCGGCCGTCTTAAAATTTAAACACCCACCAACTACAGAGAAGTTTAAACGAGTAATAACTTTCATAACACCATAAAGTGGATAATCTCTCATGTACAAACAAAGAATACAAGTAATGATGAATAACGATGTTCATAACTTCAGACAAACTTGCATGTTAATACTGTTTAATATGACACTATAGTTATGCCACGTTCCGTTCGACAGTGCTGTAGAAGATATACATAAAGTATCTGAACATAGGAATACATTGAAATAGTATACGTTGTTAAAGTTTGAAAAACAAATAACAAATCGGGTAGTAAAATAAATTTGGACCAAATACGGCAGATTTCAGTTTCACAATATAGTATGATTAAACTTCTGCTGTACTGCCGACGTGCAGACAATGTCTACAATCACGCTCAATCCCTGATCGCGGTTTGACTGCAATCTGAATGCAGTTGACCGCGGTCCGACTGCAGTCAGAATGCGTGTGACCGCGATCAGACTGCAATCTGAATGCGCGTGACCGCGATCGGACTGCAATCTGAATGCAGTTGACCGCGATCAGAATGCAGTCAGACCGCGGTTTTCAGGTAACTAATTCTGCAAGGGTCTGTACACATCTTTTCTGGTTTCCAAAAATTATTGTTTAAAAACCTGTCACTGTTATTTTGAATCAAACCTATTATACAATAGCTGACCGAATAATTATAGATAGTAGATATTTATATGATAAAATGTTTCAGCGCACAACACACGTCTGCCCTATTCCCCGTTATGTTTTGTGAAACATTTTAAAATTTGCAGTTGTGGTATAAGGTATGTGCATATTTTCCCCCTTTTAAAAATTGTGTTGGATTCCACTTCATAACTCGCGCCAGTCGCTATCACTGTCTAAGAGGAACTTTTGTTCATTTCGTTACATGTTCTGTGATAGCGTAGTAGAGCGTTGTACTTGAACACATACAAAATGTACTGCGCGCTGCTACGCTAGTATGCGAAAGCTAAATAAATGCAGCAAAGCCTAAATTAGCCATTGATTGACTCTGGAGTGAGTTATGATTTACTTTGAAAGTAAGTCTGTGTTGTATATTGTATGTATACTTACATACTTACTTTTACATCATTTAATTTGCAGCTATTTTTCTAGATTGATGTATAGAAATATTTAACATGAAACTTTGGTTTGTGGTAATTGTAATGCCTGTTTTTATAAGGTGCATATGATTTAAATTCAAATTTGACAGGAAACAAATCTCAAATTCTTTTTAAAAATCAATGTTTTGTAGACAGTCATGTTTCATTCTGTTCACTTCCAATAAACAGCAAATAGTAATAAATAACAAATTTATATTATATTATGGTTTATTTAATAATATTTTACAACATTTCAATGTGTATCAAAAGGTACAAAAATAGGTTCAACACTGACAACATCCGCAAATCAGCACTGCCATTTAATGGGCGCTTCTTTAACGGTTTAATTGCAAAACAAGTTTAAAAGCACCATATAGAGAATATACATGTATGCACAAACTTTATACATGGACATGGATCAATAAGTTATATTTCACGGAATTTCTTTGGCGCTTTTTAAGCATATATTATTTTTGATTTGCTACATAAAATTAACCTTCATTAATGAAATTGCCATTTACGTATTAACCTCATTTCTACACTCTACAGAATTAGTGGATCAGTGGATCAGTGGATTTTACTTTCTACCGGTTATATGACAATACTTGTAATAGTTAATCAGAATTATATACGATAAATAATCAACAAAATAAAATACGTTCTTGACATATTGCCATGAGACAAATTCAACCATTTGTAACGTTTGACGTCTGCATTATGGTTGAACGGTATCAAACAATGTATTGCTGCCTTTTTGAGCTTGGTGGTTTGGTCTGGATGTAATACAGTTGCGTCATCAATGACGTCATCAACGACCTAGCAACGAACACCTTACTCTTATCACAATTCAATAAATGCCGGCTTCCGATTGGCTGTCTTTTGCTCTTGGACACAAATTGACCCAGTCTGATTAAAATCGACCTTGTTCCGAGGAATAAAATTTGCTAAATTTTGCATCTGCCGGGATACGAACAGGTTCTGTAGATTCCTCGCCACAAGGTCTGAAAACACCCCGTATAGGCCTGTGTTCAGAACCAGTTTAGCGCAGCCAAAACCCAGTCAAATAGCTGACCAATCACATCATAGTATTTAAACGGTTGCGGTTTTGAAAGCATTCGGAACAGACAAAAGGATAGCTGTTTGGAGTTATCTGCCCCTAGTTTCTCGCACCGAAAGCATTTGTTGGGCATCTTTTGATTGGCTAGCTGAACTGCGCCCGAACACGCTAGTGTACGGGGTGCTTTCAGACGGTTTGGCGTGGAAACCCACGAACGAGTTCGTATCCCGGTAGATGCACTATTTTGCATTTTTTATTCCACGGAAAACCGTCGATTTTAATCAGACTGCAAATTGACCAATCTGCGAACTTTTCTCCTTGGGAGGAGATCACGTGATCACAATAACCAATCCCCGCCGTGGTTACAAATACGGGGCGCAAAACTGGTAGACTAGTCTTTTGGAGTGTTCTGTCTTCTTGATGATACCTTTCTTGTAGTATTGCCTTATGGAACGGCTGAGTTTGTCATAGTTCATGGCAGGCCGGTTTTTCCTGCGACCCCACTCCTTTGCAACTCGTCCCGAATCTTCGATTTTGAAAATTCCTCTTGAACGATCAATCCATTTGATGCATCCGCTGAAAGACTCTGGCTTCAACAAAAGTTCTTTCAAAAACTGCCACAAATGAATTGTCTGTTTGTGTTCCGTTGGCCGGGGTGGTGTAACAGTCCGTTTTTCAGCTGCAAAAAGAAAGAACATCATTAGTTTTGCAACGATGATGGATAATAACTTTGATCATAATGGTATCCAAATAAAGTGCGATAAATTTCTGTATAAAACCGGGACCTCTTAACATAAGATGTTGTAGTTAGAAATGTCTTTCCCGTGTATTAACGATTTTACAATCTTACACTATGAGTATCATTTCAGTTAATATGTTTTTATCCACGTTTTGTCAATGTATTGACGTAAATCAGCGATTTAACTGAATGTAACCGAAGCTGAAAGAATATACTGTGTAGAATTTGACGTCAAAGCGTTGAAGACAACTAAAACTGAGGGAAATACTAAAAGTTTCAATTTTCGAATTTACCGCCTATTTGGTTTGACTCAGAGTCGGCTATTAACTGGGTCACATTTACAAGTGTCAGTCTGAAGCTTTTCGCGAGGCCATTTTATGAATTCACGTGCTAACGAGTTTAATAAGCTTCGAAGTCTTCAGATATGCTGTGGATACAATCAAATACACTGTGCATATGTTCGGATACCCTGTGGATATGTTAAGGTATGCAACATAATCAAATAATACGCTAGATGTCCAAAAAGCGCAAGCAGCCATAGCAACTGTATTGAAGTCTAACGTAACATGACACTCAGTTTCACTTGCGTAAATTCGGCGTGTATTATTGCTAAAATAAGTATTCAAAGTGTTTGAAACTTACGTATTAAGTACTCGTCTACGAGTTTGGATACTGGGGAGGAGCAGACGGTTGAGGGGATACTATCCAGGCTGGATCCGCTCGGAGAGGATGGATACGTGTCAAGCGATGTTGAATCCACCATTGTTGTATCATGGTAAAGTGGGCTTCCGTTCTGTTCATACTCTATCTTGTAAACTGAAATAAAAATAAATAACAATAAATAATTGTACTGGTTGATATTAATGTTTGCATAATAATTAATAATTCATATTTTTTGTTTGGTTATATTTTATGTTTGCATGTTAATTATTGACTCATATTATTGATTGCTTAATTTTCACGTCTGCATATTAATTATTGATTAATAGTTTCAAATTGGTTAATGTTCACGTTTGCATATTAATTAGTGATTCATTTTTGTATTGGTTAATTTTAACGTTTGCATCTAAGTTTTTGATTCATATTTTTATATTGGTCAATAACGGTTCTTTGTGTTTACGTTTTAACATCGTATGTTATATACCTACGTGGTATATATTCCTTTTCGTCAATTGAGTATGTGTTATGATTGATCGATAATCTTTAATTAGTTTATTATATCTGGTTACAATAATCATAAGTATGATATTAATTTGAAATTTATGATAAATATGTTTATGTGGTTATTGATATAACAATAGTTGTGAAATAACTCTATGGGTAAACAATCTAAAGAGGTTAAGAAATAGGTTAATGTTTTTTTTAATATCTTGAAGCGCAGTTGGATGTGTATGTTTACACATTTAAACCACGAAAATACATTAAGTCTAGTTAGAAGCATATTTTTAACACCACACACGATTGAGCAGAGATAAAATCGAAAAGGCCATTACTATTTAATAACAACCCCGGGGTTGATGTCACTTTGTTTACAACGGTGGTGAATGATGACGAGCCGTCTGATTGGTTGAAAACGATCCAATGAATAGAGAGGTCAAGTCAGTTGACCTCTGGTAAAGTTCAAGGTTATGGCAGACAGGTAGCCATTGCTATTACACATTTAAGTGGTGAAGAATAAACAAGGGTGAACTTCTGAGAAAGGGGATTGGCTCTGCGTGAAACAATTTAAATAGCGATGTCGTAAATATTTGGAGAGGGCCTGCGTGTTTATCAAAGTACGTCTATTTGATAACACAAGTGAAAATACCTAACAAACGCAATATTAATGGAATTAATGTTAAATTCACCACAATGTTTCTTAACAGTCTTATTGCCTTTATTTTATCAAACAAATTTTTAAAAAAGATCTATAAGTCAAAAATAAATTTAAAATTTAAACTAAATGTGTCCATGAAACACGTTGAAGAAAAGGTGAGAAATGAAAAGTCATATTTAAGTATACATTTAAAAGGATTTAAAAATAAAATCTTCTTGTTTTCACTCATGTATATTTCATGTTGACATCCAGCTGTGCATTGCGAAATGGACATGTATATTAACATAGATATTGAATCCATTAACACGTTCCACCCAGTGCCCCCAGCGTTTCTCTTTGTTACACGATTGCAATGTAATGGTACATATTGATATTAACCAGATAACGACATAGATTTTACACAGTGTTAAACCCATAACGCGGAAAAGTCCTTGATATTTTAATAAGAGTCACGAATGAATGATTTCGGTATATTTTATTTCAAATGTACATTTACGATCTTAAGATGTTCCTTTTCGTGGACACGTTATTTACAAGTTATGATAGTTGATAAATACCCGAACATTTGAAACTATTTACTGTATTATTGTTTAACTTTTGATAATCCTATGAATATTTTTCATGTAGGTAGACTTTTTAATATTTAAGTATTTTCCTATTTTTACAAATTTGATATTATCTAATCAATTTATTCATTATAGCAAAACTCCGAGCTTGTCGATTTAGGGAAACTTTTAAGTCAATAAACTCACTATCAAATCATCCATACACAATACTACTGCAGTGAGACACTTATTATTCTACCAACTGCAACAAATTAAGTAGAAAGAAGTACATGCTTACAATCCTTACAAATACAAAGAGGATCCTCGACATCATTCAACAACCCATCTGATCTCATCGAAAATAATAAGGAGATGCTAACAATTTTTCCAAATCGAACGGTGAGAACGCTATCATTCAGCCACCCAATCAGTGTCTATGTGATTATCATGATTATGAAAAAAATTAATTTAAATTTTAAGGAGATGCTTACAATTTTTCCATATTTCGAGCTGTGAGTACAGATGAGAGCCGTGTTCAGTCCTCCACAGGAAGTCGACTTCGGAGAGAAGACAGAGACATTTTCCGTTCATGTGGAACATTTCCAATTCCACTTCCGGAATATCGTACTTCTTACAGTTGTGGCGTATCCATTTGGATACGTCTTCAGTGGTCCACTGGGTTGGATCTGGAATTTGACAACATTTGTTAGACACATTGTAGATAATTTCATGTTGATATTGTATATATGTATCTGTTAAACAAATAGGCAATTTCGTTAATCGTCATTTTACCTCAACATAAAAGCTCATTCCTAATATGAATTGACATATGTTTAAAGGTCACATTAAAAAACATCGTTTTTTCCTTTAAATTTCCCAATTATTACTGTTGGTGATATTACTTTTTTAATTCATTACATCGACTTATTTGAGCAAAAAAAAGTGCTACAGCCCCTTTAAAATGTCATACCTTTACTTATGCTGAGCATTTGGCATTCTTCTGATATTTCTTTCGTTGCCAGCTGATATAATACGTCATTGACGTCGGCATCCAAGGATTCGTCTTGTATCCACGACATCTCCGAGGCTTTCTGGTCGGTTGTGACGTCATAGAAGGTAGTATCTGCATATGTGTAGAGGTCAAGGTTGGTGATATGGGAGGGACTGGTTCCAGAGATTACCTGTTGATCGGGGACCTCTGTGATCGTGGTACAACCTGCACTGGGCAAATATGCAGACGGAATGTCTTCAACTATGCCGTCAGTGACGTTGGGTTTAACGTCAAATGTGACGTTACTAAATGACGGGTCCTGGTAGAGCCTCAATGTCTGTGGTACCTATGGACAGAAAATTCATGCAATCTTAATTTTAACTTTAAAGAATGTTTGATATATTTTCATATTTCACAACTATATACAGTAATCATAATGTTTGCGTTATTCTACATTAAAAGCATTAAAGCAAACAAAAATGTTAAATATAAGAAAGTAAGTGAAGAATTTGAGTTTCGTTTACTGGTAAACTTTTTACAGTTCTGATTCAATTTATATCAAAATTGCAATTATCTTAATGATAAAGTTGGAATTTTTTAAACTGTTGAATCAAATAACAGTTAACAAATTATTGCTTAGAAAATAATATATAAAAAAGTCAAAATTCATAACATGACAAATTTACTAGAAAACAAACTTCGAATTATTTCATTTTATATAAGTAAAAACATAAGTAATAAGTAATATCTTAATACCTGCTGGTCACTTTGCATCATAACCTCCTCAAGGGTAGTCTTTCCTTCGCACAGGTTTCTGTACACCTCGATAACTTCAAAATCTGCAAAACAATCCAAATTTAAAATTCCTGCAAAAGTTAAATCCTAAAATAAATTACAAACACCAATTTGAACAACAATAGAAACATATACGCTCATTTCATAAATACACTTAACCCGCAAACGCACAACTTTGAAACCAAAATCTGCAATACGAGTTATGCATAACTAAATGCATAAACAATATTATAAACTTATAATCAAATCTTAACAAAATAACAAAGTTATAACAAAAATCATAAACAAGTAAATTCTCCAAAAACAAAATATATATAAAACACGAAAGTAGAGCATTAAGAAAAACCAAAGTAAAATGCATCTTTGCAAACAGATATTAATCGTGTTAATCAGTATATAGATATATCTATATAAGACATAACACGACGCTAAGTCGGTGATAATCCAAACAACGTACCACAAGGCATTTGGATAGGTAGTGTTCACTCCGAGAGCGTAAGAGTAGAATGAAACAAATTGTCGTGCTCGGAGTTATAGTACAGGTAGAATTGCTTCTTGGAAATGTTTTGTTGACGAGGGTGAATCGTTTCCAGGTTAGCCAATCAGAAACGAGTAGGGTGACCTATTTGTGCCATATTTGGAGAGTTATTTTTAGGGCATTCGGGGAAATACCCAACCCCGCCTGTGATTGGCTGAATAGATCTGTGACGTCTTTGTTGACTCAATCAAGCCACAAATAACTACTCAAGGCACGCCACTGTTAGGTCGGGCAGCCAGTGCGTTTGAAAGGGGTGATATATGAAGCGACGTATAAGACCTGTGTACATACATATTGTCTTGCTTATCTCGAGTTAATACGCAGACCCCTCGCTATGACGTAATGTCTGAGGAGCTTATAGAGATAACATTATAAAACAAATAAACAACCTCTAACCTTTGGAGTGTAGGGTACATATTTTCTTAATACGTAATCACTTATGCGTTTACAATTCAACATATCTTAGATATATGCTGTAAGAAACAAATAAGATGTTTTCAGTGAACGGAACGTGAAATAGTGAATAAAAAATGTTAGAAAAACAACCGCGGATTATGTGAATGAAACTTGGACATAAGGCATAAGGATTTCATAATTGTATTGATTATTGACTAATTCATGCATTCGTGATATAAATGCACACATTTCTGACAAGCGAATGAAATATTAACATGGAAAAGATTTTTTAAAAGGTAAACACATAAGTATGTTAAAAAGGTAAAATAAGTAAATAGCCTGTTAACAAAATGTATGAAGATCAAACAAAATATAATTTTATTATGTAAATATCCACTGTATAAACAAAGTTAATAACCCTCAATGTAATTTCTCTTCAAATAGTATCCTATTATTACACATGCGGGATACAAACATACAATTACGAGGAATCACTGCCAGCAAATCTGATAATGTTTAAAGGCAATCTATAATCATGTTAGGTTCAACATCTGTTGTTGATGGCAATCTCCATTAACAGTATTATTCTGTAATTAATAACCGTAAATATGAACATTAATATGTGGCACACGTCCCGTACGATATTATAACACCTTCAAAGTCATTCAACAACTGTCCATTGTTTCAAAAGACTGTAGGCGGTTTAAAGGGCGGTTGATCTATCATGATGACACTTAGACCGCAGTCACAATAGTAATTAGACATGCTTACGTCAATGTTACATTTAATAATATGTAACATTGTGGTATGAGTGTATGATTATGCTAATCATAGATTAATATAACGGTAACCCCGAAAGGTTGAGAAAGACTGTTGTTGTTGTCCTTGATCAGTGTGTCATTTCAGGGAGTCCATAATATTATCAGCGATTCCCTGGTTGTGTTAACTATACAAACGAATATAAAATGCTAAAGCTATGCTAATATAAGAAAACGTATGTTTAACATTATGTGAGAGTTCATGGTATTTTATCACGCATTTTAACTCAAGAGGTATCCGAAAAGTTATGAACACTGGTTCCTTGTTTGTAGGAAAAGGCAAACAAGTTAGCAGGAACAAAATATTAATATTTTACATTATTCGGTGGCGGAGGGCCTAGGGGGGCTTTGGGGGTTCAAACTACCCTCTTTGACAATTTGTGAATGTAAATTTGCTATATATATGGATCTGCTCATTTGCTTTATTGCTTTATGGACCCCAAGGTGACACCCCGCCTTTTTATTAACGCCCCCCCCCCCCCCCCCCGTCGCCAACCAACCCCTAAGCTTTATGGATCTGCCCATGAATACCAAATAGCAGTAAGTAGAAATAGAGTTGGTTAAACAGGTTGAGTTTTGCTAAACTTTATCATTTCAATTATCCAAATGCAAATTACATGTCACATTACATATCGTTAAGAAATCGTCATAGAAATAAAATATCGCATTTAGACATAATTTACAATGTAGTTGAAGGTTAAATCAATTCTTGTTTAAGAGCTTATATCATTTAAAAGAATAAATAAGTGAAAGTTGTTTATATGCGTTAAAATTCCTATTCGGCATTATCAACATTAATGTTAAAAATTTAAATCAATTTGTTTATTACTCAAAATTTCTTTTTAAATGTATTGCAATTTCAATATTAACGTTGTTTGATGATTTTTTAATATGACAAATAATTGATATAACTTTTAAATCTAATTACTAACTGATTAACTGATTATTTATTATGAGATATATCATTATGACATTATTCAAAGTCATAACATACACACCTATTGTCACGTAATGCTTTAGATTTAACTAATGAGCCTAACCTTCCCATTATTATTACTAAAGCAATGTTAAAATGTTGATAAAATAAAATAACGGGATTATTCAAATTAATTATATTTGTGATATTTAAAAACATAATCAGTCTATATCATGGAAAATTAAAAGAAAACAGGAAAATAAGAGTGGATTGCATTATACTACTAGACTAAAGAAACGACACACATTTAATTTTTAAATCGTCATTTTCAAGAAAAGGAAAGATGTAAGAGTGAAATAGATCGTTCACAACTTTTGGCATGTTAAATGCACTATCAGAATTGATGAGTCAACGAAATAAAGATCAGGAAGGTACATTATGTCGACAACATCTTTGATTAACCTATTTTCCATATTTTATATATTTTCATTTACATATTAAAACCATTCTGACCATCTTGTGGCAAACAAATATTGAAATTAATAGAACACAAGTATCATCGCCTGATGATTACATTTGTTCTTACTTCTTTACAAAGTACATGTATGTGTTTATTAAAGTAATTAATAACCAACAGAAGTAGTTTCTGACCCTTTGTAGCACTTAGAACAGCTTCTATGGTAGTTAATATTGATATGTATATTCCAACATGACGGTATCAAATGCATGCGAATATACGTGTAGATATTGTGCCAAGACACCAACACGACATAAGAAAAGGTAAACAATTAATTGATAATTTGAATACAAGAATACATACATTATCTGAAATGTATCATGAAAACTAATAATGAAATTATGACACTTTGTATATGTGACTGAAAATGAACTCTGAAATTAAATAAATTAAATAAATAAAGGGTGCATACATGAAAACAAGGACGTATATCCGTCTAATTCATTGATGAAAATGTATGTATCGTGTGCATATCTGATGATGCTGTCTCATGTGCATATTATGATGTCTCATGTGAATATGATGATGTCTCAAGTGCATATGATGCTGTCTCATGTGCATATGATGCTGCCTCATGTTCATATGATGCTGTCTAATGTGCATATGATGCTGTCTAATGTGCATATGATGATGTCTCATGTGCATATGATGCTGTCTCATGTGCATATGATGCTGTCTCATGTGCATATGATGCTGTCTCATGTGCATATGATGATGTCTCATGTGCATATCCTTGATATCCTTGATTAATGATATAAAATATATAAAGAAAAGAGTAACATGGATTTGATTACAATTCATAATCTTCATAATTAGAGCAAGATCTGCAACAATGTGACAATCATCATTGTTCGCAAACAGCTGTCAAACAAGAATTATGACTTCTTTAGATAAACGATCCACACATGTCAGTATTGATATTGTTCGTCACATCAACATCTGTAACAATATGAGAATTGACAGAATTTATCATAATTCATAATACAACATCTGAAATATCGAAAACTGTACATGCAGAACAGAATTTGTTATTTAATTCTATTTCAACATATGATCTAGCTAAATGAATATTGATAATATTTAACATTAAATTATCCTAAAACATCAATCAAATTTTAAAATACTTTAATGTGTCTCATCGTGTCCAAAGATAAATTAGGAGATAAAGTGGATAAATCAAATGCTGATCTACAACATACACCTTTTTTGTGTCATTCGTACATTATATAACCCTGAAGAAATATTCTTCTGAAACCTGGTTCATTACATTGCATCACATTTTACAGTGATGTATAAATCATTAAATGCCAAAAAAATATTTTTCAACCATAAAAAATTGCCTCTGATAAAACTTTAACCACTAAATCATTAAACCACCCACGAAACCAAACAACTTGTTAAACTGGTTAAATGCATTTTTATAACAGTGTAATGGATATATTTTAAGAGTTTAAGACGATCTTTTGAATATTCATTTTAAAAAAAACTTGTTTTCTAACCGTTTGAAACTCATTTTTTCGTCTACATTCGTTTGTAAAATAGTAATGGATCCTGCCACCTAATCTTATATTCATACTCTGAAAAACATATTTATTCGTAAAGCATCACCATTTTAATACATATATTACACATATTGCAAAGGAGATTATGAGAAATGGAAATTTCTTAAGTTAATGACTGTTAGAATGTTTAGATTCCTACAAGCAGCCTCAGGGCAAGAAAATTGCTCTAAGGCATTCAACTCGAAACAAGATCGAAATCCTGGTTAAAATTCACCCTTATTTTATTAGACTCTGAAAACCCTTATTCAATATATGCAATTAAAATGGTTATATTTTCAGCCTAAGTGTTTGACTACTTGTTTAATGGTTTTGAATTATTATGATTACAATGAATATCATTATTCATGACTTTCAGTAAGTAAGAAATTCGAAACCAAAAGTACCCAACAACATAAATTTAATTAGGGCTATATTTAACTCATTAACTTAAATTATCATTACCAAATGATATAAAAATCGAATGTAATATCGAATATAATCAAAGTATATTATCATACTGTATACCAACCACAAAGTCAAACCTTCAATATACTGTCTTAGGCCTAAAACAATGTTTCTGGTCTTTATAGGCTGACAGAACTGATGCGATGATTTGATTTGATTTATGACATTTTTTTATTTGAATGAAGAGATAATCAAACAAAATTTATACAATTATTTATATAAATAAAGCACAAACCCTCTTAAAAATGTGTTACTATTCCAAATAGTCAATAATCTCACCCCTACACTCCAACTCAACAGAAACGAGTGACATAATCTATGTCCAATCTTTTCTGAGGCTAAAAAAATTATAGTTATCTGTCCTTACTTTTGTTAAAACGTAAAAAAATAGACCTGAGGGCGTGGGTTTGACACTGATGCGTGTGGAAACCAGAAACAAATTTATTTTGGGGGGGGGGGGGGGGGGGGGGCTTACACGTACATACATTTTTATCGGTAGCAAATATACTTGCGTATCAAACAAATAAAGTACCCATATCTTAAAGGGTGAGTAGCAAGATTTTTCGCTGAAATAAGTCGATGAAATATATTTTCCAAAACTCACCAATAGTAAAACACTATCCTCTCTAAGGAAAATCAAATTAAAAAATTAGTGTACATGGTTCCGTAAAGCCCTGGGAATCGTTTGTCATTCGAAATTATAAAATGTGTTCGCAATTAAATGGCCGCCATGCACTTTTTCCTTTATACGCAACGCCGTTATAACCACTACAGATATTTGGTTTGTGTAATAAAATGTTTTATCCTCTAAAGTAAATATAAATGACAAAAACTATCATTTTAAATGGGAAACTTGAAAAAATAAAATTTGCAAAAACGTGCTACTGCCCCTTTAAGTGCCCTTACTTTCCGTGCAGTTTTTACCTTGTGCTATCCTTTGGTCGTTGCAGACGAATATCACAGTCGCCTTCTTTTAAACCAGTACCCGTGTAGTATTAATTAGTAGTATTAATTAGTATTATCAATAACCAGTATCATATACCCATAAACACTTAACTAAAATATCAAGCAAATGAAAATAGCTAACCTTTTTCCATGCAGTTTTTCCGCGGTACTATCCTGTGGTTTGTTGCAGACCAATGTTGCATTCACTTAATAAACCCGTATCCGCAAGTATTAATAAACCAGGATTATGAACGGATCTAACACCTATCATCATTGTTGATAATCTAAATCCGGGTTGCAACACTTCCAGATACAAAGAATAGCTTTTTTTAAATCAAAAAGAGGATTGGTTATAAAAAGATCAAATATTTGCATTTTTGAATTGGCATGTTCAATAGTTACACGCCTTTATACAAGTAGGAAGTACATGAATGACACTTGCTTTATATTCTTTTTATCTGCAAAACAGTGTTTGAATAAGCAAATAAAAGAGTAATAATTGGAAATAAATCTTTTTTGAAAAACAGTCATGCCCAATGGTATATTTTATTAAAAATCATATTCAATTTAAACTGACTGACGATTATAAAATGTAAGATTTGTTTATGATACATCTGTGTACACGCTTTTAAGAGTAACTATTTATGGAAATATTTTAGCATGTCTGCAAGGCATAATGAAGAGGTTAAATTCTTTATATACACATTACGTGTTTCTTTACATTGAGATTTTTAGAAAGTTTAAACAAAATTAAAATAAAAGTTTAAAATAAATTAAATATCATTAGTGGGAAGATGATAAAAAAGTGAGTTTTTTTAAAAAAAATGAAATTTCCTTACTATTCTTGCAGTCTATTAGCCATGTTAAGGATGTTCGCTCCTTCCTGTTGAACTTCAAAAATGAAATATGATTATGTAAAGATTTTTTGTCATCTTTATTTACTTCATGATATTCTACATCATCTATATACTTTTAAAAAACAAATAAATTAAAGAAAATGTGATTTTAGAACCTCTAAAAAGTGCTTTAACAGCAAAAATGGCCTAAATTTGACTAAAAAGGAGGTTTTTCAGGTACATTTTGTGTCAAAGCTTAAAAAAAACCCACACTACCATATATATTTTTTTCATCGATTTCGGTAGGGGAACTTTGTAACATATCAAAAAAGGAAAACACTTTAATACTAGAAATGTAGTATTTTAAAGTTTTTAGCAGTTTTTTTTATCATTTTCCCATAGACTCCCATTTTGAAATTGTACTTCACCCCACTATCTTATAGGCATCATATCTCGAAAAAATCCATACTATCCCCCTTTTTAATGTTGATTTTTCAATCATATACTATGATCTTTTAAAAAATATAAGTTAGAAAAAAAGTTTAATACTATAAATTTGAGGAGCGAACATCTTTAAATGGTTAAATGTGGGCATGTCATCTCTAAAACCACCTGAACACTCCGGCATGTCTCATTCTGATGGAGACCGAAACAGTTACTTATAACACATTTTTTTAGGAAAGATTTTGAATATGATGATGATGATGTCAAAAACCGATGTTGTGAAAATAAAAATTTAAAAATTAAATCAAAATTAAAACTACCGTTAGGTAAACATTGAAAGGGGCAGTAGCACGTTTTTTTTTCAAATTTTATTTTTTAAAGTTTCTCATTTATAATGGTAGTTTATGTCATTTATATTTACTTTAAAACATCCTATTACACAAACCAATTGTCCGTAGTGGTAATAACGGTGATGCGTATAAAGCAAAAATTGCATGGCGGCCATTTCATTGTGAACACATTTTATTATTTTAAATGACAAAAAACGGTTCCCATGGCTTTGCGGAACCATGTACACTCATTTTTAACTTGATTTTCCGAAGAGAGAACAGTGTTTTACTATTGGTGACATTATTTTTCCAATACATTTCATCGACTTATTTCAGTGAAAAAAATGTGCTACTGCCCCTTTAAAACATAATATAACTTTAAAATTTCCAGTATATTATATTGATATAACATTTCAAATATAACATGGATTTCAAACTAGTTGCCTAGAACTGTTGCAAAATGGTCATTCATCTTGAAGCTTTGACTGCGGAACAAAGAGAAGTCAGAATAAATTATTCGTTCATAAAACAAGCAGTATGACGACGCTGAAAAGGAAAAGTGTAATGCTAACACTGCATAGCTGTAGCCTACAACCCAGTTTTCCATGGATGACGTAATGCTTCCGGGTTTTGAATTCAAGGCCGAAGCCGCTCCTTTGACCTAGTTTCAACAGCCAATCACAATCGAGTTCTCCAGGAGACAATTTCGGTAGAACAGAACACTGCTGATATTCCGTAAAAATTGTAAACATGTAGGAGTAATTTTCAGAAAATGTGTGAATAATGAATGTTTGAGATCATAAACTTCTATTGATAACATTGACTAATGCTACGTTGTTTTTACACATTAATGCCATAATGCCTTAATGTCATAACTGTCATATAGATAATAAAAAAGCATTTTTTTTGTAATAAAAAAAATATGTTACAAACAGTTCAAATAGTTATACAAAATTAAGCCCTAAAGAAGCCTTGATTTCCTAAAGGATCTAGACTTGGTATAAGTGTCTAGACTGAGCTGGTCGCCAAATGAATATTTTGTTCCTTGGTCCTGAATAGAGACTAGCTGGTCGAGATTGAAAATAGATGTGAGATTATGAGTTCAGAAAACGTTGAAACAGGAAGAAAGCCCGCAGAGGTTCTTGACTTTTCAATTGTCATCAGCTGGGACTAGCTATAACCATGATATATTGAAGCAAAACCTTCCAGCATAACAGTTATTGGGGCACAATTGTCAAACTTTAAAGGGGCAGTAGCACGTTTTTCCCGTGAAATAAGTCGATGAAATGTAATTGAAAAATAATCTCACCAACAGTCAAACACCCTTCCCTCTTCGGAAAATCAATCTAAAAAATGAGTGTACATGGTTCGTAAAGCCATGGGAATCGTTTTTTGTCATTCGAAATAATAAATTGTGTTCACAATAAAATGGCCGCCATACAATTTTTGCTTTCTACGCAACACTGTTTTTTCCACTACGGAAAATTGGTTTGTGTAATAAGATATTTTACCCTCTAAAGTAAAATATTAATGACATAAACTATCATTATAAGTAGGAAATTTGAAAAAATAAAATTTGCAAAAAACGTGCTACTGTCCCTTTAAAGGGAGAGTTTTGTCGCCATCTTAGATTTGTTTGCATTACGTGAATTGAAAACACGCTATCTTGTATCTTATTTTGCAACTTTAAATTCACTGATAGACTATTCAGTACTATTCACGTAGTAACACATGACATGTCATAAAACTTCACGTAATAAACACTTACCTGTTTTCCCCACTCACAGCGTCGATGAAAGGCTTCAGTTCTCATTGTTTTTATTTTCAACAAATGCATGCTTGTGTTTATCATGTTGTGAAATATAAAGTCATCAATATATTACCTTAATTACTATCTCTAAATTTGACTGTGTTTTAATCATGTATAAATAACAGATACGTGTAAACAGGAATATCCTCTCGGATTTCGTTTCCACAAAAAGGACCCCGATAGAACCCTCCCTTTAACAGCCCCACGTGCTTCAATGGTATGTGCAAAGAAACGTTGATACATATCACACCAATACTATGTTAAAGGGGCAGTAGCACGTTTTTTTGATGAAATAAGTAGATGAAATTTATTTGAAAAATAATGTCACCAACAGTTAAAGATCCTTCTCTCTTTGGAAAATAAAGTTAAAAATGAGTGTACCTGGTTCCGTAAAGCCTTGGGAATCGTTTATGTAATGCGAAATAATAAATTGTGTTCACCATAAAAGGCCGCCATGTATTTTAAGTTAAATACGC